>JBBCBC010000002.1:3075013-3485258 GCA_037126765.1 Stenogyne calaminthoides
TAGGTGACTTTAGATGTCATGTATCAATTTAGATACGCCAGAAGATACTTAAAAAGGCATTTCGAAAGTATAAGTTGAATGGTTAAGGCATCAAAAGTTTTACTTTGTATAACCAAACTAAATTTCTTATTTATTTTACCTAAATAAATTATTTATCACATGTTGCATTAAATATGAATGAATGTTATATATATTTATTCCATACCCGCTCGACAAAGCCAAAAGATTTGTTACGCTAGAAGTTACTTTGGTGATACCGCATCACGTAAGATCAAATTAATAGGGCCTCGTGACTAAGTACAAATTCACAACCCAGATGGAAATGAACAACCCATCATGAAAGGTTGAAGTGTAAGGCTTGATTGGCTTGTCTTGATCAAGGATTACACTAGTGCATCTTGACGTGTCAAAAGACCTACTGAGGATAAATTCTTTGCACTAAATATACAAGAATTAGACCTCGCAGCGCTATTTTAATCTCCGCTCCTTAAATATGATCGTGAAATTAATAACTATTGCTTTTGATTTATGATGGAAGAGAATCAATGCGATTCGACACTTTTGGTATCTTGGGCAATATTATTAATTACATGACGATTCTAAGATTTAATACGGAGAATCATGCTATCGACACGACTTGTTTGATTTGTCCCTTGGTGGCTCAAAATCTTTATCATACCAAATCTTTACAAGTGGAAATTTATTTCCTCGTATGGATAATAATGTTGAAAGGTCTTTATCGTAAGGACAAAGATATTAATTAATATAAAAGTGTGCTTTTGACTTAATTAATTAATGGACTAAGATAAATCTTAAACGCGAAAAAATTATGACCGAGCCATATTATTGTGAAGTCGTAATGTGGGTTAAGATGGATAGTTCAATATTAATTTTATAGTGGAGTAATTAATATTAATGGGCTTGAAATAATATTTTGCTAAATATTAAAAGCTTCATAAATTTCATTGGAAGTCCAATCTTAATTCTCCTAAAGGCCCCTCAAATAGCCCAAACTAAAGTCCAATTAATGAAAAGAAGAAAAAATATTTTGCTTATTTTTCCTCTATTATTTTCAAGATATTGGGTAGGAAGAGAAAAAAAGATTTTCTATTTTTTTGGAAAGATTTTTATGGAATATGTATTCTCGAATACAAGATTATCCCATAAATTCAAGAAAAGTCAAAGATCTTATTTCTTTCCTAACTAATTGAATTTTCAAAATTCCTTAATATTGTGAGTGGATTTTATGGAATATTTAAATATGGAGAAAAGAATATATTGATATATTTAAGATTTCTGTAGATCAAGAAAAAAGATTTTCCCATCTTATTCCTAGGGCAAAAATTTTGAACCCCTTAGTATTATAAATAGGGGATGAATTTTTCATCCCCAATTGTAATTCCATGTGTTGAAAAAATTAGAAATCCACAAAGGTGGTAGCCAAAAAATTTTCTTTTTCTTTAAAAGATTAAAATCGTTAGTGATAATCCTCCCACCAAATTGCTCGTGGACGCTGGACATATTTGAGAGGTACTTGGGTTGATCCATCGTCTCAAATTGTCTCTATTTAGAGGTTAGTATTTACGTAATTCTAGATTCCGATGCTTAGGTTTTACGTGAAATACGTGTTCGCATGATGTTTATTTATTTGATTAATTATTATGTTGAATTGAATTAGGATTAATTGCATAAGAATTAATCGATTAATTTAAATATGTATTTAAATTCACCTCCGATAGAGATCCTGCACCCTTATTTCCCAACAAGTAGTTCTTGGTTAAATTAAAAGTATTACTTGTTTAAATTAAAAGTATTACTTGTTTAAATAATAGAAAAGTATTACTTGTTTAAATGAAAGGTATTTTGTTTAAATGAAAAAATTACTATTTAAATGAAAGTATTACTAGTTTAAATAGAAAAGTTGTAGTTGTTTAAGTAGAAAAGTAGTACTTGTTTAAATGAAAAGTATTACTTGTTTAAATGAAAAGTATTACTTGTTTAAATAGAAAAAGTATTACTTGCTTAAATAGAAAAGTAAAGACTTGTTTAAATAGAAAAGTAGTAGTTTAAATGAAAAGTAGTACTTATTTAAATGAAAAGTATTACTTGTTTAAAATAGAAAAGTAAGATTTGTTTAAATAGAAAAGTAGTCTTTGTTTAAATCGAAAAGTATTTAAATGTTATGCACTACCAAAAAAATAAATTAAATACCTTAAACCGATCCACTAGAGTGTAGTAGGATAAGTAAGGGTCTCGATCCAATGGAACGTGAAAAATAATTAATCTCTCTGCGTTAATTGTACTAATTTATAAGGGACAAACATGCAACATGAAAAGGGGGAAAGGATTGGTTTCTAAATACTAAAAAAAACAATAAAGTGCTAGGAAAATAACAATTAATCTAAGAAAGAAAACTCAATATTAAAAAGACATTTCAATTCACAAGTTCATTCATCCCTCGACTTAATCTTATTGAATGAGGGGACATTTACTCTATTTATCTTTAGGATTAATGTCCCTCAATAGTCAACAAAGCTCCCAAATTTCTGCCTTATCCTTTAATTATACTCAATTGAAACAAGCCCCAACTATTCTTTTTAACCTAACAATCTAGATACGATCTAAATTTAATCCACTCAAAAGCATTAAACTCTAGGATAAAGGACATACAAATTACCGAATCGCAAGCTCGATTCAAAGAACCCGGTTTTAAATCACCCTAGTAAATTACTAGTCGCTACCAATTGCCATAAATTCATAACAATTATGGATTATAAATTCTGAACTAGCGTACATACAAGAATAATCTAATCTAGGTGGTCAATCCAAATTAAACATCCAATGTATGTTGAAAGTTAAATTAGATGAAATAAACAATTCCAAGATAAATATTATAAACATCTCGCATCAAATAATGACATTAAAATATGAGTTTAGAAATCACTGGAATTGAAATAAAAATACTACCTAAACGAGACTCTCAAAATTCATGTATGTTCTCTCTCCAATCTCAATTGCTTCCGTGCATCTCCTCCAACAGGGGTCCACACCCCCTTTTCCCAAAAGTTGATATATATATATATATATATATATATATATATATATATATTGTTGGGATTATACTGAAAAGAATGCTTTTTACTTTGTATAATCGAAACTGAATTTTTAGACTTATTTACTGAAATAAATTGTTTATCACTGATGCTTTAAATATGATTGAATATTACATATATTTACTGCATAACTGTTCAATAATTCGTACGTGTTACATTGTAGTTAATTTAGTGATACCGATCACGAGAAGATTAAATTAATAAAATCCTTGTAACTAAAAAGTCGCTATTCACGACCTAGATGGAAATGAACAACCCATCACGAAAGGTTGAGGTGTAAGGCTCAGATTGGTTTGTCTTGACCAAGAGATTACACTAGTGCATGACGATCTGCATTAGATAGGACTCCACAGGAGGATAAATTCTTCTTAATCAACAAGGAAGAATTAGACCTCGGGTTCGTTTGTTTCTTAACCTTCGCCCCTTAAATAGATCACGTGGGATTGGTAACTATTGCTTTGACATATATGGGTAGCGAATCGATAGATTCAATACTTTTTATCTTGGGCAATATTATTGGTCACATGTGATTGCTTCAGATTTAATACTAAGAATCGTGTGCAAGCACGCTTGCTTGATTTGCCCTTGGGAGGTGCGTAAGCTTTATCATACCAAATCTTGCAAGTGGAATTAGTTTCGGTATGGATAATAATGTTGAACCGTTCCTTGATCAAGGACAAAAAGATATTAATTAACGGAAAGCTATTTCAATGACTTGAATTAATTAATGGGCTAGATAATCTTAAACACGGAAATAATGATCCGGAGCCATATTGATCGTAATATGGGTTAAGATGGATAGTGCAATATTAATTATGTAGTGGGATTAATTAATATTTATGGGCTTGAATTATATTGTGGCTCAATATTAGATATTCAAGATCCATTAAGGTCCAATCTTAATTCTCCTAAAGGCCCCCGAGTAGCCCAACAAATAGTTCAATAACCAAAAAATGTGATTAAAATAAAATAAATATTGTTGCTTATTTTTCCTATTTTTTTTGAATTTATGGATAAAAAGAGGAGAAAGATTTTCTTTGAATTTTGTTATGGAATGAAGATATGTATTCTTGGAATACAAGATTGTCTCATTAAATTTAAGAAATCTCTCACTTGGTATTCATTAAGAATTTTCAAATTTTGAAAATATAGTGGGCAAGAAAGATTTTCTTGATTTTCTTGAAAAGATATTATGGAAGATATGTATTTCTTGAAATACAAGAATATCTCATAAATTCAAGAAGATCCAAATCTTGGAATCTTGCTTAAATATTTTCAAAATTATCCATAATTGAGGAGGTGGGATTTTTTGAAATATTTTAATTATGGGAAAAAGAATATAGGAGATATATTCAAGATTTCTTGGTGACCAAAAAGTCTTTTCCCACATTTATTTTCTATAAAATTTCAAACCACTCCTCCCATAAATAGGGGATGATTGGTTCATTCCCAAAGACAATTCCATGTCTTTGAAAAATTAGCAAATCCTCAAAAGGTGGTGCAACAAAAAGTTTATTTTTTCCTTTTATTAATTGTTAGACAAGTGTCCTTCCATTTGATAGTTGAGCAAGGGCTAAGGGAATACTTGGGAAGTCCTTTTGGTTATCCGTCCGGCCAAGTCAATGCCATCCCGAGAGGTACGCGTTTGTAAAACTCCGTAGATTCCGTATGCGTGGGTTTTACGTGGCTTTTTTATATACATGATATGTTGTTGCAATTATTATTTGAATTAATATAGGATTAATTCATGCTAGTAATAATTAATGAATTAAATTTGTATTTAAATATTCACCCCGAATAGATCTTAACTCATTCCCCAACATATATATGGTGGTCGCTTTTCCTCGCAAATTCAGATTGCCTAACAATCGCATCAAAGCCACGGTTTGGGCTCAATTTTTTAAATTGTAATTTAATTAAGTGGACATTAAATTTGAAATTGGATAGTAGAACTTTAGATGCATTTTGCGGTATCCAATTGTCATGGATTTTAATGTGTTTATTTATGCATGCATATAATTTGTGGTTTTAATTTGATTCGCTTCGGTTTGTTTTTGCTCATGAGAAAATCCACGCAGTAGACTAGGATTTGTTTGATTTGATCAATGTAATAGATTAGTCTAGATCTACGTTTATTTATTTTTTTGTAAATAAATTGTAACCGGATCGAGAACGAAGAGACGAAGAATTAATGACAAAATCCCCGAGAACCCGGGCGCTAAGGCCAGTAGCATACGGCGCAGGGCGAGGTCGAGCCGCCGAGCGAACTGCGAGGAACAGGCCGTGTGCGGACGCTAGGGCGCTAAGTCCGCGGTCAAGTGCTCACACCGAGCCGACGGGCGGGGTGTACGCTGGAGGACGCTGGTCTGCCCGAGGTCGGTATGAAGCGGCCGGATCTTGGCGTGGATCTTGTCGTGGATGCACGCTGGCCGCCTGCCGAGATCTGCCTTGGCCGACACCTGCCGAGGCGCGTGGGCGGCATCCGCTCCAGCGTCTGGCGAGGCGGAAATAGAGGTCGCCCTAGGGCCAAGTGGCCGGATGTGCGTGTATCCCGTGCGGAAATGGCGTGGCGTTCGAGACGAAGTATTTTTCGAGATTTAACAAGTGGGTGAAATTCGAGACGTTTTCTTCAAGATCAAGTCAAGAAAAATCAAACCATGACAATTGGATAATTTGTGCCCAATATGTTTATTTTTCTGTTTTGCTTGATTTATTTGTGTTATCTTATCTTTTATTTAATTTGTTTAAATGTGTTTTGCATGAGGGTTGCCAAATGGAAAAAAATCTCACCTTCAAAAATTACTAAGTATGTTTAAATAATTAATTGACAATTTTATTCCGATAATAAAATTGAATTAATTTTGACCTTCATGATTTATTTATTTGTGAATTCTTTTGGAGAAATTCCCAAACTTTGAAGGTCAAAAGATAAGTTTTCACATGAATGAATTCCAAAATGGATGATTGTGGGTTATTACTAGTGGCGGCGATGACCTCCCAACGAGACTCGATCAAAGCGAAATAATAATCTTTTATTTAATCATGGTTATTACTTAGGTATAAAATTGATATGCATATATTTCCCCAAGTCCCCGACAATTTTATATTGGTCAGTGGGGAGCCAACTATTAATCTGGATATTAAAGGTTTGTAATTGTTCTTGTTTGTAACCTCCTTGAATGTGTTTTAAATAATGACCCACCCAACGTGGCTTATTTAAACCTGCTTTGAGATGTTATTGGATGCATGTTCATATTTTTTGAGATTTTAATATGATGAATGTGATCAAACCTTGTGATATATTTGTGCTTATGCATATTATTATTTATTTAGGTTCATCATCATGTCAAACCTTTTAACCCACTATTCAATATACCTGAAAGACAATTTGCTCACTGGAGAAAATTTTGTTGATTGGAATCGAAAACTCACTATTGTCCTCACTGCACAAAGTCATAACTGGGTTCTGACCACACCTAAACATGATAAACCATCGATGAGTCCACTAAAAGCGGTTAAGAAAGAGTATCTTTGATCGAGCTGTCCTAACGAAATGGCAAAGTGTACCATCTTGGCTTATGTCGGATGTGTTGCAACACCAACACCGAACGTTGAGACCATCAAGGAAATCAAGACTAGTCTTAAAGCGATGTTTCAACATCGAACCGTTAGGCTCGTCAAATCACCATGAGGAACTTGCTCTCTATGAAAATGGTGGAGGAACGCCTTAAAGGAGACGTTCTCCAGATGATGGCTCACCTTAATAAACTTGAGGTACTTGGCCCGAATACGATATCGAGACCCAAATCGATTTGGTGCTCCCAATCTCTGCCTAAAAGCTTTGAACAATTCCGGGTTAACTACGGATATGAATAATCAAAAGTTCTCGATGCCTCGATGCAAGGTGTTTTGATCTCGGCAGAGGCGATATTAGCGGAAAAAGCCAAGCCTTGGTGGAAAATTCAAAGAGGAAGTCTTCTAGACCAAGGGGTGGTAAGAACAAAGAAAAAACAAAAGGCCACAAGCAGTGAACTCAAGTGTTGCCAATGGCAAAGATAAGGTGAAGAAGGGTTGTGGAGTGAACAAGCCAAAAGCCGGCTAAAGTGTTTTCTATCAGGTGAGAAAGGACATTGGAGGTCATCTGTTCCTGCACCCAAAAGGGATGGAAAGAAAGGTAATTCTCACGCACTAGTTGTTGAAACTTGTTTAGCGGCGTATGCCTCCCATTTTGTGGGTGGTGGATAATGGATCCACTAATCATGTTTGTTTTTCACATTCTGCAGGTTTCAAAAGCGGACCCTAAAACTTAGTGGGAGAGGGAGGTCCTCATCACACCGCTAAGCGATGCTACAAGAGTGGCGATTGAAGCGATGGGAGAAGTGCACCGCCTTTTTGAAGATGCGATTTTAATTTTTGAGATATTCTTTACGTTCCGGATTTTAGAAAGAATTCGCTTTTGATTTCTAAACTTTTTTATGATGGATATTTGGTTACATTTTAATAAAGTTGTTACCATTTTTCTTTTGATAAATTTATCTGTCATGGAACGTTGTTGAATGATTTAACTGCGCACACCACTCACCTAAATGTAGCCTATAACACATCAACTATTTTTTTCCAAGAAAACGCTCATCGACGTGAACGAGACACTTTTTGGCATCTAAGATTGGGTCATATAAATCCAAAGAGGATCCAAAGGTTAGTGAGAGACGGTTCACTAGGGGCTTCTCCAAGTTGAACCGATTCCAACCCGCGAATCATGTTTGGAGAGTAATATGACCAAGAGAGCATTTGGAGCCAAGGAATAGTGTCAAAGAAGTGTTAGAGATCGCTCACACGGATGTATGTATGTAGTCCAATGTCAACCAAAGCAAGAGGAGGTTATGAGTAATTTTATTGATGATTACTCAAAAATGCGGGTTACATTTTCCTTATGAAGCATGAATCAGATCTTTGAGAAATTCTAAGAATTTAAGGCTCAAAAACAGAGAATCATAAGGAAAACGATTCAGTCTCTACGATCCGATCGTGGGAGGCGAATACCTCAAATGATGAGTTTTTGAACTACTTATCCGATGAAGGGATTGTATCCCAAATCATCAAGACTTTAACCCCTCAACAAAACGGGGGGGTGCAGAGCGAATAAACATAATTCTTTTGGAAATGGTTAGATCAATGATGAGTTATGCGGATCTTCCCGAGTCGCTTTGGGGGTCATACCTTAAATAATGACTTACATTTTGAACTTGGTGCTATCCAAATCGGTTCCCAAACTCCCAAAGAATTGTGGACCCAAAAAAACTAGTATGAGACACATGAGAATTTGGGGGTGTCCGCCTACGGTGTTGGACAAGAAAGCCGTAAATTGGATCCACGATCGTAATTAAGGTTGTTAGTAGGATACCCCCGAGGGAACAAAAAGGGTGTATGTTCTATAGTCCCAAGATCAAAAGTGGTCATCCGTACCCACTTTAGATTTTTTTTTCAGAAGATTATTTGAACCAAAGAAAACCCGGAGGGATGAGATTACCTTAAATGAGCTTAGAGGGCAAACCTCGAAGTGCTAACTGTCTTATATGATGTACCAAACGATACGTTTTCTGGCGAGCCCTCAAATCGTAGTGGGAGGGTTGTTAGATGACCGAGAGATTCATGGGAATAGGAGGGTCCTGACTTGATTCCTGGACAAAACGAATTAGACCCCATGGATATACGACGAGGCACTCCAAGATAAGGATGCATTCTTGGCAAACAAAGAATGAAAGCCAAGTGGGTTCTATGTTTCATAATAGAATGTGGGAGCTAGTCGAACCACTTAATGGGGTCAAACCCATTAGATTCATGTGGTATATAAGAGGAAAAGAGGACCGACGGAAGGTTGAAACCTTTAAAAAGCAAGACTAGTGGCGAAAGGTTATACTCGTAAAAAAAGGGATCGATTATGAGGAAGCTTTTTAGCGTGAGCCATGCTTAAGTCCATCCAGTATTCTCTTATCGATTGTCTTTGCGCATTTCGACTTTGAAATCTGGCAAATGGATGTCAAGATGACTTTCTAAGTCTTAACGGGGTCTTGATGAAGAGATCTATATGTAAACAACCCCAAGTTTTCATTGAAACAAAAAGCCAAGAACACCTAGTTTGTAAGCTCAAGAGGTCCATTTACGGACTCAAACAGCATCCGAGCTTGGAACCAAAGTTTTGATCATGTAATAAAAGTATTATGGGTTTGATAAAAACGAGTTTGAAAGTTGTGTGTATAAAAAGCGTGTCGAAATCGCATTGGTATTCTTAGTACTGTACGTAGATAACATTGTGATCCTCGGGAACGATGTGAAGGTGTGATCAGACGTAAGGGCATGGTTTTCAAAACAGTTTGATATGAAAGACATGGGGAAAGCCGGACACATCCTTGGGATCAAGATCACTCGAGATAGCAAGAAAAGGATGATCGGGTTATCGCAAGTTTCATACATAGACACTGTTTTGAAACGCTTCAAAGATGCAAGATTCCAAGAAAGGATTTGTACCTTTTCGGGACTTGGAATCCATCTATCCAAGAAAATGTCCCCTAAGACGAAAAATGAGATAGATGACATGAAAGGTATTCCTTGTGCTTCTACCGTTTAAACCTTATGTATGCATTGTCGTACTCTGGACCGATATCCGCTTGCCGTAGGCATGGTAGAAAGATATCAAAGTAACCCGGGAAAGCGCATTGGACGACAAAGTTAAAACATTCTCAAGTGTCCGAAAAGAACTTCGGGATAGAATGTTGATTTATCATCAAATACCCAATCCCCATCGGCTTTACATACACCGGACTTCCAATCCAATCGCACTTAGATTCCGTAAATTATCTCTGCCTTAGTTAGTGTGTTTCCATTTGGGAAGTGTAGCCATCAAATGGACGAGTGTGAAGCGTAAATGCATCACCGACTCAACCATGGAAGTCGGGTAAGTAGTTGTTTGTGAAGCAGTGAAAGAACCGATTGGGCCCTAGATCTTCTTAGTGGACTTGGATGGTGTTCTGAATTTGTCTAACAATATCTGTTAGGGGCAGTTGCAAATTCAAGAGAACCAAGAGTCCACGAGTCAAACAAACACATTAAAGGAAAAGACATCTTATACGAGAAATCGTTAAGAGAGGAGATATAGATGTGGCAAAGATAGCGTCTGGACGAGGACTAGCGAGATCCATTCACAAAGCGCTGCCTCTAAATACATTCGAGAGACATGTGAGTGGAATGGGGTGTCAAGACCGTTGCCAATAACGCTTTGAGTATAAGTGGGAGAAATTATTAGGTTTGTGTAGGTGACATTAGATGTCACGGACTACGAGACATGTTGTAGTATACTTAAAAGCAGACTTTGAGTATAAGTGGGATATTGTTGGTATTATACTGAAAAGTATGCTTTTTACTTTGCATAATCGAAACTGAATTTTTAGACTTATTTACTAAAATAAATTGTTTATCACTGATGCTTTAAATATGATTGAATGTTACATATATTTACCGTTGATAACTGCTCAATAATTAAATCGACGTGTTACATTGTAGTTAATTTAGTGATACCGGATCACGTAAGATTAAATTAACAAATTTTGTAACTAAAAAAGTACGCCATTCACGACCTAGATGGAAATGAACAACCCATCACGAAAGGTTGAGGTGTAAGGCCGAGATTGGTTTGTCTTGACCAAGAGATTACACTAGTGGTGACCGATGTTTGAATAGGACCTGAGAGGATAAATTCTTGAAATCAAACAAGGAAGAATTAGACCTCGGTTTCGTTGTTTCTTAACCTTCGTCCCTTAAATAGGATCACGTGGGATTGGTAACCATTGCTTTAACTTATCACGGGTAGCGAATCGGAGAGATTCAATACTTTTTATCTTGGGCAATATTATTGGTCACATGTGATTGCTAAGATTTAATACTTAAGAATCGTGTGCAAATGCGCTTGCTTGATTTGCCCCTTGGGAGGTTCATAAGTTTTATCATACCAAATCTTGCAAGTGGAATTAGTTTCCAGTATGGATAATAATGTTGAACCGTTCTCCGACCAAGGACAAAAGATATTAATTAATCGGAAAGCTATTTCAAAGGCTTGAATTAATTAATGGGCTATATAATCTTAAACACGGAAATAATGACCGGGGAGCCATATTGACCGTAATATGGGTTAAGATGGATAGTCTGAATATTAATTATGTAGTGGGATTAATTAATATTTATGGGCTTGAATTATATTGTGGCTCAATATTAGATATTCAAGATCCATTAGAAGGTCCAATCTTAATTCTCCTAAAGGCCCCCGAGTAGCCCAACAAATAGTACAATAACAATCAAAAAGGTGATTAAAATAAAATAAATATTGTTGCTTATTTTTCCTCTATTTTTTCGAAATTTATGGATAAAAGAGGAGAAAGATTTTTTTTGAATTTTGTTATGGAATGAAGATATGTATTCTTGGAATACAAGATTGTCTCATTAAATTCAAGAAATCTCTCACTTTTTATTCATTAAGGAATTTCAAATTTTTGAAAATATAGTGGGCAAGAAAGATTTTCTTGATTTTCTTGAAAATATATTATGGAAGATATGTATTTCTTGAAATACAAGAATATCTCATAAATTCAAGAAGATCGAATCTTGGAATCTTGCTTAAATATTTTCTCAAAAATTATCCATAATTGAGGAGGTGGGATTTTTTGTGAATATTTTAATTATGGGAAAAAAAGAATATAGGAGATATATTCAAGATTTCTTGGTGACCAAGAAAAGTCTTTTCCCACATTGATTTTCTTCAAGAATTTCGACCACTCCCCTCCTATAAATAGGGGATGATTGGTTCATTCCCAAAGACAATTTTATGTGCTGAAAAAATTAGCAAATCCACAAAGGTGGTGCAACAAAGTTTATTTTTCCTTTTGTTAATTGTTCGACAAGTGTCCTTCCACCGGATAGTTGAGCAAGGGCTAAGGGAATACTTGGGAAGTCCTTTTGGTTAGTCCGTCCGACCGAAGTCACCGCCATCCCGGAAGAGAATGCGTTCACGTAAACCCGTAGATTCCGTCGTGTAGGTTTTACGTGGCTTTTTATATGCATGATATGTTGTTGCAATTATTATTTGAATCAATATAGGATTAATTCATGCTAGTAATAATTAATGAATTAAATTTGTATTTAAATATTCACCCCGAATAGATCTGTGCAACTCATTCCCCAACATATATATGGTGGCTGCTTGCTCCCTTTTTAAAGATGCCCAAGAGGCTAAAATATTAGAAATTAAGATAATAATGGGCTTAAGCTTTTTTTTCCTTTTTTTCACGCTCATGTGACCAAAGTTGGTCATTAATCCTAATCCTAAATAGCTCATAGACCCCACTGATTTCCATAAATATTTTCTTGTGATCCCCCGCAAAGTTTAGGCGTTTTCTTTACACCGCCCTCGATTAATCTCGCTATGTATCTTCACATTGGGATTGTCTCAACCTTTATCAAAAAGTTCCATTAATACTTAAAACTCATCAAAAATACAAGAAATAGATCAAGCATGGAATAATATCATCAAAACACGTAAGTAATTAATCATGCCATCTTAATAGAAATGAGTCCAATAAATTGCACTCTAATCTATTAAGAATATGCATAATTTACTACTTACCAAAAAGTAGTACTTGTTTAAATGAAAAGTAATACTTGTTTAAATGAAAAGTATTACTTGTTAAATAAAAAGTATTCCTTGTTTAAATGAGAAAGTAGTACTTGTTAAAATGAAAAGTAATACTCATAGGTCGAGAAGACTTGGCATAGTTGACTTTTTTACGTGTTTTTTGAGCGGTTTTGTATTAGTAATTGAAATGATAAAGTGATTTTTAAGGAGTAGTATGATAGAAGAGGGGCTTATCTATCATACCCCTCCTTAAAAGTCACTTTATCATTTCAATTACTAATACAAAACTCGCTCGCAAAAAAATAATGTAAAAGTCAATCGTATAAGTCTTTGGGACTATGAGTACTTGTTTTAATGAAAAGTAGTACTTGTTTTAAATAGAAAGTATCACTTGCTTAAATGAAAAATAATACTTGTTAAATAGAAAAGTCGTACTTGTTTAAATGAAAGGTATTACTTGTTAAATGAAAAGTATTACTTGTTTAAATGGAAAAGTAATAGTTGTTTAAATAGAAAAATAGTACTTGTTTAAATGAAAAGTAGTACTTGTTTAAATAGAAAAGTATTACTTGTTTAAATAGAAAAGTAGTACTTGTTTAAATAGAAAAGTAGTACTTGGTTAAATAAAAAACATTATTTGTTTAAATTAAAAGTATTACTTGTTTAAATAGAAAGTATTGCTTGTTTAAATAAAAAGTAGTACTTGTTTAAATAGAAAATATTACTTGTTTAAATAGAAAGTAGTACTTTTTAAAATAGAAAGTAGTATTTGCTTTAAAAAAAATTAATTTGTAGGACATATACAATTTGAAAAGAATATAATCATTTATTTATAATTTATAAAGTAAAAAATATATATAATTAGTGTTGGTCCCGGTGGGAAAACCTATTTTATAACGTCTTGGAAGCAAAAGTTTGATTTTCATTGCATATAAAAGCAAATGAGAGCAGAGTGTTTCCAATTTTTAAACTTTGGAGCTCGTGTGTTGTGTTTTTGCTTATAACTAGATGCATATGACAAGTATAAACATAAAGCGAGAACAACACAAAGAATGTATAGTGGTTGGGACAACCATCCCTACATCCACTCTCCTCTAGGGAAATTCCTTATCAACTTCTGAGCTTTCTGACTACCTCGTGTAGTTTACTTACTCAACTCGGCCCTGAGCTTTCTGACTACTCCACGTAGTTTACTTACTCAACCCGACCCTGAGCTTTCTAACTACCTTTGTAGTTTACTAACTCAAACTCTTAGATGTTTAATGAGTTCACACTCCTTCGGGACTTATCACCCTCACTCGGGTTTGCCTAACAACTACCTCACTTCACCCTCTTTGGGGTTTGGATTTGGTGTTGTTCTCCAACTATGGTGAGATTTTCCTTACAATGGTTTAGCCTCAATGCTAAGGTTGGGAAAATCTCTCTAAATATATGATACATCGTGGGTTGCTTAGGTTGGGTTCTAGAACACTCTTTGAATATATTTGTATATCTACAGACTTGTGTTCTAGGGTGGGAATGCTTTGACTATAACGCTCTTTGGCTTGTAGCATTTTGTGCATAATCTCCATGCATCCACACTTCCACCACACATAATGAAGGAAGAACTTGTATTTATAGTGTGGATTTGAATGTTACCGTTGGAGAGAATCACATTCAAATCCATACTATTCTTTGTAAGTTCTCGGCACTTTTCTGTTTGTTGTCTTCCTCTCGTTGGTCCACGTCCACCGGATTCCAGCGGTTATATTCCTCGGCTTGATGCCTCGGAACATTCAGATATCTTGAGCATTGATACATTCTTTGAAGTCTTTAGTAATTCTTTTGTGCCTTGATATTTCTCTGAGTCTTCGTGTTCTCTGAGTCTTGTGTTCTCTGAGACTTGGAGTTCTCGAGTCTTGATTTCTCTCGAGCCTTGGGTTTCTCCGAGTCTTCGGGTTTCTCGGTGATCCCATCGAGTCTTGATTCTCTGAGTCTTGTGTTCTCGATATCCTCTTGAGTCTTTCGAAAACTAACACGCTCTATATCTGCCGACTATACATGGTGCGAGATAATATCCTGAACACTCTAAAAAATCGACTCATCTATCAAGATTATCCCGAACATGTCATATTCAGGGGTTTTGGGATCTAATCAAAATCCTTTTTATTAAATTCATTTCCCAACAATTTCCCCCTTTTTGATGATGCCAAACCTATCTTGTTACAAACATATAACCTATACTCGGTTTTGCTTTTTCCTATTACAAGAATGGTAAATCTCTAATCAATTTAAATCATTCAACAAAGTTTCTTGATAATGAATCTTTCCTAAATAGATCATTA
The DNA here is from genome assembly GCA_037126765.1 of Stenogyne calaminthoides. Classification (NCBI taxonomy): domain Eukaryota; kingdom Viridiplantae; phylum Streptophyta; class Magnoliopsida; order Lamiales; family Lamiaceae; genus Stenogyne; species Stenogyne calaminthoides. Next base: position 3,090,133 of record JBBCBC010000002.1, read on the forward strand.
CTAAATACTTAAGCAATTTCTCCCATAAAGATCATATAGTTTCCTCTTTATATGAGCATACAATCGATCGAGACATTTAATCAGGCATATCAACATAAAAGACATGTAAAAAAGATAATGAGGTATTATCTTTGAGCATAAAGATAAAGGTTTCATTGATCGTATGTTATCAGTTATAGATTACAATGAACTTATCAAAGAAATAAAGACAAAAAAAAGAATTACAAGTCTTCAGTGTTGGTCTTCAGTCTTCTGTCTTCAGCTCGGCTCCTCATTCTTCTTCAATGGACCTTGTCTGATCAGGTATCTCGACACTCATCTTGTTGAGTTCGATTTCTTCCGACTTCGGACATCTTGACCCTCAGGTCTTTTGACCTATATTGTGTCTCAGTTTTTACTTTACTTACTGAGTCTCAGATCACTTTACCCAAGCTATTTGATTTCTTCTTTCGCGATCTGATTAGCTCGACTAATCAGATCAACACATCTTTAGATCAACATAGCATCAGATCATTATATCAGGTTAGCATATCAGGTTTATCATATCTGATCTTGATCACGTCTGATCTCGATCAGTCTTCATCTGCTCATTATCATATCTGATCTCGATCACGTCTGATCTTGATCAGTCTCTTTTGCTCATCTTCTGATTTGCAACCTTCTCTTCTGATTTGCTGGCTTTAGCTTTTCTTCACTTACGATTTACCCAAACTTTTCGGTTGAACTCAACTAACTTTATTTGATCTCGATCAGTCTTGTCTGCAGCCGCGTCTGATCTTGACCATTTACTTTTGATTCCGTGAGTTCCCCCTCAAGTTGAAGTTCCCCTTTCAACTGATATAGACCGATATATATGATTTGGTGAAACATTCAAGCTCAGCTGATTTTCTTCATTTGATCAGCTTTGTATGTAATCAGATTTTTGTTGACCTAATCTGATTCTCCTCAGATTAAGCCAATTCTTGGATAGTGTTACTGTCAAAACTTAGTCTAGAATAGTAGCCTCTATTCCCTAAGTTGGTGCGATTTGACATGCGTACATATCGTCTGACACTCTCGATATGTCAATCCACCGTAACTTTTTCCAATTATCGGTCGCGTGATTTCTACACGCTTGTCCTTGTGATGCAAATTTTTCTAAAAAGACTTTGAGAGCTCAAATTTGCATCTGCACCCTTGCTTGGCCTCTATAAATTGGACCAATATTTTACACAACATAACTCATTCACCATACTTATCTTCTTTGTAGAATCATGTATCCCGTGAACCCTTGTTTCCGTGAGACTTACGGCAAAACACTTTTACCCCTTTTCCATGATTTCATCTTCTCAAATCAACCCCGTGTGTCCCTTATTGCGGTTCTAAATCGTCATCAAAGATTTCTCATACAATCGTTCTAAGCTTCTCTACCATCGAGGTGGCGGATCTGATCTGTTATGAACTCGAGAAGACACTTCTCCCTAATCGTATGCAGTTGTGTGTCTTTCGGATGACGTAACATTAGCGTGCACTCGAGTCTGAAAATGAACGTGAGTTTGATATGCGAACTTGATCGGACAACGGTGATCTTCCTATATCAAACTCACCATTTAATTTGGAGAGCCAATCGACTCTTTCTTAGGGCTCCCGGCTTAAAAATCCTATCAAGGCAGCTCTCACTCCATTGGAGAGTCCATCGGTTCTGATAGGATTACCTTCAAGCCTCCCTCAATGTTAAGTGGGGGAAAATGAGAGCATGAGATCTTAAAATCTCTCTCACTCTCCTCTTAATCACTACCTGTAGATCGGGTTTGGGTTTGGATGAAGGTTTAGGGTTATGGCTTGAGGGTTTAGGGTTTAGAGTTATGTATTGACCTCCGTGTTCTCTTGCATTTGTAACTTGTAATGTAACCCGAACCTTGGGTCTTTATCAATGAAAAAGTTCTATTATTCCATTGTTGTGTAAAACTTTATGTTTCCTTGATACCACTTGTTGGTATCGAGTTGAGATAGGTTTAAAAATAGATCACTTTCGAGCATTACATTGAAGAAGTAATCTTTTGAGCACCGCTGATACCACTTGTTGGTCCCGTGGAAAACCTATTTTTTGGCGTCGGAAGCAAAAACGTTTGATTTTTTACGGTGCATATAAAAAAAAGTGTGAGAGCAGAGTGTTTCCAATTTTTAAACTTTGGAGCTCATGTGTTGTGTTTTGCTTATAACTAGATGCATATGACAAGTATAAACATAAAGCGATGAAAAAACACAAAGAATGTATAGTGGTTCGGACAACCAATCCTACATCCACTCTCCTCTCTAGGAAATTCCTTATCAACTTCGAGCTTTACCTCGACTACCTCGTGTTTTTACTTACTCAACTTCGGCCCGAACTTTACGACTACTCCACGTGGTTTACTTACTCAACCCGACCACGAGCTTTACGACTACCTCATGGTTTACTAACTCAAACTCTTAGATGTTTAATGAGTTCACACTCCTTCCGGGACTTATCACCCTCACTCGGGTTTGCCTAACAACTACCTCACTTCACCCCTCTTGGGTTTGGATTTGGTGTTGTCTCCAACTATGGTGAGATTTTCCTTACAATGGTTTAGCCTCAATGCTAAGGTTGGGAAAATCTCTCTAAAAGCTATGATACATCGTGGGTTGCTTAGGTTGGGTTCTAGAACACTCTTTGAATATATTTGTATATCTCAGGACTTGTGTTCTTCTAGGGTGGGAATGCTTTACTATAACGCTCTTTTTGGCTTGTAGCATTTTGTGCATAATCTCCATGCATCCACACTTCCACCACAACATAATGAAGGAAGAACTTGTATTTATAGTGTGGATTTGAATGTTACCATTGGAGAATCACATTCAAATCCATACTATTCTTTATAAGTTCTACTTTCTGTTTGGTTGTCTTCCTCTCGTTGGTCCACGTCGGTTTGGATTCCAACGGTATATTCCTCTCAACGATTGCCTCGGAACATTCGGGGATATCTTTTGAGCATTGATTACATTCTTGAAGTCTTTAGTAATTACTTGTGCCTTGATGTTTCTCTGAGTCTTCGGAGTTCTCCGAGACTTCGAGTTCTCTCGAGTCTTGATTTCTCTGAGCCTTCAGGTTTCTCTGAGTCTTCAGGTTTCTCGAGATCCTCTTGAGTCTTGATTCTCTCGAAGTCTTGGAGTTCTCGATATCCTCTTTGAGTTTCAGAAACTAACTTTGTTCTATATCTGCTTGCGACTATACATGGTGCAGATAATATCCTGAACACTCTAAAACTGAATCCTGACTCATCTATCAAGATTATCCTGAACATGTCATATTCAGGGGTTTTGGGATCTAATCAAAATCATTTTTATTAAATTCATTTCCCAACAATTAGTATTTTAAAGATTATTAGATAGTTAAATTAAATAAATGAAATAATTATTTTTTTAAAAAAAGTGTAAAAAAATGAATTAATAATAAATAAATAAATATAATTTTAATATAATACAATTTAATATAAATTTATAAATAAATAAAAATTATAAATATTATATTAAAATGTGGTTATATCATTAAATTGGATAATTGAAATAAAGGATTTAAAAAAAATGATTTTTAGGACATATAGAATTAATTTCATTAAGTAAATAAGAAAGCAAGTGCGGTGCCCGGTTTGATCCTTCGGCCCCATAGGTCCCGTGTTGGGTCCCACTTGGGAGCGAAAATTTGCCTCATTTAATTGGGAGGTTTGGGGGCTTATATATGATATGCTTGGTGGTTGGGTTCGAGATGGTCAGTGGTTCGGGTGGTTCTAGCCCACCCGAGCTCCCCCGGCTCGAGTTCGAACCATTTTTTTTTTTTTGTAAATTCACGCTTTAGCAATGGATTGGGAGGCTTGGAAGCTTATATATGATATGATTAGTGGTTGGGTTTGAGATGGTCCGTGATTCGGGTGGTTCGGTGCCCACCCGGGCGCCCCCTGGGCTCGGATTCTAACCACCGTGAGCCTTTTTTTTTCGTAAATTCACGCTTTAGCAACGGATTGAGAGGCTTGGGATCTTATATATGATATGCTTGTGTTGGGGAATGAGTTGCACAGATCTATTCGGGGTGAATATTTAAATACAAATTTAATTCATTAATTATTACTAGCATGAATTAATCCTATATTAATTCAAATAATAATTGCAACAACAAATCATGCATAAAAAGCGAAAGTAAAACATACGATCACGGAATCTACGGGTTTAAGTGAACGTACCTCTCGGGATGGCGTTGTGGCTTTGGTCGGACGGACTAACCAAAAGGACTTCCCAAGTATTCCTTAGCCCTTGCTCGACAATCCGGTGGAAGGATACTTTCGAACAATTAACAAAAAGGAAAAAATAAACTTTGTTGCACCAACATATGGGATTTGCTAATATTTCCGGCCTGCATGGAATTGTACTTGGGAATGAACTAATCATCCCCTATTTATAAGAGGGAGGGTGGATTTAAATTTATGTGATATTTCAATGTGGGAAAAGACTTTTCTTGGTCACCAAGAAATCTTGAATATATCTCATATATTCTTTTTCCCATAATTAAAATATTCCACAAAATTCCACCTCCTCTATAATATGGCAGATTTTTGAAAATAAAGTGTCACAAGAATCCAAGATTTGGATCTTCTTGAATTTATGAGACATTCTTGTATTTCAAGAAATACATATCTTCCATAATATCTTTTCAAGAAAATCAAGAAAATCTTTCTTGCCCACTATATTTTCAAAATTTCGAAATTTACTATATAGATAACCAAGTGGGAGATTTCTTGAATTTAATGAGATAATCTTGTATTCCAAGAATACATATCTTCATTCCATAACAAAATTCAAAGAAAATCTTTCTCCCTCTTTTATCCATATTTTTCGAAAATTTAGAGAAAATATAAGCAACAATATTTATTTTGTTTTAATCACCTTTTCAGTTATTGGACTATATGTTGGGCTACTCAGGGGGCCTTTAGGAAAATTAAGATTGGACCTTCTAATGGATCTTGAATATCTAATATTGAGCCACAATATAATTCAAGCCCATAAATATTAATTAATCCCACTACATAATTAATATTGCACCATCCATCTTAACCCATATTACAAATAATATGGCTCCCTTCATTATTTCCCGTGTTTAAGATTATCTAGCCCATTAATTAATTCAAGCCAAAATAAATAGCTTTCCGTTAATTAATATCTTTTGTCCTTGGTCGAGGAACGGTTCAACATTATTATCCATAATCGAAACTAATTCCACTTGCAAGATTTGGTATGATAAAACTTATGAACCTCCCAAGGGGGCAAATCAAGCAAAAGCGTTTCTTGCACGACGATTCTTCGTATTAAATCTTAGCAATCACATGTGACCAATAATATTGCCCAAGATAAAAGTATTGAATCTCTCTCCCATTAAGCTACCCATGATAAGTCAAAGCAATAGTTACCAATCCCACGTGATCCTATTTAAGGGACGAAGGTTAAGAAATAACGAACCACCGAGGTCTAATTCTTCCTTGTTCGATTACGAAGAATTTATCCTCCTGTAGGTCCTATTCATTTGCATCGGTCATGCACTAGTGTAATCTCTTCGTCAAGACAAACCAATCTCGAGCCTTTACACCTCAACCTTTTCGTGATGGTTGTTCATTTCATCTAGGTCGTGAATGTCGTATTTTTTTGTTACAAGGACCGTTAATTTAATCTTCCGTGATCCGTATCACTAAATTAACTACAAGGTAACACGATTCAATTATTGAAACAGCTTATCAAATAAATATATATAACATTCAATCATATTTAAAGCATCAGTGATAAACAATTTATTTCAGTAAATAAGTCTGGAAATTCAGTTTCGATTATACAAAGTAAAAAGCATACTTTTCAGTATAATCCCCAACAATCTCCCACTTATACTCAAAGTCTGCTTTTAAGTATACTACAACATGTCTCGAGTAGTCCGTGATATCTAATGCCCCCTACACGAACCTAATAATTTCTTCCACTTATACTCAAAGCAGATTGACAACGGTCTTGACACTCATTCTACTCACATGTCTTTCGAATGTATTCAGAGGCGACTTTGTGAATGGATCTTTGTAGGGTCGCCCTTAGACCTATCTTTGCCACATCTATATCTCTCTCTTAACGATTTCTCGATAAGATGTCTTTTCCTTTAATGTGTTTGTTTGACTCGTGGACTCTTGGTTCTCTTGAATTTGCAACTGCCCCTAGCAGATATTGCTAGACAAATTCAGAACACCATCCAAGTCCACTAAGAAGATCTAGAGCCCAATCGGTTCTTTCACTGCTTCACAAGCAGCTACTTACCCGAGTCCCATGGTTGAGTCAGTGATGCATTTACGCCACACACTCGTCCATTTGATGGCTACACTTCCCAAATGGAAACACACTAACTGAGGCAGATAATTTCTGGAATCTATATCTGATTGGAAATCCGAGTCCGTGTAGCCGATGGGGATTGGAGTATCTTACTGATAAATCAACATTCTATCCCGAGTTCTTTTCAGACACTTTAGAATGTTTTTAACTGTCGTCCAATGCGCTTTCCCTGGGTTACTTTGATATCTTGCTACCATGCCTACAAAGCGATATCCGTCTCTAAATACGCGAATGCATTCATAAGTTTCCGCCAGTAGAAGCACAAGGAATACCTTTCATGTCATCTATCTCCTTTTTAGTCTTAAGGAACATTTTCTTGGATAAATGGATTCCAAGTCTGAAAGGTACTAATCCTTTCTTGGAATCTTGCATGCTGAATCGTTTCAAAACCAGTGTCTATGTATGAAACTTGCGATAACCCGATCATCCTTTTCTAGCGATCTCGAGTTATCTTGATCCCAAGGATATGTCCGCCTTCCCTAAGTTTTCATATCAAACTGTTTTTGAAACCATGCCGCTACGCTTGACATCTATTCACATCGTTCCCGATGATCACAATGTCAAATAGTACTAAAAAATACCAATGCGGTTCCAAAACGCTTTTTTATACACACAACTTTCAAACTTGTTTTGATCAAACCCATAAGACTTTATTACATGATCAAAACTTTGGTTCCAAGCTGGATGGCTTGAACCCGTAAATGGACCTCTTGAAAAACTAGGTTTTTGGCCCGTTTCAATGAAAACATGGGGTTGTTGCATATAGATCTCTTTATCAAGACTTATAACCTTTTCCATCTATTTGCCAGACTTCAAAGTCGAAATCTTGAAAGCTTCGATAAAGGTTTCAACCTAAGCATGGCTACGACGAAAAAAGTTTCTTTAATCTTCCCTTTTTTCTCGATATAACCCACTAGTCTTGCTTTAAAGGTTTAACCTTCACGTCCCAATCCTCTTTTCTTCTTATATACCCACTTCTAATGGGTTCTTAAGTGGTTTCACACTCTATTATGAAACATAGAACCCATTTTGGTTTTCATTGTTGTTTGCCAAGAATCTGCATCCTTATCTTAGAGTTCCTCGTCATATGTCCATGGGTCTGATTTCGGGAATCAAGTCCGAGGACTCTCCTATTCCCATGAATCTCTCGGGCCGTCTAACAACCCTCCCACTATAACGTGGCTCCGATTGTGAAAACGTATCGTTTGGTATATCATCTAGTACAGTCGGCACTGAGGTTTGCCCTCTAAGCTCATTTAAGGTAATCTCACTTCTGGGTTTTCTTTGGTTCTATAGTTTTCTTCCAAAATCTAAAGTGGGTGCGGATGTCCACCTTTTGATCTTCGAACTATAGAACATTCACCCTTTTTGTTCCTCGGGTATCCTAAAAACAACCTTAATTCGATCGAGGATCCAATTTACCGGTTTCCTTGTCCAACACGTAGGCCGGACACCCCAAAGTTCTCATGTGTCTCATACTAGACTTGCGCCCGATCCACAATTCTTTGGGGTTCTGGGAACTGATTTGGATAGCACCAAGTTCAGAATATAAGTCGTTGTTTTCCAAGGCATGACCCCCGAACGACTCGGGAAGATCCGTATAACTCATCATTGATCTAACCATTTCCAAAAGAATTATATTGCTTTGCTCTGCAATCCCCGCTTTGTTGAGGGTTCCGGTCTCGCGAGTGGGATACAATCCTTCATCGATAAGTAGTTCAAAAACTCATCATTTGAGGTATTCGCCTCCACGATCAAATCGTAGAGACTTGATACGTTTTTCCACATGATTCTCTGCTTGAGCCTTAAATTCTTAGAATTTCTCAAAGGTCTCAGATTCATGCTTCATAAGGAAAATGTACCTTGAGTAATCATCAATAAAATTACTCATAACCCTTTCTTGCTTTGGTTGACATTGAACTACACACATCTGTGTAAACGATTTCTAACACTTCTTTGGCCCTATTCCCTTGGCTCCAAATGCCCTCTCGGTCATATTACTCTCCAAACATGATTCGCAGGTTGGAATCGGTTCAACTTGGAGAAAACCCTAGTGAACCGCTCTCTCACCAACCTTTGGATCCTCTTTGGATTTATATGACCCTAATCTTAGATGTCAAAGAAGTGTCTCGCTTCACGCCCGATGAACGTTTTCTTTTGCTCAAAAGCAGATTGATGTGTTATAGGATACATTTCGTGAGTGGTGTGCAAATCAATTTGTATAGAGATCATTCAACAACGTTCCATGATGAGATAAATTTATCAAAAAATGGTAACAACTTTTATTAAAAAAAGTAACCAAAATATCCATCATAAAAGTTTAGAAACCGAAAATGAATTCTTTCTAAAAATCCGAACGTAAAGAATGTCTCAAAATTAAAGCACTGTCTTCAAAAAGACAGTGCACTTCTCCCATCGCTTCAAATTGTCACTCTCGAAGAATCGCCCGTGTGATGAGGGACCTCACTCCCACTAAGTTGTTCGGTCCGGCCAACCCCTGTAATGTGAAACAAACATGATTAGTGGATCCCGTATCCACCACCCACAAAATGGGAGGCATACATTGCTAAACAAGTTTCAAACAACTAATGCGTGAGAATTACCTTTCTTTCCATTCCTCTTGGGTCAGAACAGTCGACCTCCAATGTCCTTTCTCACCGCAGCTTGAAGCACTTCCCCTTAGTCAGCTTGTTCACTCCACCACCCTTCTTCACCTTATCTTTGCCATTGGCAACACTTGAGTTCACTTGCTTGTGGCCTTTGTTCCTTTTCTTGTTCTTACCACCCTTGGTCTAGAAGAAGAAGAAGGTCCGTTGCCACCAAGGCTTGGCTTTTTTACGCCTAATATCGCCTCTGCCGAGACTAAAGCTTACAACAGATCGGCATCGAGAACTTCGATTATTCATCCGTAGTTCAACCCAGAATTGTTCAAAGCTTTTTAAGAAGAATGGAGCACGAAAATCGATTTGGGTCTCGATATCGTATTCCGGCCAAGTACCTCAAGTTTATTAAGGTGAGCCATCATCTGAGAACGTGCTCCCTTACGAGGCGTTCCTCCACCATTTTCATAGAGAGCAAGTCCTCATGGTGATCCGGACGAGCCACACGGTTTCGATGTTGAAACATCGCTTTAAGACTAGTCATGATTTCCTTGTCGGTCTCAACGTTTTGGTGTTGGTGTTGCAAACACATCCGACATAAAGCCAAGATGGTACACTTAGCCATTTCGTTAGACCGCTCCCCAACGGTTACTCTTTCTTAACCGTTTTAGTGGACTCATCCGATGGTTTATCCGGTTTAGGTGTGGTCGAAACCCGCCATGGCTTTGTGCGATGAGGACAATAGTGAGTTTTCGATTCCAATCAACAAAATTTTCTCCAATGAGCAAATTGTCTTTTCGATATATTGAAATAAAGGATTAAAAGGTTGCGACATGATGAACTCGAATAAACAATAATATGCATAAGCACAAATATATCACAAGGTTTGATCACATGCATCATATTTAAAATCTCAAAAAAAATATGAACATGCATCAGCCAACATCTCAAAACATTTTAAATAAGCCACGTTGGGTGGGTCATTATTTAAACACATTCAAGCGAGTTACAAACAAGAACATTTACAAACCCTTAATATCCAGATTAATAGTTGGCTCCCACTGACCAATATAAAATTGACAGGACTTGAGGATGTATATACATATCAATTTTATACCTAAGTAATAACCATGATTAAATCTGAGGATTACTATTTTGCTTTTGATCGAGCCTCGTTGGGAGGGTCATCGTCGCCACTAGTAATAACCCACAATCATCCGTTTGGAATTCATTCATGTGAAACCTATCTTTTGACCATCCCATTGGGGGAATTTCTCCAAAAGAATTCACAAATAAATAAATCATGGAAGTCAAAATTAATTCAATTTTATTATCCGGAATAAAATTGTCAATTAATTATTTAAACATACTTAGTAATTTTTAAAGTTGAGATTTTTCCATTTGGCAACCCTCATGCAAAACACATTTAAACAAATTAAATAAAGCATAAGATAGCACAAATTAAATCAAGCAAAAATGAAAAAATAAACATATTGGGCACAAATTATCCAATTGTCATGGTTTGATTTTTCTTGGCTTGATCTTGAAGAAACACGCCTCAATTTCTCCCACTCGCTTCGTCTCGAAAAAAATACTTAATCCTCGAACCGCCACGCCAAACCTCGCGGTGGGATGCATATCCGATCCGCCGGGCCACTGCCTGGGCAACCCTCGGCCAGCGCCCGGCGGGTCAGGCGGATGCTTGATGCCATCGGCATGCCTCGCGAATATCGCGATTCTCGGCGAGTATCGCGTCTCAAGACGTCCCTTAGCCATGTAGCCCTTTCGCCCGCGTCTCAGCGGCGCCGCGTCTCAGCGTGTGCCGTCTTGTATCGCCAGCGTCACGTCCCCGTCTGGCCATCAGACCCCTATGCGCGTCCTCATCTCGGCGGCGCTGACAGCCCGGCTTCGCCTAACGCCCCCGTCGTGCCGGGCGCCAGCGCCCTCGCTGATTACGGATTTAAATCCTTTAATTCTTACGTCTTTTCATTCCGTCTCCGGTTACAATTTATTTACAAAAAATAAATAAACCTAGATCTAGACTAGTCTATTACATTGATCAAATCAAACAAATCTAGTCTACTCGTGGATTTTCTCACGAGGCAAAACAAATCCGAATCGAATCGAATTAAAAAACCACGGTTTATATGCATGCAAAATAAAACATTAAAATCCATGACAATTGGATACCGCAAAAGAGATCTAACAGTTCTACTATCCAATTTCAAATTTAATGTCCACAATTAAATTACAATTTAAAAAATTGAGTCAAAACAAATGGCTCGATACAGTTTGTTGGGGAATGAGTTGCCGCAGATCTATTCTATGAATATTTAAATACAAATTTAATTTATTAATTATTACTAGCATGAATTAATCATATATTAATTCAAATAATAATTGCAACAACAAATCATGCATATAAAAAGCCACGTAAAACCCTACACGCGAATCTATGGGTTTACGTGAACGTACCTCTCGGGATAAGCGTTGGCTTTTGGTCGGATGGACTAACCAAAAGGACTTCCCAAGTATTCCCTTAGCCCTTGCTCGACAATCTGGTGGAAGGATACTGCTGAACAATTAACAAAAGGAAAAAATAAACTTTGTTGCACCACTTATGTGGATTTGCTAATATTTCCAGCACATGGAATTGTACTTGGGAATGAACTAATCATCCCCTATTTATAAGAGGGAGGGTGGACGAAATTTATGTGATATTTCAATGTGGGAAAAGACTTTTCTTGGATACCAAGAAATCTTGAATATATCTCATATATTCTTTTTCCCATAATTAAAATATTCCACAAAATTCCACCTCCTCCATAATATGGCAGATTTTCGAAAATTAAGTGTCACAAGAATCCAAGATTTGGATCTTCTTGAATTTATGAGATATTCTTGTATTTCAAGAAATACATATCTTCCATAATATATTTTCAAGAAAATCAAGAAAATCTTTCTTGTCCACTATATTTTCAAAATTTCGAAATTTACTATATAGATAACCAAGTGGGAGATTTCTTGAATTTAATGAGATAATCTTGTATTCCGAGAATACATATCTTCATTCCATAACAAAATTCAAAGAAAATCTTTCTCCCTCTTTTATCCATATTTTTCGAAAATTTAGAGAAAATATAAGCAACAATATTTATTTTATTTTAATCACCTTTTCAGTTATTGAACTATATGTTGGGCTACTCAGGGGGCCTTTAGGAGAATTAAGATTGGACCTTCTAATGGATCTTGAATATCTAATATTGAGCCACAATATAATTCAAGCCCATAAATATTAATTAATCCCACTACATAATTAATATTGCACCATCCATCTTAGCCCATATTACAGTCAATATGGCTCCCGGTCATTATTTCCCGTGTTTAAGATTATCTAGCCCATTAATTAATTCAAGCCACCAAATAGCTTTCCGTTAATTAATATCTTTTGTCCTTGGTCAAGGAACGGTTCAACATTATTATCCATACCGGAAACTAATTCCACTTGCAAGATTTGGTATGATAAAACTTATGAACCTCCCAAGGGCAAATCAAGCAAAGCGTGATTTCGCACACGCGATTCTTCGATTAAATCTTAGCAATCACACGTGACCAATAATATTGCCCAAGATAAAAAGTATTGAATCTCTCTCGATTCGCTACCCATGATAAGTCAAAGCAATAGTTACCAATCCCACATGATCCTATTTAAGGGACGAAGGTTAAGAAATAACGAACCAATGAGGTCTAATTCTTCCTTGTTCAGTTATGAAGAATTTATCCTCATGTAGGTCCTATTCAAATAATCACCATGCACTAGTGTAATCTCTCCGGGCAAGACAAACCAATCGAGCCTTACACCTCAACCTTTCGCGATGGTTGTTCATTTCCATCTAGGTCGTGAATGGCGTACTTTTTTGTTACAAGGGACATTAATTTAATCTTCGTGATCTGGTATCACTAAATTAACTACATGTAACACGCATTTAATTATTGAAACGATTATGCGAGAAATATATATAACATTCAATCATATTTAAAGCATCAGTGATAAACAATTTATTTCAGTAAATAAGTCTGGAAATTCAGATTCGATTATACAAAGTAAAAAGCATACTTTTCAGTATAATCCCCAACAGCTTGGTGGTTGGGTTCGAGATGGTCCGTGATTCGGGTGGTTCGGTGCCCACCCGGGCGCCCTTTGGGCTCTGGTTCGAACCACCGGGAGCCATTTTTTTTCATAAATTCACGCTTTAGCAACGGATTTAGCGACGAATTTATTAAAAATAAATAAAAAATTAAAAAAATTATTAAAAAAAAAACTGTCGCTAATCAGGGATGGTCACAAAAAACCGTCGCTACGGTTAGCGACCCACGATTCAACGATGGATTTTTTTCTTTTGCTAATGTTTTAAATACTCCATATTAATATATTATTTGTAGTGATAAGAAAATATTTTAAATACTCCATATTAATATATTATTTATATTTTAAATTAATAATTCAAATTGATCAAAATCCTTCGGCAAGAACACAATATTATATATAAAATCTAAAAGTCCCAACCCTAGTAAAAGAGTGATGCTTGTGTCTTGTGCAATTGGTGCACGCTACTACACATTTTAGCTTGGACAACTCTACTTGGACAACCCTTTTAGAAAGAGCTCTCCAAAAACGACCTTGGAGAGCGGTTTTTAATAAATAAAAAAATTAAAAAGCGGTTTCAGAACCGCTCTGCAAGAACATGGAATGCGGTTAAAAACCGCTCTGCAAGAGAGAGCAGTTGGAATGCGGTTCGACCGAATCTTAGAAGAGAGAAGCGGTTCGAACCGCTCTGTAAGGAATGGGGTGGAATGCGTAGCCCTATATCCAGAGCGCGCCCCCATCGTGTTTTTTCTACACATTTCCTCATCTCTCGTCCAATATTCCTCCTCCTCCCTTCTCCATTTTTTCCGTCGCCACCACTATGCATTGCCGCCACGCGTCGCGTCTACCTCCTCTCCTCCTCCCGTACCGCCTCCTCCTCCTCCTCCCTCCCGCCCTTGCCACGCCTTCCTCTATATATAGGTAATAATATTATTTTATTTAATGTTTTTGTTGGGATTGTTGGAACCTGAGTGAAACGGGGATGCAGGGCGCGGGAGGCGCTCGACGTGTGCTCGTGGTCGAGCACTTATGCTCGGTCGAGCAACCCCACAATCCAGCGCCTGCTAGGCGCTGACCAAGTGTGAGCTCAAGCAGTTCCGCTCGACCAAGGCCCGTGGTCGAGCGGTTCCGAAGGCCTAAACGCGGATTTAGGGTTTTGCCCCAGTCTCATATTTAAACACTTTTGACTCATTGTATTTGTGTATCACCAAATATCACTCGAAAAATAGTAGATCTCCTGGCTTGGTAGTGCCCCCAGACGTAGTCATTCCTGACAAACTGGGTAACCAAATTTGTGTTCCTTAATTCTTGTTTCTATTATTTTCTCCATAATTGTTTAAATCCTATATTATATATATATATCCCAATATATATATGTGTGTTATATATATATTTAATATATATATATATATGTTAGGATATATTTAAAGTTGCTTTAAATCCTAACAACCATATCAAGAGCATCCGGTTCAAGGATCCGGTGGGAGCAATTATGATGGGCAAGGAAATCGCTTTGTTGAGAAGTTTGATGGAACGAATTTTGAATTCTGGAAATTGCAGATCGAGGATTACCTGTACGGTAAAGATCTGTATCAACTTTGGGTTCAAAGCCTGAAGATATGAAGGACGACAAGTGGAAGTTGCTGGACAGGAAGGCGATGAGTGTGGTTCGTCTGTCGCTATCCATGACGTTGCCCTCCATACGGTGAAAGCAAAAACCACAAAGAAGATGCTGGAGATTTTGACTGAGATGTATGAAAAACCGTCTGCATCAAACAAAGTTCATCTGATGCGGAGGTTATTCAACCTGAGGATGACATAGGATACTGTGGTAGCCAATCATCTCAACGAGTTCAATATGATCATAGCCCAATTGAGCTCGATTGAGATTGATTTTGATGATGAGGTTCAAGCCCTAATTTTGTTGTCTTCTTTACTAGAAAGTTGGAGTGGGACGGTAACGGCTGTTAGTGCTTCAGCAGGTAAAGTGAAACTTAAATTTGATGAGGTTAGAGATCTGATCATGAGCGAAGAAATTCGCAGGAAAAAATTAAGGTGTGGCCACGGGATCGACCTTGAGTGCGGGAAACAGAGGCAGATCTGAATCCAAAGGGAAGCCAAATCGGGGTAGATCAAAGTCAAGGGGCAAAGATAAGCCCAAGAAGGACAAGAGTCAAGTTGAGTGCAACAATTGTCATGAACTTGGTCATTACAAAAGGGAGTGCAAGGCACCAGCAAAGGCACAAGGGAATGCACCAAAGAAGAATGACAACTCAGCAAACGCCGCCACTAATGAGGGCTCAGATGCATTAGTCTTGAGCGTAAGCAGTCCATTAGAATTGTGGGTGTTAGATTCTAGAGCATCGTTTCATTCGTGCAGCATTGCTGACGTGATGGAGAAGTACACTTCCGGGAACTTTGGGAGGGTTTATCTAGCTGATGATGAGCCTTTGGAAATCAAAGGGAAGGGGGATGTTCAGATCAAGACACCAAATGGAACTGTTTTGAAGTTGAAAGATGTAAGACATATTCCTGGATTGAAGAGGAATTTAATTTCAGTTGGGAAGCTTGATGATGAGGGTTACAAGGTGATCTTTGGTTACAATATGTGGAAGATATCCAAAGGTGCTATGGTAGTGGCTAGAGGTAATAAGGAGAGAACGTTGTACATGACAAGCAACACCCGGGACAACATTGCTCTTGCAAGTGAAAAGGGAAATGCAGATTTGTGGCATTGTCGTCTTGGCCATAGTGAAAAGGGATGAAAGTTATGTGTTCAAAGGGCAAACCGCCCGGACCTCAAGACAAGTTGACATCCGGGTTATGTGAGGACTGTGGTATTCGGAAAAAACGAAAAAAGGAGTTTTTTTTGAGGGAGGCGAACCTTGAAGAAGCGAAGTCGGAGTTAGTCCAAAGTGACTTGTGAGGTCCAAAGACCAAATGACATCCCTTGGTGGAGCATCATATTACATGACTTTCATTGACGACTCTTTAGGAAGATATGGGTTTATTTTTCGAAAAATAAGTCTGATGCCTTTAATGCTTTCAGGAAGTGGAAGGCCCTTGTAGAAACTGAGACGGGTCTCAAAGTGAAGTGTTTGAGATCTGATAATGGTGGAGAGTACGAGCTCCATGAGTTCAAAGAATTTTGTGAGGCGAATGGAATTGAATGGAGAAAAACTGTGAGAGGAACCCCCAAAGCGGTGTGGCGGCAGTGTATGAGAACGTAACGTTATGTGAACGTCTTAGAAGTATGAGATTGAAGTGTGGGCTGCCAAAGATGTTTTTTGGGAGGGCGCTTAACACGACAACTTACTTGATAAAACAGGGACCCTCAACTCCTTGGAAAATGGCATACCGGAGGAGGCCCGGGTCGGCAAAGGAGGTAAATTTGTCCTTTCTTCGAGTATTTGGGTGTGTTTCATATGTTCATGTTGATGCTACTAGTAGAAGTAAATTGGATGCTAAATCTGTTAAGTGTACGTTTATTGGATATGGCTGTGATGAATTTGGCTATCGATTTTGGGATGAGGAAAATCGAAAGATAATTCGTAGTTGAGATGTCGTATTTAATGAGCAAGTGTTGTACAAAGACAGGTCGGGGATATCCAAAGAAGGTGGTTCTGAGTGTCAGGTTGTTGAGTTAGACATTACGAACTCAGGTGGGAGCAAGGAGGTTCAAGATGATCAGGTGATTGTTGAGGAAGAACCAAATACACCACCACCAACAATTGCGCTGCGGAGATCCACGAGAGAACGGAGATCTCCTGATAGGTATTCACCTTCTCTTCATTATTTATTGTTGACTGATGGTGGTGAACCTGAATGTTATGCAGAGGCTACACGTAGTGAGCAGGTGAGCAAGTGGAGACTTGCGATGGATGATGAGATGAATTCGTTGATGACCAACGGAACCTGGGAACTAGTTGAGCTCCCTAAGGGCAAGAAAGCACTGCATAATAAGTGGGTTTACAGAATCAAAGAGGATGCTGATGGAAGCAAACGTTACAAGGCAAGACTGGTTGTGAAGGGGTTTCAGCAGAAACATGGTATTGATTATACTGATGTTTTTATTCCAGTTGTGAAGCTAACTACCATTCGGTTAGTCCTGAGTTTGGTGGCTGCAGAGAACTTGGTGTTAGAATAGATGGATGTGAAAACTGCCTTTCTTCATGGTGACTTAGATGAGGACATCTACATGAAGCAACCGGAATGATACTTGTCAAAGGGGAATAGTGAGCTTGTTTGCAAATTGAAGAAGAGCTTGTATGGTTTGAAACAATCTCCATTACAGTGGTACAAGAAGTTTTATGGGTTCATGCACGAGATTGAGATCAATAGGTGTGAAGCTGACCATTGCTGTTACTTCAAGAGGTATGATGGTGGTTATATCATTTTGCTATTATATGTTGATGACATGTTGATAGCAGGCTCTAGTGCTCAGGGAAGTGAGCAAGTTGAAGAAGAAGTTGTCTGATAGGTTTGCTATGAAGGACCTTGGAGAGGCCAAGCAAATCTTAGGTATGCGAATCGATGGTGATAAGGTGGCGGGAAAAGTTATATCTTTCACGTTTTGAATACATAAAGAAGGTATTGAAGAGATTTAGTATGGAAGATACTGAAAGCGATTCGAGTCTGTTGGGAAGTCGATTCAAGCTATCCAACAAGGACTCACCTAATAGCGAAGAGGAGCAGACCTACATGCAAAACACTCCATATGCTTCAGCAATTGGCAGTTTGATGTATGCCATGGTGTGTACAAGACCAGATATTGCACTTGCAGTGGGAGTTGTTAGCCGATTTATGGGTAATCCGGGTAAGCAGCATTGGGAGGCAGTGAAGTGGATCCTTAGGTACTACTGAACAAGCTTTGTGCTTTGAGGGCAAAAGCGTTGAGTTGGCAGGATATGTTGATGCAGACTTGGCATCCAGTGATCTCGACAAAAGAAGGAGTACAACCGGGTATGTGTTTACTTTGGGTGGTACAACAATTTCTTGGGCTTCTAAGTTGTAGAAGATCGTAGCTTCGATCGGCTGCGAGAAGCATAATCGTTGCGATTCTTGAAATTAGCAAGAAGATGGTCTGGTTGCAGAATCTTTCGTGTGAGTTGGGGAATGAGCAAAATGATAGTATTCTGTATAGTGACAGTCAGAGTGCTATTCACTTGGCAAAGAATCCGACCTTTCACTCGAGGACGAAGCACATTGAGTTGAGGTATCATTACATTCGTTACCTCATTGAGAACAAGATCTTACAACTAATTAAGATCCAAGGAAGTGAGAATCCTGCTGACATGTTGACTAAGGTTTTAACCTTAGAGAAGTTGAAGTTATGCATGACTTCAACTGACCTTGGAAACTGAGATGAAGGCCCGACACTACTACCAGTGAGAGAGACCGTTGAAAAGGAGGATACAAATTCTGATTGAGTCGATCTCGGTGGGGAGATTGTTGGGATTGTTGGAGCCTGAGTGAAATGGGGATGCAGCGCACGGGAGGCGCTCGACCTGTGCTCGTGGTCGAGCCCTTATGCTCGATCGAGCAACCCCCAATCTGGCCTTAATTAGGGGCTTCGACCAGAAATGTGAGCTCGGCGATTTCCGCTCGACCAAGGCCCGTGGTCGAGCGGTTCCGAAGGCCTGAACGCGGATTTAGGGTTTTGGTCCAGTCTCATATTTAAACACTTTTGACTCATTGTATTTGTGTATCACCAAATATCACTCGAAAAATAGTAGATCTCCTTGCTTAGTAGTGCCCCCAGACGTAGTCATTCCTGACGAACTGGGTAACCAAATTTGTGTTCCTTAATTATTGTTTCTATTATTTTCTCCATAATTGCTGCTTTAAATCCTAACAGTTTTATATATATATGTATGTGTATATATATATGTGTGTATATATATATATTTATATATATATATATATGTTAGGATATATTTAGTGTTAGATTAATTAATTGATTAATTGACTTGGTGATGCAGGGAGAAGCGTGAACAAAACGAACAACCTTCTCAATCTCCGTTGATTCCTACAGGAATACCGGCAAAGAGGAATAAAACGAGAAACTCTCTCGATTTCTTTAATTCATATTCATAAACAACTTAACTGACTGAAAAGGTTACAAATGACTTGTTTAAATAATAAAACTCTAACACTATTATGGTAATATAATAAATGCAAATAAATTACATTAATTGCCGATTTCCTAATTAAATCTTGATTATAATAAATTAAGATCTTCATCGTGATCTCATCTCCATCATTCTCTCCCTCTTTGAAACGATTCGTCCTCGAATCGGCTTCGATCTCATCTCTAGAGGGATAATAGAAAGCCATCAAGCATATGAGCTCAAAAATATCGGACGTTCGAGTGTGGCTCAAAAATTTGAGGCGATAAACAAATGGAGGCTTCAGGGAGGTGCCGAAAAAATAACTATCATGATGAATATAAAAATAATAACTATTTTCCGATGCAAAATCGACCTTTGGCTCAGGATATGGATTCTCCGGAACTAAAACATCTTCGTACTTTGTCTCATAAACTAAAAAACCTCATCGTGAGTCTCAGATTAAAATTGGACAAGAATCTTCCACGGGCTCGCTATCATAAATGGGAAGCACGTGATCACTAACGGACTGCTCTCCATCTTCATCATAAATAGGCGGCCCATCATAAAATAGAGACTCACCAAAATTATTCAACCCATCAGAAAAATTAAAAGGCTTGTCATCAAAATCTTCCAAAAACAATTCAGGCCAAATGTCATAATGACCAAACTCATGCAAAGGCCCAAATTCATCAAATATTGCACACGTTTCAACTTGCTCACTAAGGGTCAGCTTGCCTACATATTCACCAGACTCATATTTGTTGAAACAGTTTAGAGTTTTTTTACACTTTTAGTCCCACAGGACACGCCTCCTCACGCTTTTGGTCCCAAAGTTTACACTTTTGGTCCCAAAGTCGAAAATTTTGAAATTTTTGGTCCCAAATCCGAAAATTTTGACACTTTTGGTCCCAAATCGCGCGTCCTGTGGGACCAAAAGTGTAAGCTTTTGGGACCAAAAGTGTCAAAATTTTTGGTTTTGGGACCAAAAATTGTCAAAAAAAAATTTGGGGCTTTGTAAAAAAGGGGCCAAAAAGAAAGGAGGAGACGCACATGTGGGGCCAGGGCAAAAGTCAATAATAAACTCAAACAGTTTACGGGCCCAATATCAAGACTACAATCATTAAGAAGCCCAAAATCACCAAAATAATTAAATGACCCATCTTTATTAAAAGACTTACAAAGCCCAAGTGGGGTCAAAAGAGTTTCTACTGCCCGTGTGTCCAGTCCATTTGTGACTAGGGCGTCAAAGTCCAATTCATCCGCCGCATCGTCTTCAACACAGGGTGAGGCAAAATAATTGCAGCTTTCGCGGCCGGAGTCTTCACCGGCGGGTGATCGTCGGACTACGTGTGCCATTGCTTCGTTCTCGCTGCGTACGGATGGTCGGGCGATGGTAGTGGTTCGCAGTTTGGCCGTGGATGCGGTGGTTTGATCGGAATATGGGCGCCAGAGAGAGCGGCGGTTGGTGGTGGGGGGACGTGCTTTCTGGTATGACGCCGTCGGTGGAGTATAGGCGGCGGTGAAGCGCGGCAATTTCTGGTGTAACAGCCGTCCTTGACGGTAGTTTTTGGGTAAGAACTCACGCTCAAAATGCTTTCTGGATTTATGTCATTCTGTGATTTTTGGTTTACCTTGACGGGATCGGTCGTATTTCAGGCGTTGCCACCACGAGGAGGCGCGGTCCTGGAGGCACTTTGTCACCATAGAAACACGACGGTCCATCGGAATTCTGTGAAACTCCAGTGCTTTTTCACAGGTTCGGATCCAATATAGGCAATCATCTTGTCTATTGCATCCGTGAAATTCTGGTAGGGGTACTGGAAAACCAGTCAAGGGCGGTGAATCACGGCGGTGGTGGGGTGGAAGGTAACCCCTAACCCTGTCGTGAATCGTCGTTTGTTGTGCACGTAGTGACTGAACAGATTGGGCAAGAATCACGATCTGATCTTTCAATTTCTTCATCTCCCGGGCATTACGACGGGGAGGCATTGAAAGGCGTCTGGTGACTCTGGATCTGCAACCCGACGCGAGGGAGTAAGCGTGAACAAAGCGAACAACCTTCCGAATCTCCGTTGATTCTGGCGGAATACCGGCAAAGAAGAATAAAACGAGAAACTCTCTCGATTTCTTTAATTCATATTCATAAACAACTTAACTGACTGAAAATGTTACAAATGACTTGCTTAAATAATAAAACCCTAACACTAATTACGGTAATATAATAAATGCTAATAAATTACATTAATTGTCGATTTCCTAATTAAATCTTGATTATAATAAATTAAGATCTTCATCGTGATCTCATCTCCATCACTTGGTTTTAATTGTTGTTTGTTTGAATATTAGATTGTTTAATTTAGTTTAATTGTTGTTATATGTTAGAATTAATTGTTGTTTGATTAGATTGTGGTTAATTGGTTGTCAATTTGTGTGTTGTTTCACTCAAAAGTATTAGTTGTTTCATTTAAAGGTATTAGTTGTTCCATTTAAAAGTATTAGGTGTTTCATTAAAAGGTAATATTAGTTGTTTCATAATAAAATATTAGGTGTTTCACTCATAGGTATTAGTTATTTCATTCAAAGGTATTAGTTGTTTCATAATAAGGTATTAGGTGTTTATTCAAAGGTATTAGTTGTTTCATTAATAAAAAAGTATTAGGTGTTTCATTCAAAGGTATTAGTTATTTCATTAAAAGGTATTAGTTGTTTCATAATAAGATATTAGGTGTTCCATTCAAAGGTATTAGTTGTTTCTTTAAAAAGTATTAGACGTTTCATTCAAAGGTATTAGTTGTTTCATTCAAAAGTATTGTTGTTAGTGTGTGATTAATGTTGGTTTAGTTATATTGTTGTTAGTAGTTTGGATTAATTGTTGTTAGTACGTGGCTTGAATTAATTTTTGTGTGTTTCTTTAATTAGATGATTAATGATGGTACATTAGAATACATTAGAAAATTAAAATGAATGTAGATTAAGTATAATTAGGTATGTTTTTAGGTTTAATACTTTAAGATACATTGTCTTGAGAAACAGTCTTCATATTGTCTTTCCTATAGGCATTTGTAGCTAGTTCTATATGGATCGAAAATGGGTTCGAGCAGATCGATTATCAGATGAGTATAGGAATGGGGTGGAAGAATTTTGTAATCATGCAATTAGACACTGCACCGACCCTCGGTACATTCCATGTCCGTGTTGGAAATGTATGAATGGAAAAACCGTTAGTGGTCGAGAAAGTCTGTTTCATCACTGAGCTGGAATAATGTTAAGGTGAATATAATTTATTAAGTTATCAAATTAATATAAAATAATTATAATTGTAATACGTGATTATATTGCTAATCAACAGGTACCGAGGCAACGAGATAGTGATCACTGTGGACATTTTGTGTGTTGTTATATTGAAGATATAATATGCGCTTCTCAAACGGCGGTTCCTATCAACGTAAGTCAATTTATGGATTTATTTAAATTATTATTAATTGAATAAAAATTCATATTATATATCTAACTATATTGATTAGTTGATCGTTGTTAGCAGTTTGTCTACGATCGTCCGATCAAGTCTTACTCCAAACAAAGAATGAACAAATGGAAAATGGATTGGACAGGGTACCTTTACAATCGATTCTTGTATCATTATAGATAGAGTTGGATAACTTTTGGTAGCATATTACTTATATATATATATATATATTTGTATTGATATACTTCATACATGTTTTAATTTGTTGTATTGGACGGATATTTATTTCATGATGTGTATGCGTTTATTAATTAATTTGATGTTTTAGTATTTGACGTATATATATTATCGTGTGGTATAAAATTTGGTTTTTAGTTTTGGTTTTATATAAACAGGATTTTAAAAATATAAATTAAAAGTAAAAAAAAAATAAAAATAAAAATAAAAATAAAAATAAAAATAAAAATAAAAATTGGACAGCAGTTTTTAACCGCTGTCCAAGTGTATTTATATATATAAAAATTAAAAAAAAGGTTAGAACAGCGGTTGTAAACCGTTGTCCAAGTGAATATTCTTGGACAATGATTTAAAACCGGTTATCTTAATGCAATCTTGATTAAAAATCATTTGTCTTAGTGCAATATCTTGAACAACGGTTTTTATCAAATTTGTCAAAGCTTAGACAATTTATTACTTGGAGAAAATTTGTTATAATCGCTCTCCAATGTCATTTTTTAATGATTTTCCAAGCCCAAATCTGTATTAGTGGCAATTGAATTCAATTTAATTTGGATAAATCATTAATTGTAAACCCTAAACTCTATACTCTAAACCATGAACCCTAGGCCCTAAACCCTAAATCATTAACCATTTGGGTCGGGTGAACCATGAACCACTCGGACCGGGTTCGGGTCGAGTAAAAAAAAAAAAAAAAAAAAAAAAATTAATTATATCAATTTAAAATTGGTGCAAATGGTGCACATAAGTATTTGCCCTAGTAAAAAAGATAAAATAACATTTTAAGAAATTAAAATCATCAAGCCACCCAAAAAAAAAAAAAAAAGTAAAATTGCGAGCCCAACAAGCCCACACACGTATCACATGAGTTGGGCGGTTTTTATATTTTACTTCGGGTTGATGGGGCTGGCCCATCTAATTGGACTCTGATTCATTTTGTAAAATCTATTTGATCTTGTAAGCTCTTATAAAGTTGGTGACCCATTATTTAAGATGAGTGAAATTAGTTCAATATTAATGTGATTGAGGTGAAATTTGTTGTACTTTTTGAATGTTTTAAAACTCTAAAAAAAAGTATTTCATAAATACTTATTTTTAAAGTTATTAGATATAGTTTTTCAAAAAAATAAGTATTTCTATCAATCCGAGAGTCATATTGATAGTACTTCATCTCATTTAAAAGTTTAAATTTATAATGAGACATAAAATCAATTAATTTATATTATATTAATTACTTCAACACATGTTATCGACAGTTTACCTTAGCAATTCATAATAGCTTGTTTTAATTTTGCGCATCCAATTCAACATTTTATGTACCGATATTTTCTCGATAAACATTCCCAATATTTCCTCGACTCAAAACATGGCTAGCATATACGAGTAACACTCCTGTGTATCAGGTCTATACATAAATTTTATCATTGTTATGTACAAAAACTTTCAATGTATAAAAATATAAAGTATTTTTGAAACAATGAGAGTTTTTATGCGTAACAATAATAGTTTGTATGCATAACAGTGATAAGTTTTTTTACATAACATCGATACTAAATTATCCGAGTTCAACGCGAATTGAACTCGGGTTCACACAAATTTTTGTCAATATATATATATATATATGAAACGACCATACATTAATACGAGCTAACTACAGCCTGTAATTATTTGCTCTCACATTTGTTTGCTCAAAATTTGATCGACATATAAAAGAAAAGAGAATGAAACGAAAAAAAAAACACATAATTCTCCCCGAATTATTTCTATTAACCATATAGCTTTAGCCCTAATAAGCAAGGGTTTGAGCTTCCCTCTAACAATAAGGCGCATCATCTCATTCGAACCACCAACAAACTTTTTCCCAATAAACACGGCCGGAACGCTAGGGTTGCACCCAATTGTAGGAAAATATGTGCACCGGATATGGCTGAAAATAGGAATAAACTAATAATCGAGGCAATTGTCAATCACGCTTACCTTAAAACAAATTATGTCCTTCACTCTCGGTGCTAGTTAATCGTTAGGACACATGTTTCCCAGGAAACAACGATTTAAGAACAACAATATTAGCACTATATCTTGTTCGAGGCGAACCGAGATGTTGCCTGAAATATATCATCGGAGCATAAACGAATTTAAGCAAAAACGTATGTTGGCAATTGCCGGAATATGTCAGTATCTTTTCTCCAACTCATGTTTCACATTTTTCCAAGACGTCTCAAGTCGTTCGTCTTTTTCTCTCCTTTTCATTTTCGACTTAAAGTGCTACTTATAGCATCGAAATTTGACCGTTGGAAATGTTAGACATTATGAGCCACTAATGGCCTCAAAATAAAACCGATGACCATTATTTCAGGTTTTAAAACTTTCAATTAATTTGTTGTAACCGTCATAAAATAAATTCAAAACGTACGTAATGTTTTTGCCTATTAACTTGCTGCAGTCGTTACGTGCCAACAATTAAACGAGAAATAAAACGAGGTAAATTTACTTCCTCATTTGTATTTTTCCAATGTGGGACAAAAGCTCCTTGATTTTTCCTTCCCAATAATTGGTTACAACAACTTTGAAAATTAATTTCTCATTCATCAAAAAATGAGCAACATTTTTCAACAATCCCCCACATGAATGGAATTTGATACAGACACCAAAAGGTTTTGGTGATATAAATCAAAGTTAGAAACTTGTATAGGATAAGTAGGTGTCATCCTTTGAACATTCCCTTGTAAAAGTACACTTACTTTACTAGTCGAATAGTAGACGCGATGTCTTTGAACTATCAACTGTTTTGTGTAAACGATAGTGTACTCTACTCAAGTTCTTCCTAACAAGTCTCAGTTCTCACGGGTATGTTCGTTTCGGCCATGAACATCCGCCTGGTTCTGCAAGAGTTTTTAGAAATATTCCTTACAATATTCCCTTCGAAGCGGCCCCACTTCTCTCTTACATAGGTGATTATTTTAAGAGTATTTCACTTAACTCTTCTCGAATCATTAATAGCATATGCTAATCCTCACATCACGTCACTGCAAACATCTTTAGGCAATGGACTTTTAGGGATTTAATTTTAAAAAAATATCCCCCACAAGACAGTGATTTACGAGTTAGACGGTTAGGTTGTCCTTTTGAACCTAATTCTTGGGATCTCCAATCATATAGGTAAGGTTTTCCTTCATCTCAACTCATCATCTTAAGGCTTAGTCCCATTCCTCTAGATATCATCCACTAAAACATCTCATCTTTAACCGGCCGAGTTTTTATCAAAATGCAATAATTTTCAATTCATTGCAAATTTATTTAGGGAATTTTTATGACACTATTCCCTCCACATTTCTAATGATGGAATTAGAATTTGTGTCAAAATATCCAATTTTCATTTGTGTATCCTTTTAACACATTTGGATATTTCCCATTCCGTTTCAGGAATTTCACGATTTGTTCATTAATTAAGTACAGATACGCACTATGAGTGCTTAGATATTTACCGGTCACTCCCACACTTCGAGATAATTGTAGGATCATTTTATCTTTCTTCAGAATTCACATGATCTTATCTCCTTGTGTAGTGCCTTTTTCGAAACGTGATTGAACAAATTCGTATAACTTGTGGAAAATATTCCACTAGGCACCACCTGCCTAAGGTTTTTCACTTAGCTTTAAGGCTACGCCTTTGCTAATTATGTCACATTCAAATGTATCCATGGAGAAACTCTTCTTCCACATTTGAATGCAATATCTATGGCGAGATTCCATCCCCCACATTCGAGTTTGCTTGTCCATTTATTAATATTCACCAATATTAATTTCAGACACAATCTCGAAACTAATTGGAAAACTAAACGTTTTGAATTCATACTTTCAAATACTTTGTTGGACTTAAAAAAATCTGTAATTTTATTAGTCCCAACAAACCCGAATTGAAAAAACCAAATGTTTTGAATTCACACTTTAAGGAATTCACACTCAAATTCTTTGTTGGACCTCAAACTTAGTAATTTTATTAGTCCCAACATCAAAACATTTAAGTTTAATCTCGGTCAAAGTACCAAAAATTAATTAAGTCTCAATATGGCTGTAATTGCCACCTTTGACTCTCAAATAATTCTCAAATGAATTATATAAGTCAACAGTCTTTTTGGATTAAATCTAACTCACAAATTTATGCTCTCTAGCACAATTTCAAATGAGGCATCAATTGCCACCATTTACTCGTGAACAACTCCCGAGGATTATACGAGTCCCTTTTGGATTTTATCCAAAAAATGACTTTTGCTCTTAAGCACAAGTATTTGATCCCAAATCGAACTTTAATTCGATATTCACAATGGAATCAAATTATGAAATAATGTTCATATTAACTCAAATATTATTGAATAAATTAATTCATATTCATTGGCACGTCCAAACAAATTTGAACTACCCATAATTTATTTATTTGGTTCAACAACCACACAAATAATATCAAACTAGGCACAAGTGAATAATGAGAAGAGAGACTGAACAAACATCACGTCTATATTCCTTCCAAGTTATTCCCCTTGCTAATTAAGAATAAATTCACCAATTAATCTTAATAAGCCCAAATGTAATTGATCTTCCTGGCCTTAATTTGTTAGTCCATTTTAATTAAAATTTGCGATCCAAATTTTCAACTTGTTGTGTCACTATTAATTCGGCCCAAGCCCATTAATATTGCATCCATTAATAAAAAGTCCAATCAGACAATTGGGCCGAACTCGCCCAGCTCGGCCATGTTAAGTGAGCTCGCCACTTGAGATGGACTCTAGCTCACCAAGAAAAGGCCGAGGTCGCCGCCACCAAGTAGCTCGCTTATAGAGCTCTTAGAAAGTTTTATGAAAACAACAAGGGTTAAGAGCTCGTTATGAGCTCGCTCAATGAGCTCAGACTAGCTCACTATGATCTCCTCATAGAGCTCTCATTAAGCTCGTTCATAGAGCTCACCAACTAGCTCACTATGAGCTCGCTCGGAAAGCTCTCTACAGGAGGTCTCTTATCCAAGCTCCGGAAGGTACAACAGGTACAATGTCTGCTAGGAGCTAATTTGTACATAAGGGAGTTAATGTTGCAGTGCGGTACTAAGTCAGGAAAACCCTCCAAATATGGCTAAGTCAATGGCTCGAGCTACAAGACGACAACGTTGGTTACGCAGTTTGGGGAAAGATCAGAGAACTACGGCAAATGATCCAGGGACTTGCTAGGTGTCGCGCTGCTAACTAAGGCGAGCTCTCAAGAGCTATCAGGAGATGTAAGAAATTAATGTAAAATGAAGTACCGGGCATTAAATGGAAATTTGACCATTTGATGTCCCGACAAGAAAAACAGAGGGTGAAATGCACTCTCTCATGTAGTATAAATATGGGCACTTAAGACCCAAAAATGGTCCGAAAATATCAATACAAGAGGCAAAATTTGCCCTAGTCTCTGTGCACTTTATTTACGCTTTCAGTCTTTAATCTTTCAGAGTTCAATCATTTGAACTCTCATTGTTTGATTAGTTAGTTACCACAAAAAGCCATATTCCACACAATTAATTCATTTAAACTAGCTATCAACAATTGGCGCTAGAAGGAGGGTGCTCTTTAAGAATTTAAACTAAGTTTTTTAGTATTCTCATTTGAGCATCTTCAAGAATTTTCCATTTTTCATCTTCAAATCTTCAAAAAAAAGTGTTGATGAAAGCTCATTGTTCATCAAGAATACCTAAAAATCTTCAAATCTTCACCCCCATCTTCAAATCTTCAAGTTTACAAGCTTGAATCTTCAAACCTTCAAACATTTTCCCAGAAACTCATACCAAAAAATATCTCAAGCCAGTTTAATGTCAAAAGGCAAAACTAAATCTGGGGAAGCCAAGTCGGGAATTCAGAAATCCGGCGGCTGGGGCGTTGGCAGTCAATTTGCCAGCAATCCGGGCGCCAAGGGGCCCGCACTTGGCATTCACCTGAAGCTAGAAGAAATCAACACTCCCCAAGAAATTTGGGAAGCCATGGCAATCTTACGCCAAAAGAGAGCCGAGTTGGGCGGAGATCATAGTGACCTACGCCAGAACTTGGACGAAAAGTTTCAGCAGACCAGGGGCAAGCGAAAAGAGGGCGAAGGTCCATACTAAGCAGAAAGCAAGGAGGAGTCACAAGCAAGTTTTGTGGCGCAACCAGGTCATGCACAAAGACAGGGGGGATCAGCTAAAGATCGTTTGGAGAGGAGCCCATCACCTCGCTGTTATCAACGAGGTGGTGCGATAAGAAGTCCATCACATCGCCATCATCAATGAGGTATTGCAGAAAGAAGTCCATCACCTCGCCATCATCAAAGAGGTGGTGCGGAAAGAAGTCTATCACCTCGTCGTCATCAACGAGGTGGTGCACAAAGAGGTCCATCACCTCGCCATCATCAACGAGGTGGTGCGCAAAGAAGTCTATCACCTCGCCATCATCAAAGAGGTGGTGCGGAAAGAAGCCCATCACCTCACCATCATCAAAGAGGTGGTGCGGAAAAAAGTCTATCACCTCGCCATCATCAACGAGGTGGTGCACAAAGAGGTCCATCACCTAGCCATCATCAACGAGGTGGTGCGGAAAGAAGTCTATCACCTTGCCATCATCAACGAGGTGGTGCACAAAGAAGTCCATCACCTCACCATCATCAACGAGGTGGTGCGGAAAGAAGTCTATCACCTCGCCATCATCAACGAGGTGGTGCACAAAGAAGCCCATCACCTCGCCATCATCAACGAGTTGGTGCAGAAAGAAGCTTATCACCTCGCCATCATCAGCGAGGTGGTGCAGAGAGAAGCCCATTACCTCGCCATCATCAAGAAGGTGGTGCACAAAGAAGCCCATCACCTCGCCATCATCAACGAGGTGGTGCGGAAAGAAGCTTATCACCTCGCCATCATCAGCGAGGTGGTGCAGAGAGAAGCCCATCACCTCGCCATCATCAACGAGGTGGTGCAGAAAGAAACCTATCACCTCGCCATCATCAGTGAGGTGGTGTGGGGAGAAGCCCAT
The DNA here is from genome assembly GCA_037126765.1 of Stenogyne calaminthoides. Lineage (NCBI taxonomy): Eukaryota > Viridiplantae > Streptophyta > Magnoliopsida > Lamiales > Lamiaceae > Stenogyne > Stenogyne calaminthoides. The sequence goes on from JBBCBC010000002.1 coordinate 3,120,135, forward strand.
CACCTCGCCATCATCAGCGAGGTGATGTGGGGAGAAGCCCATCATCTTGCCATTATCAGCGAGGAGGTGCGGAGAGAAGCCCATCACCTCACCATCATCAGCGAGCTGGGGCAGATAGAAGACTCTCACCTCGGCATCATCAAAGAGGTAGAACAGAAAGAAGTCCCTCACCTCACCATCAACAGCGAAGTGGAGCCAACCAAATTGATCCCGAACAGCTAGCAATAATAGTTCAAACCCTCAAGGATCTACAAGACCAAATCACCACCACAGGTGGAAGCCCAAACCCCACCAAGGTTCCAATGTAACCCTTATCTCCAATGGTGATGTGGGCCCCTGTCCAACCAAAAATCACGGCGATCTCGATCACTCAATACCTTGGTGATACAGACCCCATACATCACGTCAGTAAATTCACAACTTACATGAATTCAATGGGGGCAACCGATGCAACTCAGTATCGATTGTTTTCTCTCACTTTGGGCGACCATGCCTACAGATGGTACAATACTCTACCACCATCCTCAGTGGAATCTTTCCGCCAAATGGCACAACTCTTCCTCGACCACTTCGCCACTATAACTCCCAAGGTCGGGACCAAGCAAAGGTTGGCCAATATCTGGCAATTCAAAGATGAGACCGACCACGAATATATCGAAAGGGTTGATAAATTGATCATGTACGGGGAGCCACTCGAAGACGAAGCTAAAGTTATGGGAGTTGTCGGAGGACTCCGGATGAACACGAAGCTTTGGAAGACGATGAATATAGATTATCCAACATCCTACGCCGATTTCAGGCACAGAGCTGGCAACCTGATCAGTAGTGCCGAGCTGCTAGCTCAGCGAATGGAGGAGCAGGGAACCAACGATGCTAAGAAGCCAGCTGCCAAAACAGGAAAGTCGTACATCGATAGCTGATTATGTGACCCGGGGCAACGTGAATTTCGTGTCCTAGGTGAGTCCCAGCTCAACACCTTGGAATGAAGTTTATTTGAAATCATATTATCAGTAATTGAGTAGTCTAAATTTTGTAAGAGAAGCTCGCTTCAAATTCAGAAATAGAAGTTGTCTGTCATCAAGTTTGAGTTCGTCTTATTTTATCATGCCTTGAGATTTTAGCAATCAGAAATTGGGGGCAGGTCTATTTACCTCTAACGAGATCAGTTGTTATAGTATGTTCTAACACAAAAATGCTAAGGCATTAGGTCGCATCCAAATAAGACGACCAGACAAGTGTCAAGGCACTCAGTCGCATCCAAATAAGATGGCCAAGTAAGTGCCAAAGCACTAAGAATATTATAATGTTTTATGTCATGGACTAAGGGGGCAGGTTGTCGACCTTCCAAGAAGGTCGATTATCCAAAGTCGCCAGTCTCTAAGGAGATCGACCTCCCAGAGATAGTCCACAAACATAGAAATTTCTAAACAACAAAGGATCGCAATCAAATAAGATGATCATAATTTTTTATGTCATGGACAAGGGGGCAGGTCGTCGACCTCCAAGGAGGTTGATTACCCGAAGTCGTCGATCTCTAAGAAGATCGACCTCCCAAAGATAGTCCACAAACATAAAAATTCATAACATTTCATAACAGGCATTCCAAGGCATCAAAAGTTGCAAAACAATAAGACAACTAAGTCGCATACAACTAAGACGACCAACCAATAAAGTTGCAAAACAATAAGACAACTAAGTCGCGGAAAAGTAAGACGACAAGCCAAATACAGATTGCAAGCAAATAAGACAATCAAATATGCAAAAATGCTATGGCATTGAAAGTAAACTTCAGTTCATCGAAAACAAGCTAATCGATTACAAGGCAAAATATGTGACATGTTTAAAGCCGGCATACGGCTGAAACAAAGGAAGTATTAGGTGGCAGGATTCTTTTGAACTGAAATAGGTTCACCAGCAACCTCGCCAGGGGCAACGACCACTTCGCCCCTTGCACAACCTCGACATTGCCGTCAGATGAGGCAACCTCAACAACGACCACAAAATGTTAAAAGGAAAATGAAAGGAAGATAGGCGATCTTATAAGAGTTAAAGGTGAAAAACAAATTGTGTTGGAAAGGCCGAACTCAAAACTCAAATCCGAAGTATGTGTTTGAATGGACCCTAGCTCGCCGAGCTCGCCCCCGTCACAGACAAAGTCACAGCTCAGCCCACCTCGCCCGGGTAAGCCACAAAGAAAAACTTCTCACCACGAGAGATCAAGATGATGGCCATGACGAATCTCATCCCTGTTGGGATTACACTGAAAAGTATGCTTTTACTTTGTATAATCAAAACTGAATTTCGGACTTATTTACTGAAATAAATTGTTTATCACTGATGCTTTAAATATCATTGAATGTTACATATATTTACTGCATAACTGTTCAATAAATAGTACGTGTTACATTGTAGTTAATTTAGTGATACAAGATCTGTTGGGATATTTTAGTTTTGATGAATTATGCCAAAACATTATCAACTTGTGTTTTTTGAAGCTAATTTACAGATATCAAGTTGAGGGGGAACGGAAGAAAAAATTGAGAGGGAACTCATGAAATCAGACGAAGATGATCGAGATCAGATGAGATCGGATAAGATGATGAGTTCCGAGGTAAACTGATGGTGAACAAAGAAGAAACATCTTTGATTTTTTAAGAAAAATCGATGCAAGATCTTGATCGACAAATGATCGATTCTGCGGATCTGGTGACGCAATATTCTTGACCCGAGGTCTGGTGACTGATATTCTTGACCCAGATGTTCTTGACACGATCGCTGCTGACCGAGATCTGGTGACGAATCTGGGTGACTGATCTTCGGCCCAGATCTGGTGACCAGTCTGATTGACGGTCTGGTTGACGAGTGCTGTCACGTCTTCTTGACCGAATCTGATTGATTGACGGATATTCTTGACGATGTTGTCGGGTCGATCTGATGTGCGGCGTCGGGACGAGACCGGGGCCAATCTGCGGACCAGTTTCTAGGACCCGATTCTGCGGACCCGAATACCCGGTTCTAAACGACCAGAATCGGAAGAGTCGAACAAAGAATAAGACGAAATAAATCGGATCCGTTATACACACAAAAGCAAATTGGCCAATAAGAAGACAACACACATATTGATGTGACATAAAAGTACGCAGAGGAAAAGTGCAAAAGGACAAAGAAAAGCTGGAAGTTATTAGTATGGATTTGAATATTACTTTCCAATGGTAATATTTAAATCCACACTATAAATACATTGCACTATCTTCAAAAGAAGAAAATGGAGGATCTGCAAAGTGAAATTAAAAGCCAAATATTCAAGCAACTTCATTCAAGAACACAGAGCATTACATATCCAAATTTACCCATGAGTGTTCTTCATTGTATCTAAGCAAAAATGTCATATCATAAGCTTACAGAGATTTTCCCATCCTTAGCATTGAGGCTAAACAAATGTAAGGGAAAATCTCAACCTAGTTGGAAACCAAACAAACCTTACCCAAATTATTTTGATAGGTTAAGTTTGTAGGTGAGTGAGAACTCGGTAAACATCTATAGGCGATCCCGTGAGGGTGATAAGTCCCGTTTGAGTGTGAACTCGGTAAACATCTGTTGGGTGTTGGACTAACACGGTAAACTAAGTCCAGTTGGTTGGTGCCCCTGTGTTAAGGGAAGAGTGGATGTAGGACGGGTTTCGTCCGAACCACTATAAAATCGTGTGTTCTTTACTGCTTTATGTTATTACTTGTCATACGCATTTGATTAAGCAAAACACAACACATGGTCTTAAAAAGCGAAAAATTTGAAAACACTCTGCCCTCACCCCTGTTTTATATGCATCGAATATCATGTTTTGCTTCCGCACGCGCAAAATAGGTTTAAAATCGGGACCTACAAGATCACAGAAGATTAAATTAACAATCCCTTGTAACTAAAAGTACACCATTCACGACCTAGATGGAAATGAACAATCCATCGTGAAAGGTTGAAGTGTAAGGCTCAGATTGACTTGTCTTGACCAAGAGATTACACTAGTGCATGACTGATGCACTGAATAGGACCTACAGGAGGACAAATTCTTCAGAACTGAACAAGGAAGAATTAGACCTCAGTGGTTCGTTATTTCTTAATCTTCGTTCCTTAAATAGGATCACGTGTGGTTGGTAACTATTGCTTTGACTTATCATGGGTAGAGAATCAACGAGATTCAATACTTTTTATCTTGGGCAATATTATTGGTCACATGTGATTGCTAAGATTTAATACGAAGAATCGTGTGCAAGTACGCTTGTTCGATTTGCCCCCTTGGGAGGTTCATAAGTTTTATCATACAAAATCTTGCAAGTGGAACTAGTTTCCGGTATGAGTAATAATGTTGAACCGTTCCTTAACCGAGGACAAAAGATATTAATTGACGGAAAGCTATTTCAGTGGCTTGAATTAATTAATGGGCTAGATAATCTTAAACACGGGAAATAATAACCGGGAGCCATATTGACTGTAATATGGGTTAAGATGGATAGTGCAATATTAATTATGTAGTGGGATTAATTAATATTTATGGGCTTGAATAATATTGTGGCTCAATATTGATAATTCAAGATCCATTGGAAGGTCCAATCTTAATTCTCCTAAAGGCCCCCTAAGTAGCCCAATATAAAGTCCAATAACTGAAAAATGTGTTTAAAATAAAATAAATATTGTTGCCTTATTTTTTCCATGTTTTTCGAAATTTATGGATATAAAGGGGAGAAAGATTTTCTTTGAATTTTGTTATGGAATGAAGATATGAATTCTTGGAATACAAGATTATCTCATTAAATTCAAGAAATCTCCCACTTGGTTATCCATAGGGAAATTTTCGAAAATTTTGATAATTAAGGGAAAGCAAGATTTTCTTGAAAAGATATTATGGGAGATATGTATTTCTTGAAATACAAGAATATCTCATAAATTCAAGAAGATCCAAATCTTGGATTCTTGCCCTATAATTTTTGAAATTAATCCATAACAAAGAGTAGGTGGGATTTTGTGGAATATTATAATTATGGGAAAAGGATATAGGAGATATATTCAAGATTTCTTGGAGATCAAGAAAAGATTTTTCCACATTGTTTTTGCCCTAAAATTTCGACCACCTCTACTCTATAAATAGGGGATGATTCTTTCATTCCCAAGTACAATTCCATGTGCTGGAAAAATTAGCAAATCCACAAAGGTGGTGCAACATAATTTATTTTCCTTTTGTTAATTGTTCGCAAGTGTCCTACCACCGGATAGTCGAGCAAGGATTAAGGGAATACTTGGGAAGTTCTTTTGGTGTGTCTAATAAATAAAGCCATTACCATCCCAAGAGGTACGTTCACGTAAACTCGTAGAATTTCAGAAGCGTAGGATTTACGTGATTTAATTATATGCATGATTTGTTGTTGGATTATTATTTGAATTAATATAGGATTAATTCATGCTAGTAATAATTATGAGAATTAAATTTGTATTTAAATATTCATCCCGAATAGATCCGTGCAACTTATTCCCCAACAATCCCATCTCGGCCAGAGTCGCAGCTCGCCACCTCGCCATCTTGGGCTTCCCGCATCCAACCTTGCCCGGGAGCTCGCCTCACGAGCAAGAATTGATTTGAAAAAACTTTTTTGATCTAGAAAGATATTTGAGAAAGATGATTGATCCACGTGAAACTCCTAGAAATAAGGATCACAACAAAAAAAAAATCAACTCAATCGGAGGTCGGGAGCTCAAGTTATGGACGAAACAAAACTGATGCTCGCACGAGCTCGCCCGAGCTCGCCCAATTTAGTAGAAGCTCGCCCATAGGGTTGAGCAAGTGAAACTCCTTGAAATTAGGGTCGAAACGAAAAAAGAATCAACTCAATCGGAGGTCGGGAGCTCAAGTTATGGACGAAACAAACTGATGCTCGCCCAAGCTCGCTGGAGCTCGCCCGAGCTCGCCCAATGTAGTAGCAGATCGCCCATAGGGTTGAGCCACGTGAAATCCTAGAAATGAGGGTCGCAACGAAAAAAGAATCAACTCAATCGGAGGTCGGGAGCTCAAGTTATGGACGAAACAAAATTGATGCTCGCTCGAGCTCGCTCGAGCTCGCCCAATGTAGTAGCATCTCGCCCATAGGGTTGAGCCACGTGAAACTCCTAGAAATGAGGGTCACAACAAAAAAAGAATCAACTCAATTGGAGGTCGGGAGCTCAAGTTATGGACGAAATAAAATTGATGCTCGATAATGAAACAACCTACTCGCCCGAGCTCACTGGATGCGGCCCGAGCTCGCCCAATACAGTGGTAACTCGGCCAAGCTCGCTGTTCGGCCCAATCTGCAAGTCCAGCTTCTGACTAATTATCCAAGCTCACCCGGTGTAGGAGAACACTCGTGCACCTTGCCAACTCTTGTTCGCGCTTAGCTCATGCGTTATCGGTTCCGGGCATAACTCACCTTTCCCCGTCGCCACGATCCATCGAATGTATTACCTCCTCAACTCGCTCCATCCCGCCTCACGTCGCAACTATAAACTATCAACAATTGGCTCAACTATCAACTATCAAGAGCCCTAGTTATCGTTGCAATCGCTTCAAATATCAAACTTCAAGATTGCACTAGCCCAGAGTGGGAGACCCAGGTTCGATTCCCTTTGGGAATGAATTGGAGTATGGGAATTATAAGGTGGCTTGGTGAATTTGTGGAGTGTTTGAGTGCTTGGTGTACTAACTACTAACAACTAACAATTAACTTTGTCCAATAAAAAAAAAGATTGCACTAGCCCAACCTCGCACGGGAGCTCGCCCAACCACGCAGCACCAAAAAGGTCAGTTCGCCTGGTCCCATCGACCAAGGCCCATCTCGATCATCTGGTCTCACCAAAAAATACGAGAGAATAGCTAAACCTACATCGCCCAAAAGGATGGCCTAGCTCCATCTCGCCCGAGCTCGCTATCAGGAGCCCTAGTGCAAGGCCTCCTCCATTTTTACATTTACCTCATGGACATCAACAGTTCTGTCCTCACATTTGGTGCTCTCTAATTGTGAAAGAATAGACTTGTTTTTGTACTATGTGTCGGCTCTTAGCTCACACCATCACATCAAGAACTCAGCTGGATTCATTGCCATATGTGTCGGCACTTAGCTCACACCATCTCGCTAGTTTGCCCGTTTAATTAACAACCCCATCTCGCCAGAGCTCGCAACTCCAGAGCTTGCCAACATCCCGCAATTCGCCAGCGGTCGGGCCACCGCGGCTCGAGTCTCAGCAGCTCTCTAGAGCTCGCAACTCCAAAGCTCACAACTCGACACATGGGCTACCTCGCCAAGGCTCACAATGAGCTCGCAACTCGGCCCACATCATCCGCTCAACTCGTACGACGCTCCATGTCGCTCAGAGGTAGGCAGAGATCGTGGTGATATTTTTTCAGTTGAAGTAGAGAAACCTCGCCCATGATGCAGTCCAATTAGTAGCCCTCGCGGCTCGCCAATTAGATCGGCCCAAGGGAAGTCTACGCTGAGTTCGCTCCATGTCTCCATAGATATTCACGTGTTGGTCAGCCCACTGCTTGCCAAAGAGATGGCCTAGGTCGCTCTCCAATAAAGGCCCAGCAAAAAGGCCTTCGCCACCTCACCTCGGCATTATATTAGCAACCCGCATCTGGTCCTGTTCGGCCCAAGTAATTATATATTAGTAGCTCGCCACACATCTTCACATTTGCCCACCTTGCCGAATTGCACCATAAGGCTCGCCTGACTCATTTCATGTCACTCATAGTCGGCTCGATAAAAATTAACCCAGTTCGCTCCACTTCACCAAAAAAACCGCTCCACCCCATCGAGTAAACCACAAGATTTATTGTCCTAAAGTTTGCTCCGGCTCACATGACCTCGCCAAAGTCCAAAGAAGATAATCAGCTCGCTGCTCGCTCCACCATGTTACGAGCAGCGAACTGAGGGGCAATTGTTGTGTCACTATTAATTCGGCCCAAGCCCATTAATATTGCATCCATTAATAAAGAGTCCAAACGGACAATTGGGCCGAACTCGCCCAGCTCGGCCATGTTAAGTGAGCTCGCCAATTGAGATGGACTCTAGCTCACCAAGAAAAGGCCGAGGTCCCCGCCACCAAGTAGCTCGCTTATAGAGCTCATAGAAAGTTTTATGAAAACAACAAGGGTTAAGAGCTCGTTATGAGCTCACTCAATGAGCTCAGACTAGCTCACTATGAGCTCCTCATAGAGCTGTCATTAAGCTCGTTCATAGAGCTCACCTAGCTCACTATGAGCTCGCTCAATGAGCTCTCATTGAGCTCGCTCGGAAAGCTCTCTACATGAGGTCTCTTATCCAAGCTCCGGAAGGTACAACAGGTACAATGTCCGCTAGGAGCTAACTTGTACATAAGGGAGTTAATGTTGCAGTGCGGTACTAAGTCAGGAAAACCCAAATATGGCTAAGTCAATGGCTCGAGCTACAAGACGACAACGTTGGTTACGCAGTTTGGGGAAAGATCAGAAAACTACGACAAATGATCTAGGGACTTGCTAGGTGTCGCGCTGCTAACTAAGGCGAGCTCTCAAGAGCTATCAGGAGATGTCGGAAATTAATGTAAAATGAAGTACCGGGCATTAAATGGAAATTTTACCATTTGATGTCCAGACAAGAAAACAGAGGGTGAAATGCACTCTCCCATGTAGTATAAATATGGGCAGTTAAGACCCAAAAATGGTCCGAAAAATATCAATACAAGAGGCAAAATTTGTCCTAGTCTCTGTGCAGTTTATTTACGCTTTCAGTCTTTAATCTTTCAGAGTTCAATCATTTGAACTCTCATTGTTTGATTAGTTAGTTATCACAAAAAGTCATATTCCACATAATTAATCCATTTAAACTAGCTATCAACACAACTAAAATGGGAGACTCAATTAATTAACATGCGTGGCCTGTTCATTATTGGGACCCAATTAAACATAACAAAAGCCCAATTCAGCGCGTCTATCCTGTTCTTTCCCAAGCGTCGCATCTTTCTCCTGAATCGCCGTTCTCGATTGCCAAAATTTCAATCGGCAAGAAAATATGCGAAAATTTTGAACCATTCAATCGATGCCTTGATGCATCGCACCGGTACCGACACTCTGTTATTCTAATTTTGAGTCCCAGAACACCGTCCCTTTCCCTGGACAAACATGTCCAGTCTGAAGTCAGAAATCTCTCGGATCCGTCGCGACCATTCGAGAGGAAGGAAACAATGGCGAACCACATCACGCCTTGGTATACATGCGGCCCGATTCCGCCTGTCACCACCACAACACTTGCGGTGGTGACTATACCCCTCCGCCGCCGACGGTCTACACAGATGCGAACCAAAGTGGTCGAGGTGTCTCTATCGAAATCCCCAAAGCCGCGAGTTCAGGTTGTCGATGGGAGGCACCATCAGTCCACTGCTGTCCGTCGCTCACGCCTTTAATCTCACTGGTCAGAGATTATGTATTTCCTTTCATCCTTTTGAGAGGATTCAATTTCCCTATTTTTATCAACACAAAACATCCATTAGAAATATGAATACAATTTTGCACGATAATCACTATACAAAGATCAATTAAGCGCATAAAGGATTTATATTAAACTTCCCTCAGGAAATTAATCCTGGACACCAACTTCGTTTGAAACAATGCAACTCGAATAGTATCGGCAGCCATCTCGAAGACTAATTTGTTTTAATATTGTAGGAAAATATATGCACGGGAGATGGCTGAAAATAGGAATAAACGAATAATCGAGGCACGTGTCAATCACGCTTTCCTTAAAACAAATTATGCCATTCACTCTCGGTGCTAGTGAATCGTTAGGACACTATTTAAGAACAACAATATTAGCACTATATCTTGTTCGAGGCGAACCGAGATGTTGCCTGAAATATATCATCGGAGCATGAACGAATTTAAGCAAAAACGTATGTTGGCAATTGCCGGAATATGTTTGTATCGTTTCTCCAACTCATGTTTCACATTTTTCCAAGACGTCTCAAGTCGTTCGTCTTGTTCTCTCCTTTTCATTTTCGACTTAAAGTGCTACTTATAGCATCGAAATTTGACCCGTTGGAAACGTTCGACATTATGAGCCACTAATGGCCTCAAAATAAAACCGACGACCATTATTTCAGGTTTTAAAACTTTCAATTAATTTGTTGTAACCGTCATAAAATAAATTCAAAAAGTACATAACGTTTTTGCCTATTAACTTGCTGCAGTCGTTACGTGCCAACAATTAAACGAGAAATAAAACGAGGCAAATTACTTCCTCATTTGTAATTTTCCAATGTGGGACAAAAGCTCCTTGCTTTTTCCTTCCCAATAATTGGTTATAACAACTTTGAAAATTAATTTCTCATTCATCAAAAAATGAGCAACATTTTCCAACACCAATTCCCATCAATTCCTTGTCTATTTCATCACCATTCGCGAGTTGATTGAGGTCGCACACCATAGGGTTCGCCCCGTAGCCACGTATGAGCGTGTCGATTGCATGGGACATGCAACAATTGGTTTTTCTGAATATCACCACCGGATATTCACTACTCAATCTCATGATCGGGTATCCATAGTAATTTTGATTGAGAATTTTTGGTTGTGAAGTTATAGAGATATGAGTACATATTGAATTGGAGTTTAGTGCATGGGGGTATATATAGGGGAGAAAATCAAGATTCAATCCACAGATTTCCTATGATAAAGCTGCATGCAATGGAATTGCTTGCAAAGATAAAGATTTCTTTTTTCATATTCTTGGAATATTTTTTTTCCTTTTTCTATTCTCCGCACGCGTCCTTAATTAGTTTAATTTCCTATTATTAATTTGACAAAAACTTGTATGCAATATTGCATACTAGTGTTATGTGTAATTGAATTTTTTTTTTTCACGCGGGTCATAAGAAGCGGGTTAGGGCAGATTGACTTTCTTCATCTTCGTGGCGCTCATCACGAAATATGTCAAATTTCTTCTTCTTCATCTTCTCTTCAAATTGTTGGCGGATCTCACGGGTTCTTCTTCCTCGTTCGTGCCCTAATTTCTTGTCCAATTTAATTTTTTTCAATTCGCTCCGATTATTGGATGAAATTGGGTTATTCAATTTGAATTTTGGAATGAATTTTGCGAGAAGAAGAGAGAATATGTGTGTGGTGTTTGAATTACACCTCAACACAAAGTGTATCCTAAAATTCGGATCCTTCTGCACTCTTTTCACGCTGTTCTGTATATCTGTAATTTTAGACTGATGATTTCTTTTCGCGTTTGTACTAGTTTTGTTCATGTAGTAACACTATTTTGCTCATAGGGCAACACTCTTTTGTTCATGTAGTAACACATCAAGTTGTTATGTAAATCTGTAATTTTGGACTGAGAATTTCTTTTCCGTTTGTTCTGGTTTTGTTTATGTGTTTGTACTGATTTTTGTTCATGTAGTAACACTCTTTTACTGATGATATTTTTCGCGTTTGTACTGGTTTTTGTTCATGTAGTAACACTCTTTTTCTCATAGGGTAACACTCTTTTGTTCATGTAGTAACACATCAAGTTATTATGTAAATCTGTAATTTTGGACTGAGAATTTCTTTTCTGTTTGTTCTGGTTTTGTTTATGCGTTTGCACTGATTTTTGTTCATGTAGTAACACTCTTTTGCTCATAGGATAACACTATTTTGTTCATGTAGTAACACATCAAGTTGTTATGTAAACCTGAACCCACTGCCCGCGCCCGACCCGCCCTGACCCGACCCGCAACCCTGACCCGCGAAATTTAGACAACTTTTGCCTTATTTATGTTGTATTGCACATAACACTAGTGTACAGTATTTCACACAAGACTTTCTCTATTAATTTTTTCTCTATTGTTTAGTTACATAATTAACTAATGTGATTTGTTGGTTGAGTCCGATGCTCAAATTGCGATTTATGTCTTACTTTACCCGAGGTAGGATTTCAGTTATGTTGGGACGCGATTATTGTTCGTGACATTCGGGATTTGGTCGCTGACTTTGATAGAGTGGCTTTTGCTTGGATTAGGAGAGCTGGGAATCCTATGTCTCATTTGCTTGTTTTTCATGTTTTTACTTCTGTTACTGTTTTTTTCTCGATCCATGTTTCAGATCATATTGGTGCTGTTGTGATCAAAATAATTAGATGAATATCTTTCTATACAATCTATATATATATATATATATATATATATATATATATATATATAATAATAGCAGAAACAACCCCAAATACAAAAAAAAACTGTAAATTAAAAATAAGAAGTCACACAATTCAAGGCTGCACTAATAGACATTTGGGTCTGTCCAAGCTTGGACAACTGATATAAAACCGTTGTCCAAGAAATCGCACTTGGACAGCGGTTTTCAACCGCATTGCAAGAGGTGTCTTGGACAGCGGTTAATAACCGTTGTCTAACATAATTTTTTTTTTATAATTTCGTTTATTATGTTAGATAAACAACGGTTATTAACCGCTGTCCAATATCTTTTTTTTAATTATTAATTTATATTTTAAAAATCCTATAATAAAACTATAAACCAAAACTTATATATACGTCCAATACCATAAACCATAAACCAAAAAAAAATCATATAATAAAACCATAAACCAAAACTTATACAACATATATATATATAAACAAAACATCAAATAAATAAACATACACATCATGAAATAAATTAATAAACATACAATCATAAATATACGTCCAATACACCAAAAATATGAAATATATATCATCACAAATATATAATTTAATTACATGCTACCAAAATTTCAAACAACGATCACTCAATATCGCATGAATATAAAAATCGATTGTAAAAGGTACCCGATCAATCGTTTTTTTCATTTCTCCAGTCTTTTCTTAGAGTAAGACTTGAGCTCACGTTCATAGACAAACTGCAAACAACGAATCAATCAATATAGTATGAATTTTTATTCAATCAATAATAATTTAAATAAATCGATAAATTGACTTACATTGAGAGGAATGTTTGTTAGAGAAGCGCGAATTATATCTTCAATAAAGCAACACACAAAATGTCCACAATGTTCATTATCTTGTTGCCTCGGAACCTGTAGATTAACAATTATAATCATGTATTACAATTATGATTTCTTTCTATTAATTTGATAATTTACTAAATTAAATTTACCTTAATGATAATCCAGTTCACTTTATTTAACTTAGATCTTGAACCTTGACTTTGAAGGCAACTCCGATACATCGTCATCACACTATTATTATTATAATTAAAAAATAAAAATAGATTAAATATGCATAATTTTAAAAGTAAAACAAATCATTGTATAGAATATTAAAAATGAACTTCCGCTTCCATATATGAAACGAGATCAGGGCGATTTGAATAAACTACATCCTGAAATTTGGTCCATAAAATACACACTTAATGTATTCATGTGTATGGCGACCAAAGACCCAATGGTTCCTATATTATATTGAGAATATTAAAATTAACTGCAAATTTAGCATATATATGTGCAAATATTATAAACATGAATACAAATTTTAACGAAATATTTATCACTCACCCCACATTTGTTGGCCAAAAAAATGAGATGATCGCTCCCATTTGATTCAAAGATATGATTAACTAACTCATCCATGGTCTCATACTCTATCACCCAATATGCAAGACACACTGGGGGGAGACGAAGAATACATTCCACTTGCTCGACATCTCCTGGAGATATATACCTCACCCAAATATCTTTAACCAACATATATACGCTAATTAATATTTAAAAAGAAAATTAAACTATCTGAAAAGTGAATATTGAGAATTAGTAAACACATACCGAGGTAAAGGGCTATGGTGGTTGCACTCAACCACTCGTCATTCAAGACTTCGCAAGACACATTTTCTCATTTCGACGAATTCTTGGAAAGTATTCTCGATGAAAGTGAGCAAGCATGGGAACCTGTGGACGATCTCGAAAAGCATTAGACGATACCATCCAAAGGCACCCTAGGATACATAATCATCATGATCTAAGTCTCCAAATCATGGGATAACCAAGTCTCGAGCACGATTGGAGTCCTCGTTCTCCCCCGATTGCTCTCGACACCCTCGGCCATTCTACAATTAATTTGCAATATTATTCGAACCACAAATAATATAATGAACTTGAATAACATATATTTTACCCTCATGGTGCTTTAGAGACCAAGTTGCTCGGCTATTCGATGAAGTGCTCCGCCGTTGTTCAACTGTGAAGGCTTCATCGATTGGTTTTGGCACCGCTGAATCCTCTTGTCCGATTACGGGTACATCGAGTGTGACCCTCACGAAACCAGGAGTGATGGGATGACCATGAATCATTCCATGGGAGCTGTGCAACGTTCCTGTGGCCACCAACCGATCGGGATCCTCCAAATAAAAAAAAAGTAGCAAAGGTCGTTGGTCGTTCGAATAAGATATTTAGTTAGAAAATTTTAATACACTAGTCTTTAATTAAAACAAATGTGAGACATGCATATCGATACACGAGAGACATTTTGAAGTGCCTCAATAAAGTCGTCCCTAGGGTTAGCTGAAAACATAGCATTAGCGACACTATGTTCACAGCTTGCTCCACTCGAAGACATTCCGTGGCTCGTTCTTCTCTCGAACCTCAAACGTTCCACATCTTTAGACAACTTGGCAACCTGTTCCGTTAGTATACCCACCAAATTAGGCGAAGACCAAGTGTCATTGCTAACGATGTCTTCAATCACGCCATATCCGACACTAAGAAAAGGCGGTAGGGATGCTTTCTGGCGACCTATAGCCCGTACAAACAGATCATCAGGGCCGATAATTTGGATGTCGTCGGGCATCATGGTCTGAGATAGTCGCTCCTGAATCACAAAAACAAAAGATTATTATTTAATTATTTATTTATAAATAATAGTTTGTAATTGAAAGATAAATTAATGGATAGATTACCACTTCTTCGATGATGCGCTGTGCACTGGGATCATGAATATTCCCGTCTCGACCCTTTCTGGTAGTCTGAAATAAGTCAAAACGGGTAACAATAGGCTCACTCTCTCCATCTTTTCTTCTTTCTACGATAGTGATGAACGTGTCCCTTTATTAGATATATTAAAAGTGAATATATAAAAAAAATTTAAAAGTTAGGATTTTGATCTCACCATATTTTCTCTTATTCGTGCATAAGCTTTGTTTGATCCACGATATCGCACCTCCATCGACTTGGCTTGATCGCGATTTTTATTACTTCGATTCTACAGTATAATAGAAATATGATAAACACTGAAAAACTTAGGGCATTAGAAATTGAGGAAATGACATTGATCAATTTTACAAAATCATCCTCCATAGCTCTTTCACAAACTCCTCCTAGTATGGAGCCACCATAGGGTTATTCGATCTGTGGGAGGCGACTAATGAGTAAAGACCGGTTTTTTGGATCTCGTGTGTTACTTCTCAACCAAGTCCGAAAATTCTTGGCCATTACTCGACTTGCGACAATATTTGCTTCTTCTTTGTGTGGTCAAGACCTCGAATGTAGTCTATCTCACATATAACATAACAATTTAGTAAATTTAAGGGTCATACTACAACTTTCAATAAATATATAATTAACATAGCGTAAGTTCATCCCATAATCTTTCCTTCAAAGGAGTCAGTTTGGGGCTACGCCAGTCTGTAGCGTTCCCAGCACTACCAACACTATAATCCATATTTTTTGTATAATTTTCTGGAAATAAGAAGGTAAATTGCATATAGAGGAGGAGAGTAAGAGATCGAGAGATGAAGATTTGAAGAAATTGGGAGAGAGAGAATTAGATAGGAAGAGAGATAGTTAGAGGAGAGAGAATAGTGTAAATTTTTCTGATATCTCATTCATCGGTCGCAGGCCATATTTGTAACAAACAGTGGGGTCCACACACAGATGGATATTCCTTACGTAATTTAAATGCAGAATTAAAATAGATAATGATTGGGCCTAAGCCCCCTAAATGTTTGGGCCCATCTGTGAGAAACCCAAGCATTTCCTCATTCAGATAACTCCTCTCAAGAGGATTTGGCTCAGGCGCATTCTTCTCGCTCAGATAAATCCACTCAGGAAGATTTGGCTCAGGCGCATTCTTCTCGCTCAGATAAATCGACTCAGGCGGGTTGGACTCAGGCGAATTCTGCTCGTTCAGATAAATCCACTCTAGTGGATTTGGCTCAGGTGGATTTGGCTCAGTCAGATAAATCCACTCAGGTGGATTTGGCTCAGGTGGATTTGGCTCAGGCGAATTCTGCTCATTCAGATAATGACACTCAGGCGAATTTGGCTCAGGCGTATCCTCCAACTCAGATCCCTCGTTCAGATAAACCTGAGCGCCCGACTCTTCAACTTCCTCTATCCTGAGCGAGCCCTCCTCATTCAGACTATCCTGAGCTTCCTTTAACCTGAGCGAGCCCTCCTCATTCAGATAAACCTTAGCGCCCGACTCTTCAGCTTCCTCTAACCTGAGCGAGCCCTCCTCATTCAGACACATGGACTCGAAACCCCTGTTCTCCACTGACACCGAAAACCCCAATTCTATCTCTCCTTTCGTTCCCAACTCATGATCATGACACAATCCTTGGCTGGCAGCACGATAGGGATCATGCTCCTGACTGCAGCTCCAATGTAGAAGGACAACGACTCACTCTCTTTTCCTATTGCCCGTCCAAACTCATTGAACGATAACTGTAATAACATAGTATTTAATTAGGTTCAACGATCAATCAATATATTTATCGATTTCAAACTGTTCAATTGTAATAAAATTACGAAGTGTTTTCCCTTGCTTTCGAGCTCTCTTAATAGATGACATGGTGACTATATACCGAAAGTCGCTTCTCCCCGGAGTCGCTAGTGGTGGTGGGAGCATCGGTGTCACACTCACTCAAGTCATCGGGATCTTTGTCGATCATATGCACCATGATCATATCGCCATGATCTCCATTAGAATATCCATCATCATCTCCATCATCTCCGGGATATGGCAAACGAGACATGATCCTGTAAAGCAGAAGAAACAACATTTAATAAATAAAAAACAAACAATATTCAATAAACCAGAAGAAACAAAATTGCATGATTACAAAATTCTTCCACCCCATATAAAAGAAAAAATACCTATATATATGGAGGAGGAAGGCGGCGACGGCGGCGGCGGTAGGGGAGGGCAGCGGCGGCGGTAGGAGAGGGAGGGAGGAGGCCGGCGCGCGACAATTTGGGGGAGAAGGAGAAGCTAGGTCAACGGCGACGACGGCGATTTGGTTGGAGGAGGAAATCGACGACGGCGCGCGATTTGGGTGAGAGGGAGGAGCTAGGTCTTCGATCGGTTTGCGGCGATTTGGGGAAAGAGGAAATTGGGGAGAAGAAATGAAGGCAGGCCAAGTGATATATATATCTGATATAAAAAAAAAGACAGCTGTTATTAACCGTTGTCCAAGTTTTTACTTAGACAACGGTTATTAATCGCTGTGCAAGTGATCTTGCAATGCGGTTTAAAACCGCTTTCCAAGTTTTATTCTTGGACAGCGGTTTCAAACCGTTTTTTTTTTTAATAAAACCATTCTCCAAGCTATAACTTGGAGAGCTGTTTGAAAAAAGAGTTGTCCAAGTGCAGCTGTGCAAGCCTAAATGTGTAGTAGTGCTGTAAGAATAAAACAAAAAACTAAAATTTAAACAAATATTGAAGAAGAAAATTTAAACACCATTTAAATTAGAAAATATTAAATTTTTTATTTTTTATGAATTCTAAAAATTTAATAAAAAATAAAATCTGAAAAGAATGTAATTTATTTGAAATAGTAAATAAAAAAAGTTTTAAAATATAGTAAAAAAATCTGATTAGCAAGTTATTTAACATATATTATGTCGTCGGTTAATTTGCAAAAAATTGTTAAAGTGGAGTTTTATTTACCAAATTTAAAAATTGAGATTAAATTGTAATTTTTAAAAGGATTGTGATTTTTTTTCCAATAAAGCCTTTTTTTTAGTGCTTTTTTATTTACAGATTTTTTTTATTGTGTAAAAATTACACATTTAGCAAATTAAACACATATGCAAAAAATTGTGACTCAGCAATTTTCGGCGAAAATTACAAGCATGTGACCGACACGTGACTAAAACAACGCCGTTTGGGGTCGTTTTAGGGGCATTTGGGACGAAATTTACTAAAGTTGAATTTATGTTATCTGGATTTGGGACGAAATTGACTAAAGTTGAATTTATGTTATTTGGGGCTAAACTTGAAAATCAAATAATTACGGGATCATATTGATAAAGGTGGAAAGTTAGGGGACGATTTTGGTTTCAATCCCGACAAACACGTAATATAATCTCTATGATCTGATCTGATCCCGTTAGATTTTTTAGACCTACAAATTTTTTTCACTATTCTTTTTTCTGGTAGTGTTAAGATGTTACATTAAAATTTGAAAGTATCGGATGCTAACTTTATCTACAAGTTAGCAACAATATTCAAATCAACATCAAAATACATCATAATATCGAATTCGAACAATATATACAACCATGATATTATGTAATTTCTGAAAAGCAAGAAGTGCTATCTGATTATTTTCTGAGGTTTGCAAATGCCTTATCATTCATTCGATGCTTAGTACAAGTTGTGTATTAATGTAGGTATGGTCGACTATCTTTGTTGGCCAGCTTTTCATTTTTGATATCCAGCAAAATATATTCGAATTGTTGAAAAGATGAAGGCCAGGAAAATGAAAGCATGTCTCATAATAATACGACTCTTGGGAATGCACAAAAACCATATATAAATAGAATATTTTCAGTACTTGATGACGGAACCCTAATTTTTAGCCAATTTTATTTTAAAAGGTTCTTTTTTATCAATGATTTTAATTTTATTATTTTCTAGCCAAGAGAATATTTTTTTTTACTAACTATACCCTTATCTCTCTTTTTTAAAAAGATCAGTTCTTTTATTATTATTTTTCTTTTATTTTTCAATAAAGTATGGTATGGGTGAAAAAATTGTGGTACGAGCTTCAATAAAAGGTGGTACGAGGTGAATTAATAGTGGTACATGCTTAAATAAAATGTGGTACGAGGTGAATTAATGGTGGTACGGGCTTCAATAAAGTGTGGTACGGGTGAAAAAAATGGTGGTACGAGCTTAAATAAAATGTGGTACGACGTGAGTTAATGGTGGTACGACCTCAATAATGAGTGGTACGGAGTAAATTAATGGTGATACACCCTTAATAAAATATGGTACGTGGTGAATCAATGGTAGTACGAGATTAATAAAATGTGGTACGGGGTGAATTAATGTTTGAATATGGTGTAGTATTAGAGTGTTGATCGGATGAGGGAGAGAGAAAGTTGTTCTAATTTTTAAGAGAAAAAACCACTGAATATTTTTTTAAGAATATAGCTGTTTTTTCCCCCTATTTTATTTAATTCTTTTAGTTAATTAAATAGGGGTATAAGAGACTAAATAATAATTCTCTTGGCTAGAATAGAACAAATTGAAATTTAATGACATAAAAGAAAATTTACTTTTACATTGGACTATTTATAACTCTACCCTGTACTTGATCAATTAACTGTACCATTTTCACAAGGACAAATTTTCCTAGTCAAATTTGGATTCATATTAATAAAGCAACATTCACTCACTAATACAATAAATATTTTTATAAACTAATATTATAATATTTACATACACATAAATACTATTAGAAATGGTAAAATGGGCCCAGCTCGATAGCCCGACTGTTGCAGCCCCAAAAATAGGTTGGGCTAGTTGGGCCTAATTTTTTAACTTGGCCGACTTGGCCCGGCCCAACTGGCCAATCGGGCCGACGGGGCTCGGGCTGCCCCGGTTAATTTAAAAAAATAAAAAATAAATCTATATGTTCTATAACCATATAGCTTTAGCCCTAATAAGCAAGGGTTTGAGCTTCCCTCTAACAATAAGGCGCATCATCTCATTCGAACCACCAACAAACTCTTTCCCAATAAACACGGCCGGAACGCTAGGGTTGCACCCAATTCTCATCAATTCCTTGTCTATTTCATCGCCATTCGCGAGCTGATTTAGGTCGCACACCATAGGGTTCGCCCCGTAGCCACGTATGAGCGTGTCGATTGCATGGGACATGCAACAATTGGTTTTGCTGAATATCACCACCGGATATTCACTACTCAATCTCATGATCGTATCCATAGTTATTTTGATTGAGAATTTTTGGTATTGTGAAGTTATAGAGATATGAGTACATATTGAATTGGAGTTTAGTGCATGGGGGTATATATAGGGGAGAAAATCAAGATTCAATCCACAGATTTCCTATGATAAAGCTGCATGCAATGGAATTGCTTGCAAGGATAAAGATTTCTTTTTTCATATTCTTGGAATATATTTTTTTCCTTTTTCTATTCTCCGCACGCGTCCTTAATTAGTTTAATTTCCTATTATTGTGTACCCTCCTTCTAGCGTCAATTGTTGTGTACTAAAATATCGGGTTGAGAGATTTAGATGTGGCTAATGATTCTAGTAGCACAAACAAGTAATTATGAGATAAAAGTTTGTATTAATTGCTCATGATTATGGAGAGAATAGATGTTGAACTTAAATGCAAGAAGTAAATTTGCAAGAGGTTTGGTATGGTATGAATTCTCTAGTTATTTGGGTCATAAATGAGTCATATTTATAATGTTTGGGAGAATGAAGCTCACTCTCTCGAGTTACAAGTACAATGGGCCGAAAGTTACTGTGAAAAATATTAAATGCTACAAGACTGATGTGATTTGCCTTTGAGGTCGCGGGAGGTCGCCCGAGGCATGTCGACCTCGGGCACCTAGCTGGGACTTCGCCCAAGGTAATTCCCGGATTTGCAGGGAATTAGCCGTTTAAGTACTTCGATATGTCATTCGTAATCGTCCTTTGTTGCTTTATCTCTGACCTAAACCTGTTTTAGGAAGGTTCTTCCGCGCCGCCCGTCTGACATCTGTCCACTCGCATTTAATGTTCTGTATTTGTGTCAGTCCGAGGTCCTCAAGGTCGCTTCGATCGCACATCGCCTGTTTGGGCCGTGAAGTCCCTTCCGGTGATCGGCGAGATTTTTGCCTTGGTAAAATTTCATCTTCTTTATCACAGGGTATCTTAGGTCGGGGCCGACCTCGTGCGATCTGCTCACAACAATTGTTATGTGAAAAAATTATCACTGTTGTACACAAAAATTTTAACTGTTTAAAAATATAAAATATTTTTTAACAATAATTATTTTTATATATAACATTGATAATTTTTATACATAATAAAAATTAGAGTTTTTATACTAACAGTGAACTAAAAAAATCGAGTTCAGGGTTCACACAAGTTTCTGTCAAATCTAATGTGACGCGAATCCCTACCAATATTAAAGATTGACTTCCTAAATTTTAATCATAATGAAAATCAATATCTACCCATAATTAGTTGCATGCAGTTTCGTATACTTTGGAAGACATCTTCCACAAGATCAAACACAAACAAACAAATAAAAAAAATCCAAAATTCATTTTCCGAAAATCTCCCACAATACCCATTCCCAATCTCCACCACCGCCACCGCCACCTCCCTCCTCCGCCACCCATCACCACCGTCATCATTAATTACCCTCTCTGTCCCAAAAAAAAACCCATGATCATCACCTCGGGCCTCGCATAAATGGAAGACCCGGCGGTTCCGTCCGCTCTCCGCCGCCGCCGCCGCCGCCGCTAACCCTAAAACAACCGTCGGTAAGGAAGAGAAACAAACACGGGAAGGTGTTCCGCGTGTTCCGCAACATATTCCGGTCGTTCCCGATCATAACCCCGACGTGCAAATTCCCCTCCCTGTCCCTCCCCGACGGGAAAGTCTCGGACGGGTCGCGCGTGACGGGCACGCTGTTCGGGTGCCGGAAGGGGCGCGTGACGCTGGCGATCCAGGAGAGTTCCGGCACGCTGCCGACGGCGGTGGTGGAGCTGGCGCTGCAGACTCACCTCCTCCAGAAGGAGATGAGCCTCGGGATGGTCCGGATCGCCCTCGAGTGCGAGAAACGCCCCGACAATGATAAGGAACGAGTCGAGCTTCTAGACGAGCCCGTATTAGTGGGTTTCACTGAACAGTATCAGTTGTTTCTATTGATTAGTATTAGTTCACACTTGTTCATCTTCAAAGGTCAGAGGTGGAGTGAAAATCAAAACTAACTACTTGGGACATAGTTTACCAATTTTCGTTTCAATTTGATTTGATAAACGTAACAACCAAACTTGAATATGTTCTTATGTTTAAAATAGAATTCAAAGCTCAGCTTACTAAGTAAACTCATATATGTAGAGGAGTTTATTATCAAGAAAAACCAATGCAAAAAGCAAGAGATGTAGCTTTGGAACTATAACAAAATTCTTCAAAATTGTCTTGCACCCATGTTGTCCAACTTGTTCATGTTCCATTTGTTTAATGATAAACAAGCTCATTCAGGTGGCGCTTGGTTCAGATTCTTCAACCATAATAGTAATCAGAATCAATGAATAGTGAATTACACTAAGAATGAATGGTTACGTTGTTAGTATTTTTTTCTAATCTTAAAATGGTCAAAAAAATGATTTATGGTCGAGGAATAGTGAAATGATAATAAAAGGCGGGATAAACGATTAATTTATTTTGGGCTTCATTATGAAAGGTAAATCGATCGTCTTTTATTCGCATTAACCCCCACATGTACAACATGCTCATTGAAGAATTATGAACCAAACGTCCCCTTACAAGTTACAATTTTTATGACTCTGATAGTAATTCAAGCAATCTTAAAACTATAGAATCATATTTGGTGTGTTTTTCAGATCGTATTTGCAGCGACATTGGGAATGGAGGTGGCGACAGGGAATTCCATATTCAGGAAGATGGATTTGCAAGGAATCGAAGAGGCGGGAGGCGTTTTCGCCTGGTTTTCCAGCAACCGAAACAGAGTAGGCCAAATCTTTTCTATCAGCTGCAACACCTTCATTGATTCAATCATTGATCAGGTCATTGATGGCTTGTTTTATGACACTGATATCAATGACTAGTCTACTTATTTCTTAATGTTCTTATAACATATAAAGGTGTTAATAAAGATATAGAATTATTATAGCTAATGGTGATTTATATGTACAGTGAATATATACAATGTATCGATACACTGCTCGTGTATGGCCTGACTTGTATGGGGATGTTAAGGTAATAATCGATATTCTTATCTCGAAAAATAATCAATATCGGTGTACATATATATATATATATAGTAGTGTTGTTAAAGATAGCTAGGGTTTTGGATTTTGTTAAATCAGTTGTATTGATGCAAGGTGATTGTGTAATGTATTGAAAGATGCATATATTGTAATGTAATCTTGTTTTTTTTCTAGCACCATTGTTTTGTTGAAAGATGCATATATTAAAATGGTGTTTTTTTCCTTCTGTTCTGCATTTGTCATTTGTGAGGGCCAAGAACGACTTTTGAAAAAGTGGAGTTGCAAATACTACCTAACAATTTCGAAAATAATTTATTTTCAAAAGCTATGATGATCAGTTTCTGAAAATAAAATAAGTGATTCTCTCTCCTCTACTCCGTAAGTCTGTCGATATGAAATATTTAGTTTAGTGTAATTTATTTTTTCCCTGTACATTGTAATTTCCCCTGAGAATGAGGTTTATCAAATGTGCATTCTGAAATAGCAAACGTTTTTTTTTTTTTTATCGGGAAATAGCAAACGTTTATAAGGAATGAAATCTCACTTGTTTCATAATTGGTGTTTCATTTTATATTCCATAACACGGATGGATGACATGTGGAATGATAAAAAATATCCAACGAACCAACATGTTTTGAGTTCATGTGTTAAAAATCCAATAGGGTGAAACACCAGTGGAATACGAAAAGTGAAACAGGAAAATCGAACCGCGTTTATAATGTGGTACTGGTCATGGTTTTCTAAAATCCTAAACTAGCACGGTTTTAAATTTCAAAATTCACATCTTGATTTATAAAACCCAAAACAAACATCACCTAAGAGTAAAAGTAAGAGAGAGCGGGAGAGATATGTGAGAATGTATCTAACGAAGATCATGTCAATATGTATTATATCAGATAATCTTATTTTTATCATATTGGGCTTGGTGCATATTTAGGCCATTGAATTAATATATTGAAACTCATCAGCTTGGGTGTTTTTGGCTGTAGGCCCTTTTAAATGGACTTCTTTAGCATTAGTGTATTTTGTTCTGCGGAACAGTAGGTCTCATGTGTATCAAGTGCACCTTGCACCTTGCGACTTAAATATTTATTTTTAACATGTAATTTGTTTACATTGAACGCATGTAATTTATATCAAACAAAAGCAAGTTTTTCTTTTTTTATAAACAAATTGCATATTTTACTAAAATAAATTGGATATTTAAAAAATGTATTGCACAGTGCATGTAGTGTATATAAAACTTGTGTATAAGACTTGTGTAATGATGGGATTTTTCATGTTTGCTTGAAAAAGAATTGGCGATGATAGAGTATTTTTTATGAACAAAGATGTCTAGGAAGTAAAGTTTCTCCTTAAAATGAGCTATGTGAGATGAAGAATGAAGAATATTCTTTGTTTTCCTTTTTCCTTCAAGTGTTGGACAAAAATTGGATAAGGGAGAGAAAATGACTTTATTCTTATCTCTTCAAGAGCTTCTAGAAATTGTGGCAAGGTTAAAGGATGCTAACTTAAGGTGTCATCCAAGGGTCAAATACTATCCAAATTAAGGTTGGTTGTCTTGCAAGATTTAAAATTGAAGTCAAGTGTGACAAATAACATGAACTCTCCTATAAATTGATATCGTTACTTTTATAAACTAATATCTGTAACATTTATAAATATAATAGTATCAATCAATAAATATTATAGTATAAATTTCATGCTATAAACAAATTTCACCGGAGACCTACGCGACAAATAATGGCAAATATCACACATCAATGTGAAAAATGCACTATTTGTTAGCACTTACTTTTCGAATAGAATTATTTTGTGTCTGCTAGATATACATACTACGCAATTTAAGTGAATTTTTAAATAGTGTCCGTTGTTTTTTCTGATTAGTTGCAGTTGGTACAAGTGCATTGTTTTCACTGATAGTTGCAGTTGGTACAAATGCATTTTTTAGACCGTATCAATTGTTTTTGAACAGATGTTGTTTAAAAATGTACTTGACTACTGAATTGCACGGTGCATCTAATGAATTTATAAAACCATAAATATACGTAAATATATATATAACAATGCAATGAAATATTACTTCAAAATCACTATTCAAAATATCATTGCCATATATCAACCTTCAAATATATGATAATGGCCTTACATTCATATGAATATATGATTGAACTTGAACCAACTTTCCCATGACCCACCCACTGAGAAAAAAAAGGAAAAAAAAAAAAGAAGATATTTTCCCCCATGAATATATATATATATATATATATATCTCGATCTATACCCAAATAGCTTTAGCCTTGATAAGCAAGGGTTTGAGTTTCCCTCTAACCTTAAGGCTCATCACCTCATTGGAACCACCAACAAACTCTTTGCCAATAAACACAGCCGGGACGCTAGGGTTGCACCCCATTCCCATCAATTCCTTGTCTATTTCATCGCCATTGGCGAGCTGATTGAGCTCACACACCATAGGGTTCGCCCCGTAGCCACGTATGAGCGTGTCGATTGCATGGGACATGCAACAATTGGTTTTGCTGAATATCACCACCGGATATTCACTCTTCAATCTCATGATCGTATCCATAATTATTTTGATTGAGAATTTTTGTTATAATAATTAATAGCGATATATATGAGTTGACTCGAGTTTGAGCTATATATTGAATTGGATTTTAGTGCATGGGGCTATATATAGGGGAGGAAATCAAGATTGAAAAGGTTCGTGTCCAATCCAGAGATTTCTCCAAAGATTATAATGCTGCATGCATTTGCAAAGAACACATGGGATAAAGATTTCCTTTTTCATATTCTTGGAATATTTTTTCTTTTTTTATTTTCTACACGTGCCATTAGTTTATTCCCCGTTTTCTCTCTATTTCTTTATAACAAAATAAATTAGCTTGATCAAATTACTTATGCTATTCTTATCTCTTATTTTATAGTACATAAGAAAATTTATAAATTTATTGCATAAAAAGCATTGATTTATATATATTCATCGTTGTTTTCAAAAAAAAAAATATATATATCTATATATATATGTATATATCGTTAAACTAAAATGTTAATGTCATCAGTCATACTAATTAAATCATATACTAGTATATTATATAATAAGAGTAGTGGAATAATTAATTAGTAACAATAATTAATAATATATAATTACAATAAATTAATCTTCACCAATAAATTAATCTTCACAAACACTTTATGCAAATGTGTACGATTTAAATCCTTGCATATGAGTCTATATATATATGACTGAAATAAAAATTTGTAGCCCATTAATTTTTATTTATTTTGTCTATATACTTTAATACGACATGCGCATATAAGAGATTTGTACACTTACTCTTAAATCTTTACTAGTACATGCATGGATATCGTATTCGAGGCAATATGAAAAAGTATCAATATCATGATGCTATATATATATATATAGCAAGTAAAATTAACATGAAAAAAAACTTATGTGAACCCAAATTTTTTATGAATTCGATTTTTTTAGTATCACTATTATGTATAAAAACTATCATTGTAATGCATAAAAATTATAAATATTATGCACAAAAACTATCACTGTTTAAAAAATAATTTATATTTTTAAACAATGAAAATTTTTGTGTATAACAGTGATAATTTTTGTACATAATAGTGATAAAATTCATGTATAGATTGATTCACGTGGGTGTTACTCAATTAACATTCAACTCAGCATAAAAAATATTTAAGTATCGAACAATATATTTAACCACAGTATTATGTAATGATTTGGTCGGTTTGGTAAACTAAGTATTAGACTCTGAAAAGCAAGATGTGTTGTCTGATTTTGTGAGATTTGCAAAGTATTTATCATTCGATGCTTCGAAGTTCGAACCAACTGGAGATGATAAGTTTTGTGGCTAGCTAGCTAAGGCTTATCCAACTTTTCATTTTTCATATTCGTGACTGAAAATGAAAGTCTGCCTCTAACATATATATGACTCTTTGGATGCACAAAACGTACCATAAACACAATATCGTCCGTACCTCAACAAATGCGATCACAAAATGAATTTCGTAATATTTTTGAGATAAAAGATTTGATGCTTGTTCGACCTCTTACCTCTACTACATAAATCAGATCCTACTTTTCTACTTTTGTAACAGTCACTCAGTTTAGTCTTACTAGGCTAATGGGACAGCCCAATCTTTAATTCTTTTCTTTTTCTTTTTTTTTTAAAGTAAAATTATGAACGAAATTTAGCTTTTGGAGAAAAAATAAACATAAAAACACCACAAAGCATTCGAACAAAAAATTGGATCAATCAAATTTAAATATTATAAAGATTTATTATAGGCATTTTAAAGTCCTTGATAATTGAAGAAATTGAGTGCAATTAATTTTTTTGCGCACAAGAATTTGTGTAAATCGAAATACTCCGATTAAATTTTACATATGCACTATGATCCTTGTTATCGAAATTCAACCACATGAAATTATTCACGAATTGATTCACGTTTCACAATTTAAGAGCCTTTTGATTGTACTGTTATGTGATAATCTGGTGAAGAAATTAAATCACCTTGTAACTCTTCTGTGTGTTACGTATATTTTTCTGTGCAGGGAGAAAAGAAGAGTTTTCTCAATTCTCTAATCTAAAAAAAACTCACTCTAAAAACATCCCGTGGGATAATTTTCATATATATGTAACTTCCCTTTTTTCAAGTTTATCCACTTCATGTGTGAATATTGTTTATTATTAATTAATAATTAATGTTAAATTAATTATTAATATAATAATTACTTTCAATTTACACGAATTTTAATGTTGAATTGTTAATTATTATTAAAAAGGATAAAATTGTTGTTTGATAGGGGTTAAATAATTATTTGTGTAAATTAAACGAGATAAATTTACCTTTAGTGTGAGAAAAGAAATGACATAAGGTGTAATATTGAGATGTTTGAGGGGTACAGATAGAAGGAAAAAAGTTATTTTGTTGCTATTTATAAAAATGTTCTATTAAGTTTTGGACGGACCATTTTGTCAAATATTCAAATAAGAATGGGACGAAGGGAGTACATAATATACACTACAAAAACGCGCGTTTTACCGATGGAAATTAGCGATGGTTACAAGAACCGTCGCAAATAGCGACAGTTTTTACGATGGTTACGGTCAAATGGTCAAAGTCAACAGTTTTAGCAATGGTTTAGAGAACCGTCGCTATTTGGTTTTAGCGACGTTTTGGACTAACCCCTTAAGCGACGGTGGTATTAGCGACAGTTTTTGCGACGGTTTTTTTTTTTTTTTTTTAAATTTAAAAAAAATTAATATTAATTATGTATTTTTTTTTTATGTTTCAGGATTATACTAGGTTTTTTAATTGTTGTTAATTAATGCACCTTACTGTATATTTAATTTATAGTCACTTGGAGAAGAGTTCTACCTGACTGTAGTCAGATCTATTTCGAGGAGTATACAGTATAAAATTTAATTCATAGTATATTTATATATATATATTGACTAAAAGTAGTACTTGTTTAAATAAAAAAGTAGTACTTGTTTAAATGAAAGTATTACTTGTTAAATGAAAAATATTACTTAAGTTTAAATAGAAAAGTAGTACTTGTTTAAATAGAAAACTAGTACTTGTTTAAATGAAAAATAGTACTTGTTTAAATAGAAAAGTATTACTTGTTTAAATAGAAAAGTAGTACTTGGTTAAATGAAAAGTATTACTTGTTTAAATTAAAAGTATTGTTTACATAATAGAAAATATTACTTGTTTAAATGAAAAGTAGTACTTGTTTAAATGAAAAGTATTACTTGTTTAAATAGAAAAGTATTACTTGTTTAAATAGAAAAGTAGTACTTGTTTAAATGAAAAGTAGTACTTGTTTAAATGAAAAGTATTATTTGTTTAAAGGAAAGGTATTACTTGTTTAAATGAGAAGTAGTACTTGTTTAAATGAAAAGTAATACTTGTTTAAATGCAAAGTATTACTTGTTTAAATAGAAAGTATTACTTGTTTAAATGAAAAGTATTATTTGTTTAAATAGAAAAGTAGTACTTGTTTAAATGGAAAAGTATTACTTGTTTAAATGAGAAGTAGTACTTGTTTAAATGAAAAGTAAAACTTGTTTAAATGCAAAGTATTACTTGTTTAAATAGAAAGTATTACTTGTTTAAATGAAAAGTATTACTTGTTTAAATAGAAAAGTAGTACTTGTTTAAATAGAAAAGTAGTACTTGTTTAAATGAAAAAGAGTACTTGTTTAAATGAAAAGTATTACTTGTTTAAATAGAAAAATATTACTTGTTTAAATAGAAAAGTAGTACTTGTTTAAATAGAAATGTAGTGTTGGGGTTATACTGAAAAGTATGCTTTTACTTTGTATAACCAAACTGAATTTCTTATTTAGTTTACTGAAATAAATTATTTATCACATGTTGGATTAAATATGAATGAATGTTATATATATTTATTGCATACCCGTTCGATAGAGTCAGTACGTGTTACGTTGTAGTTAATTTGGTGATACCAGATCACAGAAGATCAAATTAACAGTTCCTCGTGACTAAGTACAAATTCACAACCCATATGGAAATGAACAACACATCATGAAAGGTTGAAGTGTAAGACTCGGATTGGCTTGTCTTGACCAAGGGATTACACTAGTGCATCTTGATCTTGTTGAAAATGACCTCTGAGGAGGATAAATTCTTGATCTTGAATATACAAGAATTAGACCTCAGTGGTGCGTTATTTCTTAATATCCGTTCCTTAAATAGGATCGTGTGAAATTAATAACTATTGCTTTGACTTATGATGGGAAGAGAATCAATGCAATTCGATACCTTGTATCTTGGGCAATATTATTAATTACATGACAATTGCTAAGATTTAATACGGAGAATCGCGTCGTGCAATCGGCTTGCTTGATTTGTCCCTCTTGGTGGGCTCGAGAATCTTTATCATACCAAATCTTGCAAGTTGAAATTTATTTCCGGTATGGATAATAATGTTGAGCTGTCTTTACTCCAAGGACAAATATATTAATTAATAAAAAGTCGGTTCAGTGACTTAATTAATTAATGGACTAAGATAATCTTAAACACGGGAAATAATGACCGGGAGCCATATTATTGTGAAGTCGTAATGTGGGTTAAGATGGATAATTCGATATTAATTTTATAGTGGAGTAAATTAATATTAATGGGCTTGAATAATATTTTGGCTAAATATTAAAGCTTATAAAATTTGGAGGTCCAATCTTAACTTCTTCTAAAGGCCCCTCAAATAGCCCAAACTAAAGTCCAATTAATGAAAAGGAGAAGAAAATATTTTGGCTTATTTTTCCTCTATTATTTTCGAATATATTGGGTAGGAAGAGAGAAAAGATTTTCTTGATTTTCTTGGAAAGATTTTATGGAATATGTATTCTTGGAATACAAGATTATCCCATAAATTCAAGAAAAGTCAAAGATCTTATTTCTTTCCTAACTAATTGGAATTTTCGAAAATTCCCTTAATATTAGGAGGTGGGATTTTTGTGAAATATTTTAAATATGGAGAAAAGAATATATTTGATATATTCAAGATTTCTTGGAGATCAAGAAAAAGATTTTCCCATCTTATTCCTAGGGCAAAAATTTCGAACCCCTTAGTATTATAAATAGGGGATGAATTTTTCATCCCCAAGTGTAATTCCACGTGTTGAAAAAATTAGAAATCAACAAAGGTGGTAGCCAAATTTTTTTCTTTTCTTTAAAAGATTAAAATCGTTCGTTGATAATCCTCCCACCGGATTGCGTTCGTGGACGTGGGACATATTTGAGAAGGTACTTTGGGTTGATCTATCGTCTCAGCGGTTGTCTCTAGGAGAGGTTAGTATTTACGTAATTCCTAGATTCTCCATGCTTAGGTTTTACGTGAAATACGTGTTCGCATGATGTTTATTTATTGATTAATTATTATGTTGAATGTAATTAGGATTAATTCATGTTAGTAATTAATTGATTAATTTAAATATGTATTTAAATTCACCTCGAATAGATCCGGGCACCCCTTATTTCCCAACAACTGGTATCAGAGCCTCGGTTATGAGCTCTGTATTTAAATTGTTATTTAAATTATGTTGGCCATTAAATTTTAATGAAAATTTGATATTAGAATTGTTAGATCTATTTTTCAGGTATCCAACTGTCATGGTATTTAATGTGTTTATTTATTTCATGTGTATGAATGGTTTTAATTCGACTCGTTCGAATTTGTTTTCTCGTGAGAAAATCCACGGAGTAGATTAGGCTATTTGATTTGTTCAATGTAATAAACTAGTCTAGATTTAGGTTTATTTATTTTTGCAAAATAAATTGTAACTTTGATCGAAGACGAAAGACGGAGGCGAAAATTAAAATGGATCCGTAAAAGGCGCAGACGTGTCGTCCTTGTAAGGAGGTACGAACGAGACGTAACGCCTGGCTTTCTGGCCAAGGGCGCAAGGGCAAAGGCCGACGAGGCCGGTCGGAGAGATCGAGTATCGCGCGGCGTCTTGAATCGGGCGGACGTGAGGTTGCCGAGGCGGCGGACTTGGCCCGAGGAGCGGCGGCTTTGCGAATACATCTTGTAGTCTGTATGGCGCTTGCCGAGTGGTGCTAAGTTCTGCTGGCGGCGTCGCGATGGGGCCATAAGTGCCGCCGACGGGCGAAATCGATCTGGCCGGATTCGGGTGCAAAGGCGGCACTTTAACCCATGAAATGATCGATGACGAAAGTGATTTTTGAGACGATCGAGTGGGATAAATTCAAGACGACGTTTCTTCAAACTCATGTTGGGGAATTAATTGCCCGGATCTATTCGGGATAAATATTTAAATATAAATTTAATTCTAACAGTTATTACTAACAGGAATTAATCCTATATTAATTCAAATAATAATTCAACAACCAATCATGCATATAAACAGTTCACATAAAACCTACGCAAGTGGAATTACTACGGGTTTACGTGAACTAACCTATTGGAGTGACAACCGTTGAGAAGATGGATCCCGTTCACACGAACACACCAAAAGACCTTCTCAAGTATTCCCTTTATCCCTGTTCAACAATCCGGTGGTAGGAACTCACGAACAATTTGACAAAAGGAAAAATAAAATTATGTTGTACCACCTTTGTGGATTTCTAATTTTTCCAACACATGGAATTGCACTTGTGAATGAAACATTCATCCCCTATTTATAGAGGGGTGTTGGTCGAAATTTTTGTGCATGAATAAGATGGGAAAATCTTTTTCTTGATCTCCAAGAAATCTTGGATATATCCAATATATTATTTTCTCCATATTTAAAATATTCCACAAAATCCCAACTCCCTTTTGTTATGGTATTTTCGAAAATAATAAGGAGTAAGAATCCAAGATTTGGATCTTCTTGAATTTATGAGATATTCTTGTATTCCAAGAATACATATCTTCCATAATGTCTTTTCAAGAAAATCAAGAAAATCTTTCTTTCCTTATTTTCTTCATATTTTTTGAAAATCTCAAGATAAATAACCAAGTGGGAGATTTCTTGAATTTAATGAGATAATTTTGTATTCCAAGAATACTTATCCTCATTTCATAACAAAATTCAAAGAAAATCTTTCTCCCTCTTTTATTTATTATTTTTGAAATATTAGGAAAAATAGGCAACAATAATTTATTTTATTTTAAACACATTTTTTCAGTTATTGGACTTTATCTTTGGGCTACTTGAGGGGCCTTTAGGAGAATTAAAATTGGACATTCTAATGGACCTTGAATATCTAATACTGAGCCACAATATTATTCAAGGCCATAAATATTAATTAATCCCACTACATAATTAATATTGCACTATCCATCTTAACCCATATTACTGTTAATATGGCTCCCGGTTATTATTTCCCGTGTTTAAGATTATCTAGCCCATTAATTAATTCAAGCCACTGAAATAGCTTTCCATTAATTAATATCTTTTGTCCTTGGTCAAGGAACGGTTCAACATTATTATCCATACCGGAACAAAATTCAACTTGAAGGATTGGGTATGATAAATCTTATGAACCTCCCAAGGGGGCAAATCAAACGAGCGTATTTCAAGACACGATTCTTAAGATTAAATCTTAAGAATAACGACGTGATCGATAATATTGCCCAAGATATAAAGTATTGAATCTCATTGATTCTCTACCCGTCATAAGTCAAAGCAATAATTACTAACCACACACGATCCTATTTAAGGAACGGAGATTAAGAAATAACGAACCACTGAGGTCTAATTCTTCCTAATTCAGTGCTGAAGAATTTATCCTCCTGTAGGTCCTATTAAGTGCATCAGTCATGCACTAGTGTAATCTCTTTGTCAAGACAAGCCAATATGAGCCTTACACTTCAACCTTTCACGATGGATTGTTCATTTCCATCTAGGTTGTGAACAGAGTACTTTTAGTTACAAGGGACTGCTAATTTAATCTTCTGTGATCTGGTATCACTAAATTAACTACAATGTAACACGTACTGTTTATTGAACAATTATGCAATAGATATATGTAACATTCAATGATATTTAAAGCATCAGTGATAAATAATTTATTTCAAAGAAATAAAACGAAAAAAATTCATTTGGTTATACAAAGTAAAAACATACTTTCGAAATATAACCCCAACAATCTCACACTTATACTCAAAATCGCTTTTTAAGTATACTACAACACATCTCGTGTAGTTCTAATCGTGACATCTAATGTCACCTACACCTAACTAATAATATCTCCCACTTATACTCAAAGTAGATTGGCAACGGTCTTGACAACCATTCCTTCCACATGTCTCTCGAATGTATTACGAGGCGCACCCTTTGTGAATGGATCTCGCTGGGTTGTCTTCTGACGCGATCTTTGCTACCTCTATATCTCCTCTCTTAACGATTTCTCGTATAAGATGGTATTTTCTTTCAATGTGTTTCTTTGGCCTTGTGGGCTCTTGGTTCCCTTTGAATTTGCAACCTGCTCCGGCATTATCACAAAGAAATAGTGATTTTCTTTGGGCAAATTTAAACTACATCCAAGTCCACTAGGAAGTTCTTGAGCCAAACCGCTTCTTTTCGCCGCCTCATAGCGACTACGTGTTGGCTTCCATGGTAGAATCGGCGATGCATTTCAGCTTAACGCTTCTCCATGTCATGGCTCCTCCCCCCATGCAAAACACACTACCGGAGGTAGATTTTCTGAAATCTAAGTCTGATTGGAAATCCGAGTCCGTGTAACCGATGGGGATTAGATTGTTTGACCGATAAACCAACATTCTATCCCGAGTTCTTTTCGGATACTTGTATGTTTTTAATCGCCGTCAATGCTCTTTTTTTCCGGATTACTTTTGATATCTCGCCACCATGCCAACGACCAAAAGGATATCCGGTCTCGTCTTGACAACATTGCATACATGAGGCTTCCGACAACCGAAGCATAAGGAATGTCTTTCATGTCATCTATCTCTTTTTGTGTCTTAGGGCACATTTCCTTGGATAGATGGATTCCATGTCTGAAAGGTACGAAGCCTTTCTTGGAATCCTGCATGTTGAATCGCTTCAAGACAGTGTATCATCATTTTCTTGTGATCTCGAGTGATCTTGATCCCAAGGATGTGCCCGGCTTCCCCTAAGTCCTTCATATCAAACTGTTTTGAAAGCCATGCCCTTACGTCTGACAATACCTTTACATCGTCTCCGATGAGCAGAATATCGTCTACGTATAGTATTAAGAATACCAATGCAGTTCCGACACGCTTCTTGTACACACAACTTTAGTATTCATTTTGATCAAACCCATAAGAATTTATTACTTGATCAAAACATTGGTTTCAAGCTCTGGATGCTTGTTTGAGTCCGTAAATGGACTTCTTGAGCTTACAAACTAAGTGTTATTGGCCTTTTTCAATGAAGCCTTGGGGTTGTTACATATAGATTTCCTCTTCAAGACTTCCGTTAAGAAAAATTGTCTTGACATCCATTTGCCAGATTTCAAAGTCGAGATGCGCAGCAATCGACAAGAGAATCCGGATGGACTTGAGCATTGCTACAGGTGAAAAGGTTTCCTCATAGTCGATCCCTTCTTTCTGAGTATAACCTTTCGCCACAAGCCTTGCCTTGAAGGTTTCCACCTTCCCGTCCGATCCTCTTTTCCTCTTGTATACCCACTTGCAACTAATGGGTTTGACCCCATTGAGTGGTTCGACTAGCTCCCACACTCTGTTATGATCCATAGAACCCATTTCGGCTTCCATTGCTGTTTGCCAAGAAACCGCATTCTTGTCTTGGATTGCCTCGTCATAAGTCCATGGGTCTGATTCATCTTGACCGGAGACTAAGTCCGAGGACTCTCCTATCCCCATGAATCTCTCGGGTTGTCTCACAACCCTCCCACTACGTCGAGGTCCCGGTTGTGTAAGTGTGTCGTTTGGTATGTCATTTTGTACAGTTGGCACTGAGGTTAGTCCTCTAAGCTCATTTAAGGTAATCTCACTTCTGGGCTTTCTTTCGTTCATAAAGTCTTCTTCCAAGAATCTAAAGTGGGTGCTTATTACCACCTTTTGATCCTCGGGACCATAGAACATACACCCTTTTGTTCCCTCGGGGTATCCTATAAACAACCTTAATTTTGATCGAGGATCCAATTTTACGGCTTCCTTGTCCAACATGTAGGCCGGACACCCCCAAATTCTCATGTGTCTCAAACTAGGCTTGCGCCCCGTCCATAATTCTTTCGGAGTTTTGGGAACCGACATGGATGGCACCAAGTTCAGAATATATGCCGCTGTTTCCAAGGCGTGACCCCAGAACGACTTGGGTAGATCCGCATAACTCATCATTGATCTAACCATTTCTAAAAGAGTTCTGTTTCTTCGCTTTGCAACCCCGTTTTGTTGAGGGGTTCCGGGTGCAGTTAGCTGGGATACAATCCCTTCATCTGACAAGTAGTTCAAAAACTCATCGCGAGGTACTCGCCTCCACGATCAGATCGTAGAGACTTGATACGTTTTTCCCTATGATTCTCTGCTTGAGCCTTAAATTCTTTGAATTTGTCAAAGGTCTCAGATTTATGCTTCATAAGGAAAATGTAGCCAGTACCTTGAGTAATCATCAATAAAGGCGACAAAGTACTCATAACCTCCTCTTGCTTTGATTGACATTGGACCACATACGTCCGTGTGAACGATTTCTAACACTTCTTTGGCTCTATTCCCCTTGGCTCCGAATGCCC
Source organism: Stenogyne calaminthoides (assembly GCA_037126765.1). NCBI lineage: Eukaryota > Viridiplantae > Streptophyta > Magnoliopsida > Lamiales > Lamiaceae > Stenogyne > Stenogyne calaminthoides. Next base: position 3,156,695 of record JBBCBC010000002.1, read on the forward strand.
TCTTGGTCATTTTACCCTCCAAGCATGATTCGCAAGTTGGGATTGGTTCAACTCGGAGAGACTCCAATGAACCATCTTCTACCAACCTTTGAATCCTTTTTGGATTAATATGTCTCAATCTAAGATGCCATAGAAGTGTCTCGTTCACGTCGATGAAACGTTTTCTTTTATCGACAGTTGATGTGTTATAGGCAAGGGTCTGTCGATAGGGCGTCGGTGCCTAGGCGTTCTAGAATTTTTTTTTTTTTTCTTTTTTTTTTCAGATATTAATTTTACTTTGAAATTTTCAACATGAAAAATAAAAAATCACAACAATTAACATAAAATCATAGTCATAATTACAAAATTAGAACTCAAAAGTAGTGTTTTTAATTTTTAGATTAAAAAAAAATGGCCGCCTAGCCCGCCAAATTTTTTGCCTGCCCGCCTAAGCGCCGCTTAAAGTGAAAACGCCTAAACGACGATTTTGTACAAATCGCCACGACCGGCCGTTTAAGCGCAATTTTGCACCCATGGTTATAGGATGCATTTAAGTGAGTGGTGTGCAGAAGTTAATTGTTTAGAGATTATTCAACAACGTTCCATGATGAGATAAATTTATCATAAAGAGAAATGGTAACAACTTTATCAAAAGTAACCGAATATCCATCAAGGTAAAGTTTAGAAACCGAAATTAAATTCTTTCTAAAACTAGGAACGTAAAGAACATCTCTTAAAATTAAAACTCGTCTTCAAAAAGACAGTGCACTTCTCCCATCGCTTCACCGCCACTCTCGTAAGATCGCCCGGTGTGATGAGGATCTCACTCCCACTAAGTTGTCGGGCCCGGCTGAACCCCTGTAAAGTGAAACAAACATGATCGGTGGATCCTCGTATCCACCACCCATAAATGGGAGGCATCGCCCGCTAAAACAAGTTTCAACAACTAGTGCGTGAGAATTACCTTTCTTTCCATTCCTTTTGGGTTTGGAACAGGCTGACCTCCAATGTCCCTTTTCACCGCAGTTGAAGCACTTCCCCTTAGCTGGTTTACTCACTCCTCCACCTCACTTCACCTTTTCTTTGCCATTGACGACACTTGAGTTCACTTGCTTGTGGCCTTTGTCCTTCTTCTTTTTCTTACCACCCTTTGGCCTAGAAGAAGAAGAAGGTCCATTTGCCACCAAGGCTTGGCTCTTTTGCCCCAATATCGCCTCTGCCGAGACTAAAGCTTGTAACATGTCAGGCATCGAGAACTTATGATTGTTCATTTGGTAGTTCAGCCTGAACTGTTCAAAACTTTTTGGCAGAGAATGGAGCACGAAGTCGATTTGGGTCTCGATATCGTATTCAGCGCCAAGAACCTCACGCTTGTTAAGGTGAGCCATCATCTGGAGAACGTGCTCCCTTACGGGCGTTCCCTCCACCATTTTCATAGAGAGCAAGTCCCTCATGGTGATCTGACGAGCCACACCGTTCTGATGTTGAAACATCTCTTTAAGACTACCATGATGTCTCCGCAGCCGGTCTCAACGTTTTGGTCTTTGGTGTTGCAACACATCTGACATTGAAGCCAAGATGGTACACTTTTCCATTTCGTTGGACCGCTCCCAGTCAGCATACTCTTTCTTAACCGCTTTAGTTGACTCATCAGTTGGCTTTTCTGGTTTAGGTGTAGTGAGAACCCAGTTATGGCTTTGTGCAGTGAGGACAATAGTAAGTTTACGATTCCAATCAACAAAGTTTTCACCAGTAAGCAAATTATCTTTAAGTATATTGAACAGTGGATCAAAAGGTTGCGACATGCTGAACTGAAATAAATAACAATTTGTATAAGCACAAACATATCACAAGGTTCGATCACATGTATCATATTAAAATCTCAAAAAAATATGAACATGCATCGACTAACATCTCAAAAAATGGTTTAAATAAGCCACGTGGGGTGGATCATTATTTAAACACATTCAAAACGAGGAGTTACAAACAAGAAACAATTATAAACCTTTAATATCCAGTTAATAGTTGGCTCCCTTGACCAATATAAAATTGACGGGGACTTGGGAAGTATATGCATATCAATTTTATACCTAAGTAATAACCATGATTAAATCTGAAATTATTACTTTGCTTTGAACGAGCCTCGTGGGGAGGTCATCGTCAGCCACTAATAATAACCCACAATCATCCATTCGAATTTATTCATGTGAAATCTATCTTTTGGCGTCCGTCCGAGGAATTTCTCCAAAAGAATCCACAAATAAATAAATCACGGAGGTCAAAATTAATTCAATTTTATTATCCGGAATAAAATTGTCAATTAATTATTTAAACATACTTAGTAATTTTCAAATGTGAGATTTTTCAAAACATATTCTCATGCATCGCATATTTAAACACAATTTAAATAAGCACAAAATAACGCAAAATATCAAAACAAAAAATGAAACACATTGGGCACATATACCCAATTGTCACGGTTAATTTTTGTCATGTCTTGATCTCGAGAAATCATCTTGATAGCCTTCATCGTTCGTCTCGAGAAGCTCCCACTTGACCGTCTTGAAAAAAATTCCTCGTCAAGCCACATCACGGACCAGCTCGCGGGTCGGGGTGCACGCCTTGCACCCGACCCGCCAGGTCCCACTGTCTTGCCTGCGGACCCGCGCGCCCGAGTGAACGTCGCCTAAAGCGAAAATTCGACGGTCTCAAGAAGCACTTTCGACAAAGCGCGCGTACCAGTACCAGCCACGCCCGTCCCTTCCCCCGATCCGCCTTCGGCGCCGACCTCGCCCCCGCCGTGCCGCGTCCGCGTGTGTGCGTGCCTCCCCTTGGCATGTTTAAGCGACGACGCTTACGCCCCGATTAGGATCCGTCTTTTAATTCTTCGTATCCGCCTCCGTTTCCGATCCGGTTACAATTTATTTACAAAAAATAAATAAACCTAGATCTAGACTAGTCTATTATATTGAACAAATCAAACAAATCCTAATCTACTCGTGGATTTTCTCACGAGGCAAAACGAATTCGAACGAATTGAATTAAAACCACAATTTATATGCATGCATAAATATAAACATTCATCAAATACCATGACAATTGGATACCTACAAAAAAGATCTAGCAATTCTACTATCCAATTTCAAATTTAATGAAAATGAATTAAATTACAATTTAAAATTCAGATCCAGAAACCGAGGCTCTGATACCAGTTGTTGGTGAATTAATTGCCCGGATCTATTCGGGATGGATATTTAAATACAAATTTAATTCTAACAATTATTACTAGCATGAATTAACCTATATTAATTCAAATAATAATTCAACAACCAATCATGCATATAAATAGTTCACATAAAACCTACGCATGCAGAATTACTACGGGTTTACGTGAACTAACCTCGTGGAGTGACAACCGTTGAGAAGATGGATCCCGTTCACACGAACGCACCAAAAGACCTTCTCAAATATTCCCTTTATCCTTGTTCAACAATCCGGTGGTAGGAACTCGCGAACAATTTAACAAAAGGAAAAATAAAATTATGTTGCACCACCATTGTGGATTTCTAATTTTTTCCAACACATGAAATTGCACTTGGGAATGAAACATTCATCCCCTATTTATAGAGGGGTGTTGGTCGAAATTTTTGTGCATGAATAAGATGGGAAAATCTTTTTCTTAATCTCCAAGAAATCTTGAATATATCAAATATATTATTTTCTCCATATTTAAAATATTCCACAAAATCCCAACTCCCTCTTGTTATGGTATTTTCGAAAATAATAAGGAGTAAGAATCCAATATTTGGATCTTCTTGAATTTATGAGATATTCTTGTATTTCAAGAATACATATCTTCCATAATGTCTTTTTAAGAAAATCAAGAAAATCTTTCTTTCCTTATTTTCTTCATATTTTTCGAAAATCTCAAGATAAATAACCAAGTGGGAGATTTCTTGAATTTAATGAGATAATCTTGTATTCCAAGAATACTTATCCTCATTCCATAACAAAATTCAAAGAAAATCTTTCTCCCTCTTTTATTTATTATTTTGAAATATTAGGAAAAATAGGCAACAATAATTTATTTTATTTTAATCATCTTTTTCAGTTATTGGACTTTATCTTTGGGCTACTTGAGGGGCCTTTAGGAGAGTTAAGATTGAACCTTCTAATGGACCTTGAATATCTAATAATGAGCCACAATATTATTCAAGCCCATAAATATTAATTAATCCCACTACATAATTAATATTGCACTATCCATCTTAACCCATATTACTGTTAATATGGCTCCCGATTATTATTTCCCATGTTTAAGATTATCTAGCCCATTAATTAATTCAAGCCACTGATATAGCTTTCCATTAATTAATATATTTTGTCCTTGGTCAAGGAACGGTTCAACATTATTATCCATACCGGAAACAAATTCCACTTGCAAGATTTGGTATGATAAATCTTATGAACCTCCCAAGGGGGCAAATCAAACGAGCGTACTCGCACACGATTCTTCGTATTAAATCTTAGCAATCGCACGTGACCAGTAATATTGCCCAAGATATAAAGTATTGAATCTCATTGATTCTCTACCCGTCATAAGTCAAAGCAATAATTACTAACCACACACGATCATATTTAAGGAACGAAGATTAAAAAATAACGAACCACTGAGGTCTAATTCTTCCTAATTCAGTGCTTCAGTCATGCACTAGTGTAATCTTTTGGTCAAGACAAGCCAATCTGAGCCTTACACTTCAACCTTTCACGATGGATTGTTCATTTCCATCTAGGTTGTGAACAGCGTACTTTTAGTTACAAGGGACTGTTAATTTAATCTTCTGTGATCTGTTATCACTAAATTAACTACAATGTAACACGTACTGTTTATTGAACAATTATGCAAAAAATATATGTAACATTCAATGATATTTAGGGTTCCTGACTTTACATCAAATGCTCTTATCATGTCTCGTAAAGTAGACGTCGATTCCTGACTTTGCCGGATTATCTTCTCGTGCTTGTCGGCTTTGCTCGTGGAGCGACCTCGACGGAGGTCGCCCGTGGAGCGACCTCGACAGAGGTCGCCCGCTCAGATAGTCTTTACTCTTCTCTTTCTGGCCTCGCCTATGGATCGTCCTCAAGGGAGGTCGCTCGTTAAGGTGAGGTTGGTCCTCTGTTGGGTCGGGTTGATCCGGGCCTAGGTGGGCCCTGCTGACGTGTCGGATACGGGCACATATCCTGTTTGATTTGTGCTACAACAGTTTACTCTATTTATCTTTAGGATTAATGTCCCTCAGTAGTCAACAAACTCTGGCTACCGGTTCTTATCCCTTAATTATACTCAATTGAAACAAGCTCTCCAACGATTCTTTTTAACTGAACAGTCCAGATACAATCTAAATTTAATCCAGTCAAACGCATTAAACTCTAGGATAAAGGACATACAAATTCTCGAATACGAAAGCTCGATTCGAAAGAACCCGATTTAAATCACCCTAGTAAATTACTAGCTGCTACCAATTGCCATAAATTCATAACAATTACGAATTATAAATTTACGAACTAGCAGACAAACAAGAACAATCTAACCTAGGTGGTCAATCCAAATTAAACATCCACGTATGTTGAAAGTTAAATTAGATGAAATAAACAATCCCAAGATAAATATTATAAACGTCTCAGATCAAATAACAAACATTAAAGTATGAGTTCAGAAATCCCTGGAATTGGAATAAAAATACTAACTAAACGAGACTCTCAAAATTCACGTCTGTTCTCTCTCCAATCTCAATTGCTTCCGTGCTTCTCCTCCAACAGGGGTCCGCCCCCCTTTTACCAAAAGTTGATACTTTTATATATATATATATGGTGGTTGTTTGCTCCCTGCCTTTCGTATTGCCCAAGGCAAAAATATTAGGGAATTAAGATAATAATGGGCTTAAGCATTTTTTTTCCTTTTTCGCTGCTCATGTGACCAAAGTTGGTCATTAATCCTAATCCTAAATAGCCCATAGACCCACTGATTTCCATAAATATTTTCTTGTGATCCCCACAGTGTTGGGCTTTTTCTTGCAACTGGCTCGATTAATCTGCGATGTATCTTCTGTTGGGGAATTATTGGCACAGATCTATTCGGGGTGAATATTTAAATACTACTAGCATGAATTAATTCTATATTAATTCAAATAATAATAATTGCAACAACATATCATGCATATAAAAAGCCACGTAAAACCTACGCATGCGGAATCTACGGGTTTACGTGAACGTACCTCTCGGGATGGCAGTGACTTCGGTCGGACGGACTAACCAAAAGGACTTCCCAAGTATTCCCTTAGCCCTTGCTCAACTATCCGGTGGAAGGACACTCGTCAAACAATTAACAAAAGGAAAAAATAAACTTTGTTGCACCACCTTTGTGGATTTGCTAATATTTCCAGCACATGGAATTGTACTTGGGAATGAACTAATCATCCCTTATTTATAGGAGACGGAGTGGTCGAAATTTTAGTGATATTTCAATGTGGGAAAAGACTTTTCTTGGTCACCAAGAAATCTTGAATATATCCCTTATATTCTTTTTCCCATAATTAAAATATTCCACAAAAATCCCACCTCCTCAATATATGGAATTTTCGAAAATTTGGAGTGCAAGATTTCAAGATTTGGATCTTCTTGAATTTATGAGATATTCTTGTATTTCAAGAAATACATATCTTCCATAATATCTTTTCAAGAAACTCAAGAAAACCTTTCTTGCCCTCTATTTTCAAAATTTCGAAATATCCAAGTGGGAGATTTCTTGCCCTCTATTTATGAATAACCAAGTGGGAGATTTCTTGAATTTAATGAGACAACCTTGTATTCCAAGAATACATATCTTCATTCCATAACAAAATTCAAAGAAAATCTTTCTCCCTCTTTTATCCATAAATTTCGAAAATTTAGAGGAAATATAAGCAACAATATTTATTTTATTTTAATCACCTTTTCAGTTATTGGACTATATGTTGGGCTACCCAGGGGGCCTTTAGGAGAATTAAGATTGGACCTTCTAATGGATCTTGAATATCTAATATTGAGCCACAATATAATTCAAGCCCATAAATATTAATTAATCCCACTACATAATTAATATTGCACTATCCATCTTAACCCATATTACAGTCAATATGGCTCCCGGTCATTATTTCCCGTGTTTAAGATTATCTAGCCCATTAATTAATTCAAGCCCCTTGAAATAACTTTCCGTTAATTAATATCTTTTGTCCTTGGTCGAGAGCGGTTCAACATTATTATCCATACCGGAAACAAATTCCACTTGCAAGATTTGGTATGATAAAAGCTTATCCCAAGGGCAAATCAAGCAAGCGTATTTGCACACGATTCTTAAGTATTAAATCTTAGCAATCACATGTGACCAATAATATTGCCCAAGATAAAAAAGTATTGAATCTCTCGATTAAGCTACCCATGATAAGTCAAAGCAATAGTTACTAATCCCACGTGATCCTATTTAAGGGGCGAAGGTTAAGAAACAACGAACCACCGAGGTCTAATTCTTCCTTGTTCGATTTCAAGAATTTATCCTCCTGTAGGTCCTATTCAAATAAGATCACCATGCACTAGTGTAATCTCTTGGTCAAGACAAACCAATCTCGAGCCTTACACCTCAACCTTTCATGATGGGTTGTTCATTTCCATCTAGGTCGTGAATGACGTACTTTTAGTTACAAGGATTTATTAATTTAATCTTCGTGATCCGGTATCACTAAATTAACTACTGATTGTAACACGCGTCACAATTATTGAAACAGTTATGCAAGAAATATATGTAACATTCAATCATATATAAATCATCGATGATAAATAATTTATTTCAAGAAATAAGTCGAAAAATTGATTCGATTATACAAAGTAAAAAGCATACTTTTCAGTATAATCCCAACAATCTCCCACTTATACTCAAAGTCTGCTTTTAAGTATACTACAACACGTCTCGCGTAGTCCGTGACATCTAATGTCACCTACACGAACCTAATAATTTCTCCCACTTATACTCAAAGCAGATTGGTAACGGTCTTGACACCCATTTCATTCACATGTCTCTCGAATGTATTCAGAGGCAGACACTTTGTGAATGGATCTGCTAGGTTGTCCTCAGACGCTATCTTTGCCACATCTATATCTCCTCTCTTAACAATTTCTCGTATAAGATGTCTTTCCTTTAATGTATTTGTTTGACTCGTGGACTCTTGGTTCTCTTGAATTTGCAACTGCCCCTAGCAGATATTGCTTAGACAAATTCAGAACACCATCCAAGTCCACTAAGAAGATCTAGAGCCCAATCGGTTCTTTCACCGCTTCTTCTGGCGACTACTTACCCGAGTCCCATGGTTGAAGTCGTTGATGCATTTACGCTTCACACTCGTCCATTTGATGGCTACACTTCCCAAATGGAAAACACACTAACTGAGGCAGATAATTTCTGGAATCTAAATCTGATTGGAAATCCGAGTCCGTGTAGCCAATGGGAATTGGAGTACCTGACTGATAAATCAACATTCTATCCCGAGTTCTTTTCAGACACTTGAATGTTTTTAATCTGTAAATCAATGCGCTTTCCTGGGTTACTTTGATATCTTGCTACCATGCCTACTGGCAAAGCGGATATCCTGGTCTCGTCTGCAAAGATTGCATACATAAGGTTTCCGATAAACCGCACAAGGAATACCTTTCATGTCATCTATCTTCTTTTGCGTCTTAGGGAACATTTTCTTGGACAGATGGATTCCAAGTCTGAAAGGTACGAATCCTTTCTTAGAATCTTGCATGCTGAATCGTTTTAAAACCAGTATCAATGTATGGATACTTGCGATAACCCGATCATCCTTTTCTTGCGATCTCGAGTAATCTTGATCCCAAGGATGTGTCCGGTTTCCCTAAGCCTTTCATATCAAACTATTTTGAAACGCCATGCCCTTATGTCTGACCACACCTTCACATCGTTCCCGATGATCACAATGTTATCTACGTATAGTACTAAGAATACCAATGCAGTTCTGACACGCTTTTATACACACAACTTTCAAACTCGTTTTGATCAAACCCATAAGACTTTATTACATGATCAAAACTTTGGTTCCAAGCTCTGAATGCCTGTTTGAGTCCGAAAATGGACTTCTTGAGCTTACAAACTTGGTGTTCTTGGCCTGTTTCAATGAAACCTTGGGATTGTTGCATATAGATCCATTAATCAAGACTTCCGTTAAGGAAAGCTGTCTTGACATCTATTTGCCAGATTTCAAAGTCGAAATGCGCAGCAATCGATAAGAGAATACAGATGGACTTAAGCATGGCTACGGGCGAAAAAGTTTCCTTATAATCGATCCCTTTCTTTCTGAGCATAACCTTTCGCCACTAGTCTTGCTTTAAAGGTTTCAACCTTCCCGTCCGGTCCTCTTTTCCTCTTATATACCCACTTGCATCTAATGGGTTTGACCCTATTAAGTGGTTCGACTAGCTCCCACACTCTATTATGAAACATAGAACTCATTTCGGTTATCATTGTTGTTTGCCAAGAATCTGCATCCTTATCTTTGAGTGCCTTCCGGGAATCAAGTCCGAGGACTCTCCTATTCCCATGAATCTCTTGGGCTGTCTAACAACCCTCCCACTACGACGAGGCTCCGGTTGTGAAAACGTATCGTTTGGTATATCATCTAGTACAGTTGGCACTGAGGTTTGCCTTCTAAGCTCGTTTAAGGTAATCTCACTTCTGGGTTTTCTTTGGTTCATATAGTCTTCTTCCAAAAATCTAAAGTGGGTGCTGATGACCACCTTTTGATCTTCGGGACTATAGAACATAAACCCTTTTGTTCCCTCGGGGTATCCTACAAACAACCTTAATTCTGATCGAGGATCCAATTTACCGGCTTCCTTGTCCAACACGTAAGCCGGACACCCCCAAATTCTCATGTGTATCATACTTGGCTTGCGCCCGGTCCACAATTCTTTGGGAGTTTCGGGAATCGATTTGGATAGCACCAAGTTCAGAATGTAAGCCGCTGTTTCCAAGGCATAACCCCAGAACGAATTGGGAAGATCCGCATAACTCATCATTGATCTAACCATTTCCAAAAGAATTAAGTTTCTTTGCTCTGCAACCCCGTTTTGTTGAGGGGTTCCGGGTGCAGTGAGCTGGGATACAATCCCTTCATCAGATAAGCAGTTCAAAAACTCATCGCTGAGGTATTCACCTCCACGATCAGATCGTAGAGACTTGATACGTTTTTCCCTATGATTCTCTGTTTGAGCCTTAAATTCTTTAGAATTTTCAAAGGTCTCATATTCATGCTTCATAAGGAAAATGTACCTTGAGTAATCATCAATAAAATTACTCATAACCTCCTCTTGCTTTAGTTGACATTTGACTACATACATCTATGTGAACGATCTCTAACACTTCTTTAGCCCCATTCCCCTTGGCTCCAAATGTCATCTTGGTCATATTACTCTCCAAACATGATTCGTAGGTTGGAATCGGTTCAACTTGGCGAAGCCCTAGTGAACCGTCTCTCATCAACCTTTGGATCCTCTTTGGATTTATATGACCCAATCTTAGATGCCTAAAGAAGTGTCTCGTTCACGTCTGATGAACGTTTTTCTTTTCTCGGAAATAGTTGATGTGTTATAGGATACATTTCGTGAGTGGTGTGCACAGTTAATTGTATAGAGATCATTCAACAACGTTCCATGACAGATAAATTTATCAAAAGAAAAATGGTAACAACTTTATTAAAAAGTAACCAAATATCCATCATAAAAGTTTAGAAACTGAAAACGAATTCTTTCTAAAAAAATCCAGAACGTAAAGAATATCTCAAAAATTAAAACACTGTCTTCAAAAGACAGGTGCACTTCTCCCACTGCTTCAGCTGCCACTCTCGTAGCATCGCCCAGTGTGATGAGGACCTCACTCCTACTAAGTTGTCGGGTCCGCTTGAACCCCTGTAATGTGAAACAAACATGATTAGTGGATCCCGTATCCACCAACCACATAATGGGAGGCATACGCCGCTAAACAAGTTTCAACAACTAGTACGTGAGAATTACCTTTCTTTCCATCCCTCTTAGGTCTGGAACAGGCTGACCTCCAATGTCCTTTCTCACCGCAGTTGAAGCACTTCCCCTTAGCTGGCTTGTTCACTCCACCACCCTTCTTCACCTTATCTTTGCCATTGGCAACACTTGAGTTCACTTGCTTGTGGCCTTTGTCCTTTTCTTGTTCTTACCACCCCTTGGTCTAGAAGAAGAAGAAGGTCCGTTGGCCACCAAGGCTCGGCTTTTCTGCCCCAATATCGCCTCTGCCGAGACTAAAGCTTGCAACAGATCAGGCATCGAGAACTTCTGATTATTCATCTGGTAGTTCAACCTGAATTGTTCAAAGCTTTTCGGCAGAGAATGGAGCACGAAGTCGATTTGGGTCTCGATATCGTATTCAGCACCAAGTACCTCAAGTTTATTAAGGTGAGCCATCATCTGGAGAACGTGCTCCCTTACGGGCGTTCCCTCCACCATTCTCATAGAGAGCAAGTCCCTCATGGTGATCTGACGAGCCACACGGTTCTGATGTTGTAACATCGCTTTAAGATTAGTCATGATTTCCGCAGCGGTCTGAACGCTCTGGTGTTGGTGTTGCAACACATCTGACATAGAAGCCAAGATGGTACACTTTGCCATTTCGTTAGACCACTCCCAGTCAGCATACTCTTTCTTAACCGTTTTAGTGGACTCATCTGATGGTTTATCCGGTTTAGGTGTGGTCAGAACCCAGTTATGGCTTTGTGCAGTGAGGGCAAGAGTGAGTTTTCGATTCCAATCAACAAAATTTTCTCCAGTGAGCAAATTGTCTTTCAGTATATTGAATAGTGGATTAAAAGGTTGCGACATGATGAACTGAAATAAATAATAACATGCATAAGCACAAGTATATCACAAGGTTTGATCACATGCATCATATTAAAATCTCAAAAAAAATATGAACATGCATCAGCCAACATCTCAAAACAGTTTAAATAAGCCACGTTGGGTGGGTCATTATTTAAACACATTCAAGCAGGTTACAAACAAGAACAGTTACAAACCTTTAATATCCAGATTAATAGTTGGCTTCCACTTGACCAATATAAAATTGACAGGGACTCCGGAGAAGTATATGCATATCAATTTTATACCTAAGTAATAACCATGATTAGATACAGGATTACTATTTCGCTTTGATCGAGCCTCGTTGGGAGGGTCATCGTCGCCACTAGTAATAACCCACAATCATCCGTTTGGAATTAATTCATGTGAAATCTATCTTTTGACCATTCCGTTGGGGAATTTCTCCAAAAGAATTCACAAATAAATAAATCATGGAGGTCAAAATTAATTCAATTTTATTATCCGAAATAAAATTGTCAATTAATTATTTAAACATACTTAGTAATTTTGTAGGTGAGATTTTTCCATTTGGCAACCCTCATGCAAACACATTTAAACAAAATAAATAAAGCATAAGATAGCACAAATAAATCAAGCAAAACATAAAAATAAACATATTGGGCACAAATTATCCAATTGTCATGGTTTGATTTTTCTTGGCTTGATCTTGAAGAAACACGTCTCGAATTTCTCCCACTCGTTCATCTCGAAAAAATACCCGTCTCGAACCTTACGCCCAAGCGGCTTTCATTTGCCGGGATGCTGCCCGCATCCGGCCGGCCACTTTGCACGGGGCCTCCTCGGCTTCGGCCGCCCGCCCGATGCCTCGGGAAATATCAGGCGATTCTCGGCGGCGGCATCGCATCATGGTCGTCTGCGCTTCCTCCGCCTCTGCGCTGCGTCTCGCGGCCCAGCGTATCCGCCCAGCGGCGCCCGTCACCGCGCCCGCGATCCGCCTCGTCCGCTTCGATGCAGGAAGCGCGCGCCGTGTGTGCGGCCCCATCGTCCTCGCTCGGCCAGAACTCGCCAGCGCCCATGCGTGCCGGTAGCAACGCGCGCCCTTCTTTCACGGTTACAGATTTAGTCCTTTAATTCTTCATCTCTTAGATTCCCGTCCGGGTTACAATTTATTTACAAAAAATAAATAAACCTAGATCTAACTAGTCTATTACATTGATCAAAATCAAACAAATCCTAGTCTACTGGTGGATTTTCTCACGAGGCAAAACAAATCGAGCGAATCAAATTAAAAAACCACAGTTTATATGCATGCAAAATAAAACATTAAAATCCATGACAATTGGATACACAAAAAAAGCATATATAACGGTTCTACTATCCAATTTCAAATTTAATGTCCACGAATTAAATTACAATTTAAAAAATTGAGTCTTAAACAAATAAGCTCGATACGGATTGTTGGGGAATTATTTGCACGATCTATTAGGGGTGAATATTTAAATACAAATTTAATTCATTAATTATTACTAGCATGAATTAATCTATATTAATTCAAATAATAATAATTACAACAACATATCATGCATATAAAAAGCCACGTAAAACCTACGACGGAATCTAATCTACGGGTTTACGTGAACGCATTCCTCTCGGGATGGCAAATGACTTGATTCAGACGGACTAACCAAAAGGACTTCCCAAGTATTCCCTTAGCCCTTGCTCAACTATCCGGTGGAAGGACACTCGTCGAACAATTAACAAAAGGAAAAAATAAACTTTGTTGCACCACCTTTGTGGATTTGCTAATATTTCCAGCACATGGAATTGTACTTGGGAATGAACTAATCATCCCTTATTTATAGGAGGCGAATGGTCAGAAATTTTAGTGATATTTCAATGTGGGAAAAGACTTTTTCTTGGTCACCAAGAAATCTTGAATATATCCCTTATATTCTTTTTCCCCATAATTAAAATATTCCACAAAAATCCCACCTCCTCAATATATGGAATTTTCAAAAATTTGGAGTGCAAGATTTCAAGATTTGGATCTTCTTGAATTTATGAGATATTCTTGTATTTCAAGAAATACATATCTTCCATAATATCTTTTCAAGAAAATCAAGAAAACCTTTCTTGTCCTCTATTTTCAAAAATTTCAAATATCCCTATGAATAACCAAGTGGGAGATTTCTTGAATTTAATGAGATAACCTTGTATTCCAAGAATACATATCTTCATTCCATAACAAAATTCAAAAAAAATCCTTTCTCCCTCTTTTTATCCATAAATTTCGAAAATTTAGAGGAAATATAAACAACAATATTTATTTTATTTTAATCACCTTTTTAGGTTATTGGACTATATGTTGGGCTACCGAGGGGCCTTTAGGTGAATTAAGATTGGACCTTCTAATGGATCTTGAATATCTAATATTGAGCCACAATATAATTCAAGCCCATAAATATTAATTAATCCCACTACATAATTAATATTGCACTATCCATCTTAACCCATATTACAGTCAATATGGCTCCCTACATTATTTCCCGTGTTTAAGATTATCTAGCCCATTAATTAATTCAAGCCCTGAAATAACTTTCCGTTAATTAATATCTTTTGTCCTTGGTCGAGGAACGGTTCAACATTATTATCCATACCGGAAACAAATTCCACTTGCAAGATTTGGTATGATAAAGCTTATCCCAGGGGCAAATCAAAGCAAAATGACGTGCTTGCACCGATTCTTCGTATTAAATCTTAGCAATCACATGTGACCAATAATATTGCCCAAGATAAAAAGTATTGAATCTCTCGATTATTTACCCATGATAAGTCAAAGCAATAATTACTAATCCCACGTGATCCTATTTAAGGAACGAAGGTTAAGAAACAACGAACCCTTTGAGGTCTAATTCTTCCTTGTTCCTTGTTCTGAAGAATTTATCCTCCTCAGTAGGTCCTATTCAACATCATCGGTCATGCACTAGTGTAATCTCTTGGTCAAGACAAACCAATCAAGAGCCTTACACCTCAACCTTTCATGATGGGTTGTTCATTTCCATCTAGGTAAATGAATGGCGTACTTTTTTAGTTACAAAGGACCGTTAATTTAATCTTACGTGATCTGGTATCACTAAATTAACTCTGATGTAACACGTCTGAATTATTGAACAATTATCAAGATAAATATATGTAACATTCAATCATATTTAAAGCATCAGTGATAAACAATTTATTTCAGTAAATAAGTCAGAAAATTCAGTTTCGATTATACAAAGTAAAAAGCATATTTTTCAGTATAATCCCAACATCTTCACATTGGGCTTGTCTCAACCTTTATCAAAAAGTTCCATTAATACTTAAAACTCATAAAAAATACAAGAAATAGATCAAGCATGGAATAATGTCATCAAAACACACGTAAGTAATTAATCATGCCATCTTAATAGAAATGAGTCCAATAAATTGCACTCTAATCTATTAAAAATATGCATAATTTACTACTTACCAAAAAGTAGTACTTGTTTAAATGAAAAGTAATACTTGTTTAAATGAAAAGTATTACTTCTTAAATAAAAAGTATTACTTGTTTAAATGAGAAGTAGTACTTGTTAAAATGAAAAGTAATACTCCCTCAGTCCCAGAAGACTTGGCATAGTTGACTTTTACACGTGTTTTTGCGAGCGAGTTTTGTATTAGTAATTGAAATGATAAAGTGATTTTTAAGGAGTAGTATGATTGAAGAGGGGCTTATCTAGCATACCCCTCCTTAAAAGTCACTTTATCATTTCAATTACTAATACAAAACTCGCTCGCAAAAACGTGTGTAAAAGTCAACTGTGCTAAGTCTTCTGGGACGGAGGGAGTACTTTTTAAATGAAAAGTAGTACTTGTTTAAATAGAAAGTATCACTTGCTTAAATGAAAAGTAGTACTTGTTTAAATAGAAAAGTCGTACTTGTTTAAATGAAAGATATTATTTATTTAAATGAAAGGTATTACTTGTTAAATGAAAAGTATTACTTGTTTAAATGGAAAAGTAATAGTTGTTTAAATAAAAAAGTAGTACTTGTTTAAATGAAAAGTAGTACTTGTTTAAATAGAAAAGTATTACTTGTTTAAATAGAAAAGTAGTACTTGTTTAAATAGAAAAGTAGTACTTGGTTAAATAAAAAACATTATTTATTTAAATTAAAAGTATTACTTGTTTAAATAGAAAGTATTACTTGTTTAAATAAAAAGTAGTACTTGTTTAAATAGAAAATATTACTTGTTTAAATAGAAAGTAGTACTTTTTTAAATAGAAAGTAGTATTTGCTTTAAAAAAAAATGAATTTGTAGGACATATACAATTTGAAAAGAATATAATCATTTATTTATAATTTATAAAGTAAAAAATATATATAATTAGTATTTTAAAGATTATTAGATAGTTAAATTAAATAAATGAAATAATTATTTTTTAAAAAAAGTGTAAAAAAATGAATTAATAATAAATAAATAAATATAATTTTAATATAATACAATTTAATATAAATTTATAAATAAATAAAAATTATAAATATTATATTAAAATGTGGTTATATCATTAAATTAGATAATTGAAATAAAGGATTTAAAAAAAATAAAAAAAAATGATTTTTAGGACATATAGAATTAATTTCATTAAGTAAACGCAAGAAAGCAAGTGCCCGAGCGGTTTGATCCCCGCTCAGGCGCCCATAGGTCCCGTGTTGGGTCCCACTTGGGAGCGAAAATTTGCCTCATTTAATTGGGAGGCTTGTGGGCTTATATATGATATGCTTGGTGGTTGGGTTCGAGATGGTCCGTGGTTCGGTGCCCACCCGGGCACCCCCTGGGCTCGGGTTCAAACCACCGTGAGCCTTTTTTTTTCTTCTTAAATTCACGCTTTAGCAACGGATTGGGAGGCTTGGGAACTTATATATGATATGATTGGTGGTTGGGTTCGAGATGGTCCGTGATTCGGGTGGTTCGGTGCCCACCCGGGTGCCCTTTGGGCTCTGGTTCGAATCACCGTGAGCCATTTTTTTTCGTAAATTCACGCTTTAGCAACAGATTTAGCGACGGATTTATTAAAAAAAAAAATTATTAAAAAAAAAAAAACTGTCTCTAATCAGCGATGGTCACAAAAAACCGTCGCTATGGTTAGCGACCCTCGATTCAACGATGGATTTTTTTCCATCGCTAATGTCGTTAGCGACGGTTTTTTCCGTCGCTAAAACTGTCGTTAAACCCCGTCTTTTTTGTAGTGATAAGAAAATATTTTAAATACTCCATATTAATATATTATTTATATTTTAAATTAATAATTCAAATTGATCAAAATCCTTCGGCAAGAACACAATATTATATATAAAATCCAAAAGTCCCAACCCTAGTAAAAGAGTGATGCTTGTGTCTTGTGCAATTGGTGCACACTACTACACATTTTAGCTTGGACAACTCTACTTGGACAACCCTTTTAGAAAGAGCTCTCCAAAAATGACCTTGGAGAGCGGTTTTTAATAAAAAAATAAATTAAAAAGCGGTTCGAAACCGCTCTCCAAGAGACAACAGTTCAGAACCGCTCTGCAAGAACATGGAATGCGGTTAAAAACCGCTCTGCAAGAGAGAGCAGTTGGAATGCAGTTCAGAACCGCTCTGCAAGAGAGAGCGGTTCCGAACCGCTCTGTAAGGAATGGGGTGGAATGCGTAGCCCTATATCCAGAGTGCACCCCCATCGTGTTTTTTCTACAGATTTCCTCATCTCTCGTCCAATATTCCTCCTCCTCCCTTCTCCATTTTTTTTTTTCGCCACCACCATGCATTGCCGCCCACGTCGCCTCCACCTCCTCCTCCCCTACTGTCGTAAATCCTCCTCCTCCTCCCTACCGCCGCCTTCCTCTATATATAGGTAATTTAATTATATTTTTAATGTTTTTGTTGGGATTGTTGGAACCTGAGTGAAACGGGGATGCAGCGCGCGGGAGGCGCTCGACGTGTGCTCGTGGTCGAGCAACCCCCCAATGCAACGCCCGCTAGGCGCTCGACCAAGTGTGAGCTCAAGCAGTTCCGCTCGACCAAGGCCTGTGGTCGAGCGGTTCCGAAGGCTTGAACGCGGATTTAGGGTTTTGGCCCAGTCTCATATTTAAACACTTTTGACTCATTGTATTTGTGTATCACCAAATATCACTTGAAAAATAGTAGATCTCCTGGCTTGGTAGTGCCCCCAGACGTAGTCATTCCTGACGAACTGGGTAACCAAATTTGTGTTCCTTAATTCTTGTTTCTATTAATTTCTCCATAATTGCTGCTTTAAATCCTAACAACTGGTTTCAAGAGCATCTGGTTCAAAGGATCTGGTGGGAGCAATTATGATGGCTGAAGGGAAATCGCCTGTTGAGAAGTTTGATGGAACGAATTTCGAATTCTGGAAATTGCAGATCGAGGATTACCTGTACGGTAAAGATCTGTATCAACCATTGGGTTCAAAGACTGAAGATATGAAGGACGACACGTGGAAGTTACTGGACAGGAAGGCGATGAGTGTGGTTCGTCTGTAACTATCCAGGAACGTCGCCCTCCATACGGTGAAAGCAAAAACCACAAAGGAGATGCTGGAGATTTTGACTGAGATGTATGAAAACCATCTGCAGCAAACAAAGTTCATCTGATGCGGAGGTTATTCAACCTGAGGATGGCATAGGATACTGTGGTAGCCAATCATCTCAACGAGTTCAATATGATCATAGCCCAATTGAGCTCGGTTGAGATTGATTTTGATGATGAGGTTCAAGCCCTAATTTTGTTTTCTTCTTTACCAGAAAGTTGGAGTGGGACGGTAACGGCTGTTAGTGCTTCAGCAGGTAAAGTGAAACTTAAATTTGATGAGGTTAGAGATCTGATCATGAGCGAAGAAATTCGCATGAAAGAATTGGGTGTGGCCACAGGATCAACCTTGAGTGCGGGAAATAGAGGCAGATCTGAATCCAAAGGGAAGCCAAATCGGGGTAGATCAAAGTCAAGGGGCAAAGATAAGCCCAAGAAGGACAAGAGTCAAGTTGAGTGCTACAATTGTCATGAACTTGGTCATTACAAAAGGGAGTGCAAGGCACCAGCAAAGGCACAAGGGAATGCACCAAAGAAGAATGACAACTCAGCAAACGCCGCCACTGATGAGGGCTCAGATGCATTAATCTTGAGCGTAAGCAGTCCATTAGAATCTTGGGTGTTAGATTCTAGAACATCGTTTCATTCGTGCAACATTGCTGACGTGATGGAGAAGTACACTTCCGGGAACTTTGGGAGGGTTTATCTAGCTGATGATGAGCCTTTGGAAATCAAAGGGAAGGGGGATGTTCAGATCAAGACACCAAATGGAACTGTTTTGAAGTTGAAAGATGTAAGACATATTCCTGGATTGAAGAGGAATTTAATTTCAGTTGGGAAGCTTGATGATGAGGGTTACAAGTTGATCTTTGGTTACAATATGTGGAAGATATCCAAAGGTGCCATGGTAGTGGCTAGAGGCAATAAGGAGGGAACGTTGTACATGACGGGAAACACCCGGGACAACATTGCTCTTGCAGGTGAAAAGGGAAATGCAGATTTGTGGCATTGTCGTCTTGGCCACATGAGTGAGAAAGGGATGAAAGTTATGTGTTCAAAGGGAAAACTGCCAGACCTCAAGACAGTTGACATCGGGTTATGTGAGGACTGTGTATTCGGAAAACAGAAAATGGTGAGTTTTTTTTTTCGAGGGAGGCGAACCTTGAAGAAGCGAAAAATTTGGAGTTAGTCCACACAACTTGTGGGGTCGGCACCGATGACATCCTTGGTGGAGCATCATATTACATGACTTTCATTGACGACTCTACGAGGAAGGTATGGGTTTATTTTCTGAAAAATAAGTCTGAAGTGTTTGAGATCTGATAATGGTGGAGAGTACGAGCTCCGTGAGTTCAAAGAATTATGTGAGGCGAATGGAATTCGAATGGAGAAAACCATGAGAGGAACCCCCAGTGACGGTGTGGCGGAGCGTGATAACGAACATTATGTGAGCGTCTTTAGAAGTATGAGATTGAAGTGTGGGCTGCCAAAGATGTTTTGGGCAGAGGCAGTTAACACGATAGCTTACTTGATAAACAGAGGACCCTCAACTCCCTTGGAAAATGGCATACCAGAGGAGGCCTGGTCGGGTAAGGAGGTAAATCTGTCATTTCTTCGAGTATTTGGGTGTGTTTCATATGTTCATGTTGATGCTACTAGTAGAAGTAAATTGGATGCTAAATCTGTTAAGTGTACGTTTATTGGATATGGCTGTGATGAATTTGGCTATCGATTTTGGGATGAGGAAAATCGAAAGATAATTTTTAGTCGAGATGTCGTATTTAATGAGCAGGTGTTGTACAAAGACAGGTCGGGGATATCCAAAGAAGGTGGTTCTGAGTGTCAGGTTGTTGAGTTAGACATTACGAACTCAGGTGGGAGCAAGGAGGTTCAAGATGATCAGGTGATTGTTGAGGAAGAACCAAATACACCACCACCAACAATTGCTATTTTGCGGAGATCTACGAGAAGCGGAGATCTCTGATAGGTATTCACCTTCTCTTCATTATTTATTGTTGGTGATGGTGGTGAACCCGAATGTTATCACGAGCTACGTAGTGGCGGGTGAAAGCAAGTGGAGACTTGCGATGGATGATGAGATGAATTAGTTGATGACCAGCGGAACACAGGGAACTAGTTGAGCTCCCTTTAGGGCAAGAAAGCACTGCATAATAAGTGGGTTTACAGAATCAAAGAGGATGCTGATGGAAGCAAACGTTACAAGGCAAGACTGGTTGTGAAGGGGTTTCAGCAGAAATATTGTATTGATTATACTGATGTTTTTATTCCAGTTGTGAAGCTAACTACCATTCGGTTAGTCCTGAGTTTGGTGGCTGCAGAGAACTTGGTGTTAGAAACGGATGGATGTGAAAAGCAGTCTTTCTTCATGGTGACTTAGATGAGGACATCTACATGAAACAACCGGAAGGATACTTGTCGAAGGGGAATAGTGAGCTTGTTTGCAAATTGAAGAAGAGCTTGTATGGTTTGAAACAAGCTCCATTCTGATCGGTACAAGAAGTTTGATGAGTTCATACGAGATTGAGATCAATAGGTGTGAAGTTGACCATTCTTTGTTACTTCAAGAGGTATGATGGTGGTTATATCATTTTGCTATTATATGTTGATGACATGTTGATAGCGGACTCTAGTCTTTCGGGAAGTGAGCAAGTTGAAGAAAGAAGTTGTCGATAGGTTTGCTATGAAGGGACCTTGGAGAGGCCAAGCAAATCTTAGGTATCTTGAATCGATGGTGATAAGGTGGCGGAAAGTTATATCTTTCCGCATTTGAATACATAAAGAAGATCTTGAAGAAATTTAGTATGGAAGATACAAAAGCCGATTCGAGTCTGTTGGGAAGTCGGTTCAAAGCTATCAACAAGGACTCACCTAATGCTTGAAGGGAAGCGGACCTACATGCAAAACACTCCATATGCTTGACAATTGGCGGTTTGATGTATGCCATGGTGTGTACAAGACCGGATATTGCACTTGCGATGGGAGTTGTTAGCGGGTTTATGGGTAATCCGGATAGCGACATTGGGAGGCGATGAAGTGGTTCCTTAGGTACTTGAGAAGTACTCTTGAACAAGCTTTGTGCTTTGAGGAAAAAAAGCATTGAGTTGGCGGGGATATGTTGATGCAGACTTGGCATCCAGTGATCTCAATAAAAGAAGGAGTACAACCGGGTATGTGTTTACTTTTGGTGGTACAACAATTTCTTGGGCTTCTAAGTTATAGAAGATCGTAGCTCAGTCCAATGCAGAAGCAGAATATGTTGCAGTTACTGAGGCTAGCAAGGAGATGGTCTGGTTGCAGAATCTTTCGTGTGAGTTGGGGAAGGAGCAAAATGATAGTATTATGTATAGTGACAGTCAGAGTGCTATTCACTTGGCAAAGAATCCGGCCTTTCACTCGAGGACGAAGCACATTGAGTTGAGGTAAGAGTGTCACTGTGGGACCAGACCAAAAGCGTGAGAAGGCGTGTCCTGTGGGACCAGACCAAAAGTGCAATAAACTCAAACAGTTTACGGGCCCAATATCAAGACTACAATCATTAAGAAGCCCAAAATCACCAAAATAATTAAATGACCCATCTTTATTAAAAGACTTACAAAGCCCAAGTGGGGTCAAAAGAGTTTCTACTGCCCGTGCGTCCAGTCCATTTGTGACTAGGGCGTCAAAGTCCAATTCATCCGCCGCATCGTCTTCAACACAGGGTGAGGCAAAATAATTGCAGCTTTCGCGGCCGGAGTCTTCACCGGCGGGTGATCGTCGGACTACGTGTGACATTGCTTCGTTCTCGCTGCGTACGGATGGTCGGGCGATGGTAGTGGTTCGAAGTTTGGCCGTGGATGCGGTGGTTTGACGGGCGCCGTCGGAATATGGGCGCCAGAGAGAGCGGCGGTTGGTGGTGGGGGGACGTGCTTTCTGGTATGACGCCGTCGGTGGAGTATAGGCGGCGGTGAAGCGCGGCAATTTCTGGTGTAACAGCCGTCCTTGACGGTAGTTTTTGGGTAAGAACTCACGCTCAAAATGCTTTCTGGATTTATGTCATTCTGTGATTTTTGGTTTACCTTGACGGGATCGGTCGTATTTCAGGCGTTGCCACCACTAGGAGGCGCGGTCCTGGAGGCACTTTGTCACCATAGAAACACGACGGTCCATCGGAATTCTGTGAAACTCCAGTGCTTTTTCACAGGTTCGGATCCAATATAGGCAATCATCTTGTCTATTGCATCCGTGAAACTCTGGTAGGGGTACTGGAAAACCAGTCAAGGGCGGTGAATCACGGCGGTGGTGGGGTGGAAGGTAACCCCTATCCCTGTCGTGAATCGTCGTTTGTTGTGCACGTAGTGACTGAACAGATTGGGCAAGAATCACGATCTGATCTTTCAATTTCTTCATCTCCCGGGCATTACGACGGGGAGGCATTGAAAGGAGCATACCGTGACTCCCGGGCATTACGACGGGGAGGCACTGCATACCGTGACTTTCAATACATTAGAAAATTAAAATAAATGTAGATTAAGTATAGTTAGGCATGTTTTTTGATTTAATACTTTAAAATACATTGTCTTGAGAAACAATCTTCATATTGTCTTTCCTATAGGCATTTGTAGCTAGTTCTATATGGATCGAAAATTGGTTAGAGCAGATCGATTATCAGATGAGTATAGGAATGGGGTGGAAGAATTTTGTAATCATGCAATTAGACACTGCACCGACCCTCGGTACATTCCATATCCGTGTTGGAAATGTATGAATGGAAAAACCGTTAGTGGTCGAGAAAGTCTGTTTCATCACTGAGCTGGAATAATGTTAAGGTAAATATAATTTATTAAGTTATCAAATTAATATAAAATAATTATAATTGTAATACGTGATTATATTGCAAATCAACAGGTACCGAGACAACGAGATAGTGATCACTGTGGACATTTTGTGTGCTGTTATATTGAAGATATAATACGCGTTTCTCAAACGGCGGTTCCTATCAACGTAAGTCAATTTATGGATTTATTTAAATTATTATTAATTGAATAAAAATTCATACTATATATCTAACTATATTGATTAATTGATCGTTGTTTGCAGTTTGTTTACGATCGTCCGGTCAAGTCTTACTCCAAACAAAGAATGAACAAATGGAAAATGGATTGGACAGGATACCTTTACAATCGATTCTTGTATAATTATAGATAGAGTGGGATAACTTTTGGTAGCATATTACTTATATATATATATATATTTGTATTGATATACTTCATACATGTTTTAATTTGTTGTATTGGACGGATATTTATTTCATGATGTGTATGCGTTTATTAATTTATTTGATGTTTTGGTATTTGACATATATATATTATCGTGTGGTATAAAATTTGGTTTTTAGTTTTTGTTTTATATAAACAGGATTTTAAAAATATAAATTAAAAGTAAAAAAAAAAAATTGGACAACAGTTTTTAACCGCTGTCCAATTGTATTTATATATATAAAAATTAAAAAAAAGGTTAGAACAACAGTTGTAAACCGCTATCCAAGTGAATATTCTTGGACAGCGGTTACAAACCGCTGTCTTAGTGCAATGCGGTTAAAAACCGCTGTCTTAGTGCAATATCTTGGACAACGGTTTTTTATCAGCTGTTCAAGCTTGGACAGTTGTTACTTGAAGAATTGTTATAATCGCTCTCCAAGGTCATTTTTAACAGTTTTCCAAGCCCAAATCTGTATTAGTGGCAATTGAATTCAATTTAATTTGGATAAACCATTAACTCTAAACCCTAAACTCTATACTCTAAACCATGAACCCTAAGCCCTAAACCCTAAATCATTAACCATTTGGGTCGGGTGAATCATGAACCACTCGGACTGGGTTCGGGTCGGGTAAAAAAAAACTAAATTTTTTTTTTTATTATATCAATTTAAAATTGGTGCAAATGGTGCAAATAAGTATTTGCCCTAGTAAAAAAGATAAAATAACATTTTAAGAAATTAGAATCATCAAGCCACCCAAAAAAAAAAAAAAAAGTAAAATTGCGAGCCCAACAAGCCCACACACGTATCACATGAGTTGGGCGGTTTTTATATTTTACTTCGGGTTGATGGGGCTGGCCCATCTAATTGGACTCTGATTCATTTTGTAAAATCAATTTGATCTTGTAAGCTCTTATAAAGTTGGTGACCCATTATTTAAGATGAGTGAAATTTGTTCAATATTAATGTGATTGAGGTGAAATTTGTTGTACTTTTTGTATGTTTTAAAACTCTAAAAAAAAGTATTTCATAAACACTTATTTTTAAAGTTATTAGATATAATTTTTTAAAAAAATAAGTATTTCTATCAATCCGAGAGTCATATTTATAGTACTTCATCTCATTTAAAAGTTTAAATTTATAATGAGACATAAAATCAATTAATTTATATTATATTAATTACTTCAACACATGTTATCGACAGTTTACCTTAGCAATTCATAATAGCTTGTTTTAATTTTGCGCATCCAATTCAACATTTTATGTACCGATATTTTCTCGATAAACATTCCCAATATTTCCTCGACTCAAAACATGGCTAGCATATACGAGTAACACTCCTGTGTATCAGGTCTATACATAAATTTTATTATTGTTATGTACAAAAACTTTCAATGTATAAAATATAAAGTATTTTTGAAACAATGAGAGTTTTTATGCGTAACAATAATAATTTGTATGCATAACAGTGATAGTTTTTTTTACATAACATCGATACTAAAGAAACCGAGTTCAACGCGAATTGAACTCGGGTTCACACAAATTTTTGTCAGCATATATATATATATGAAACGACCATACATTAATTCTCCCCGAATTATTTCTATTAACCATATAGCTTTAGCCCTAATAAGCAAGGGTTTGAGCTTCCCTCTAACAATAAGGCGCATCATCTCATTCGAACCACCAACAAACTTTTTCCCAATAAACACGGCCGGAACGCTAGGGTTGCACCCAATTGTAGGAAAATATATGCACCGGAGATGGCTGAAAATAGGAATAAACGAATAATCGAGGCACGTGTCAATCACGCTTTCCTTAAAACAAACTATGCCCTCCACTCTCGGTGCTAGTGAATCGTTAGGACACTTGTTTCCCAGGAAACAACGATTTAAGAACAACAATATTAGCACTATATCTTGTTCGAGGCGAACCGAGATGTTGCCTGAAATATATCATCGGAGCATGAACGAATTTAAGCAAAAACGTATGTTGGCAATTGCCAGATTATGTCTGTATCGTTTCTCCAACTCATGTTTCACATTTTTCCAAGACGTCTCAAGTCGTTCGTCTTTTTCTCTCCTTTTTATTTCCGACTTAAAGTGCTACTTATAGCATCGAAATTTAACCGTTGGAAACGTTCGACATTATGAGCCACTAATGGCCTCAAAATAAAACCGACGACCATTATTTCAGGTTTTAAAACTTTCAATTAATTTGTTGTAACCGTCATAAAATAAATTCAAAACGTACGTAATGTTTTTGCCTATTAACTTGCTGCAGTCGTTACGTGCCAGCAATTAAACGAGAAATAAAACGAGGCAAATTTACTTCCTCATTTGTATTTTTCCAATGTGGGACAAAAACTCCTTGATTTTTCCTTCCCAATAATTGGTTACAACAACTTTGAAAATTAATTTCTCATTCATCAAAAAATGAGCAACATTTTTCAACAATCCCCCACATGAATGGAAATTGATACAGACACCAAAAGGTTTTGGTGATATAAATCAAAGTTAGAAACTTGTATAGGATAGGTAGGTGTCATCCTTTGAACCTTCCCTTGTAAAAGTACACTTACTTTACTAGTCGAATAGTAGACGCGATGTCTTTGAACTATCAACTGTTGTGTAAACGATAGTGTACTCTACTCAAGTTCTTCCTAACAACTCTCAGTTCTCACGGGTATGTTCGTTTCGGCCATGAACATCCGCCTGGTTCTGCAAGAGTTTTTAGAAATATGCCTTACAATATTCCCTTCGAAGCGGCCCCACTTCTCTCTTACATAGGTGATTATTTTAAGAGTATTTCACTTAACTCTTCTCGAAACATTAATAGCATATGCTAATCCTCACATCACATCACTGCAAACATCTTTAGGCAATGGACTTTTAGGGATTTAATTAAAAAAAAAATATCCCCCACAAGACAGTGATTTACGAGTTAGACGGTTAGGTTGTCCTTTTGAACCTAATTCTTGGGATCTCCAGTCATATATGTAAGGCTTTCCTTCATCTCAACTCATCATCTTAAGGCTTAGTCCCATTCCTCTAGATATCATCCACTAAAACATCTCATCTTTAACCGGCCGAGTTTTTATCAAAATGCAATAATTTTCAATTCATTGCAAATTTATTTAGGGGATTTTTATAACACAATTCCCTCCACATTTCTAATGATGGAATTAGAATTTGTGTCAAAATATCCAATTTTCATCTGTGTATCCTTTTAACAAATTTGGATATTTCCCATTCCGTTTCAGGAATTTCACGATTTGTTCATTAATTAAGTACATATACGCACTATGAGTGCTTAGATCTTTACCGGTCACTCCCACACTTCGGGATAATTGTAGGATCATTTTATCTTTCTTCAGAATTCACATGATCTTATCTCCTTGTGTAGTGCCTTTTTCGAAACGTGATTGAACAAATTCGTATAACTTGTGGAAAATATTCCACTAGGCACCACCTGCCTAAGGTTTTTCACTTAGCTTTAAGGCTACGCCTTTGCTAATTATGTCACATTCAAATGTATCCATGGAGAAACTCTTCTTCCACATTTGAATGCAATATCTATGGTGAGATTCAATCCCCCACATTCGAGTTTGCTTGTCCATTTATTAATATTCACCAATATTAATTTCAGACACAATCTCGAAACTAATTGGAAAACTAAACGTTTTGAATTCATACTTTCAAATACTTTGTTGGACTTAAAAAAATCTGTAATTTTATTAGTCCCAACAAACCCGAATTGAAAAAACCAAACGTTTTGAATTCACACTTTAAGGAATTCACACTCAAATTCTTTGTTGGACCTCAAACTTAGTAATTTTATTAGTCCCAACATCAAAACATTTAAGTTTAATCTCGGTCAAAGTACCAAAAATTAAATTAAATCTCAATATGGCTGTAATTGCCACCTTTGACTCTCAAATAATTCTCAAATGAATTATATAAGTCAACAGTCTTTTTGGATTAAATCTAACTCACAAATTTATGCTCTCTAGCACAATTTCAAATGAGGCATCAATTGCCACCATTTACTAGTGAACAACTCCCGAGGATTATACGAGTCCCTTTTGGATTTTATCCAAAAAATGACTTTTGCTCTTAAGCACAAGTATTTGATCCCAAATCGAACTTTAATTCGATATTCACAATGGAATCAAATTATGAAATAATATTCATATTACCTCAAATATTATTGAATAAATTAATTCATATTCATTGGCACGTCCAAACAAATTTGAACTACCCATAATTTATTTATTTGGTTCAACAACCACACAAATAATATCAAACTAGGCACAAGTGAATAATGAGAAGAGAGACTGAACAAACATCACGTCTATATTCCTTCCAAGTTATTCCCCTTGCTAATTAAGAATAAATTCACCAATTTATCTTAATAAGCCCAAATGTAATTGATCTTCCTGGCCTTAATTTGTTAGTCCATTTTAATTAAAATTTGCGATCCAAATTTTCAACTTGTTGTGTCACTATTAATTCGGCCCAAGCCCATTAATATTGCATCCATTAATAAAGAGTCCAATCGGACAATTGGGCCGAACTCGCCCAGCTCGGCCATGTTAAGCGAGCTCGCCACTTGAGATGGACTCTAGCTCACCAAGAAAAGGCCGAGGTCGCCGCCACCAAGTAGCTCGCTTATAGAGCTCTTAGAAAGTTTTATGAAAACAACAAGGGTTAAGAGCTCGTTATGAGCTCGCTCAATGAGCTCAGACTAGCTCACTATGATCTTCTCATAGAGCTCTCATTAAGCTCGTTCATAGAGCTCACCAACTAGCTCACTATGAGCTCGCTCGGAAAGCTCTCTACATGAGGTCTCTTATCCAAGCTCCGGAAGGTACAACAGGTACAATGTCTGCTAGGAGCTAATTTGTACATAAGGGAGTTAATGTTGCGGTCTTGGTACTAAGTCGGAAAAAACCCTCCAAATATGGCTAAGTCAATGGCTCGAGCTACTAGACGACAACGTTGGTTACGCAATTTGGGGAAAGATCAGAGAACTACAGTAAATGATCCAGGGACTTGCTAGGTGTCGCGCTGCTAACTAAGGCGAGCTCTTAAGAGCTATCAGGAGATGTCAGAAATTAATGTAAAATGAAGTACCAGACATTAAATGGAAATTTGACCATTTGATGTCCCGACAAGAAAAACAGAGGGTGAAATGCACTCTCCCATGTAGTATAAATATGGGCACTTAAGACCCAAAAATGGTCCGAAAATATCAATACAAGAGGCAAAATTTGCCCTAGTCTCTGTGCACTTTATTTACGCTTTCAGTCTTTAATCTTCCAGAGTTCAATCATTTGAACTCTCATTGTTTGATTAGTTAGTTACCACAAAAAGCCATATTCCACACAATTAATTCATTTAAACTAGCTATCAACAATTGGTGCTAGAAGGAGGGTGCTCTTTAAGAATTTAAACTAAGTTTTTTAGTATTCTCATTTGAGCATCTTCAAGAATTTTCCATTTTTCATCTTCAAATCTTCAAAAAAAAGTGTTGATGAAAGCTCATTGTTCATCAAGAATACCTAAAAATCTTCAAATCTTCACCCCCATCTTCAAATCTTCAAGTTTACAAGCTTGAATCTTCAAACCTTCAAACATTTTCCCAGAAACTCATACCAAAAAAATTCTCAAGCCAGTTTAATGTCAAAAGGCAAAACTAAATCTGGGGAAGCCAAGTCGGGAATTCAGAAATCCGGCGGCTGGGGCGTTGGCAGTCAATTTGCCAGCAATCCGGGCGCCAAGGGGCCCACACTTGGCATTCACCTGAAGCTAGAAGAAATCAACACTCCCCAAGAAATTTGGGAAGCTATGGCAATCTTACGCCGAAAGAGAGCCGAGTTGGGCGGAGATCATAGTGACCTACGCCAGAACTTGGACGAAAAGTTTCAGCAGACCAGGGGCAAGCGAAAAGAGGGCGAAGGTCCATACCAAGCAGAAAGCAAGGAGGAGTCACAAGCAAGTTCTGTGGCGTAACCAGGTCATGCACGAAGACAGGGGGGATAAGCTAAAGATCGTTTGGAGAGGATCCCATCACCTCTCTGTTATCAACGAGGTGGTGCGATAAGAAGTCCATCACATCGCCATCATCAACGAGGTATTGCAGAAAGAAGTCCATCACCTCGCCATCATCAAAGAGGTGGTGCGGAAAGAAGTCTATCACCTCGCCGTCATCAACGAGGTGGTGCACAAAGAGGTCCATCACCTTGCCATCATCAACGAGGTGGTGCGGAAAGAAGTCTATCACCTCGCCATCATCAAAGAGGTGGTGCGGAAAGAAGCCCATCACCTCACCATCATCAAAGAGGTGGTGCGGAAAGAAGTCTATCACCTCGCCATCATCAACGAGGTGGTGCACAAAGAGGTCCATCACCTAGCCATCATCAACGAGGTGGTGCGGAAAGAAGTCTATCACCTTGCCATCATCAACGAGGTGGTGCACAAAGAAGTCCATCACCTCACCATCATCAACGAGGTGGTGCGGAAAGAAGCCTATCACCTCGCCATCATCAACGAGGTGGTGCACAAAGAAGCCCATCACCTCGCCATCATCAACGAGTTGGTGCAGAAAGAAGCTTATCACCTCGCCATCATCAGCGAGGTGGTGTGAAAAGCCCCATTACCTGCCATCATCAACAAGGTGGTGCACAAAGAAGCCCATCACCTCGCCATCATCAACGAGGTGGTGTGGAAAGAAGCTTATCACCTCGCCATCATCAGCGAGGTGGTGCAGAGAGAAGCCCATCACCTCGCCATCATCAACGAGGTGGTGTAGAAAGAAACTTATCACCTCGCCATCGCCGGTAGGTGGTGTGAGAAAAAGCCCATCACCTGCGCCATCATCGGCCGAGGTGGTGCGGAAAAAGCCTATCACCTCGCCATCATCGGCGGGTGATGTGGAAGAAACCCATCATCTGCGCCATTATCGGCGAGGAGGTGGAGAAGAAATCCCGTCCTCACCATCATCATCGGCGAAATAAAGCGGATAGAAGACTCTCACCTCGGCATCATCAGAGAGGTAGAAAAGAAAGAAGTTCCTCACCTCACCATCAACAGCGAAGTGGAGCCAACCAAATTAATCCCGAAAAGCTAGCAATAATAGTTCAAACCCTCAAGGATCTGCAAGACCAAATCACCACCACAGGTGGAAGCCCAAACCCCACCAAGGTTCCAATGTCACCCTTATCTCCAATGGTGATGTGGGCCCCCGTCCAACCAAAAATCACGGCGATCTCGATCACTCAATACCTTGGTGATACAGACCCCATACATCACGTCAGTAAATTCACAACTTACATGAATTCAATAGGGGCAACCGATGCAACTCAGTGTCGATTGTATTCTCTCACTTTGGGCGACCGGGCCTACAGATGGTACAATACTCTACCACCATCCTCGATGGAATCTTTCCGCCAAATGGCCCAACTCTTCCTCGACCACTTCTCCACTATGACTCCCAAGGTCGGGACCAAGAAAAGGTTGGCCAATATTTGGCAATTCAAAGATGAGAGCGACCGCGAATATATCGAAAGGGTTGATAAATTGATCATGGACGGGGAGCCACTCGAAGACAAAGTTAAAGTTATGGGAGTTGTCGGAGGACTCCGGATGAACACGAAGCTTTGGAAGACGATGAATATAGATTATCCAACATCCTACGCCGATTTCAGGAACAAAGCTGGAAACCTGATCAGTAGTGCCGAGCTGCTAGCTCAGCGAATGGAGGAGCAGGGAACCAACGATGCTAAGAAGCCAGCTGCCAAAACAGGAAAGTCGTACATCGATAGCTGATTATGGACCCGGGGCAACGTGAATTTCGTGTCCTAGGCGAGTCCCAGCTCAACACCTTGGAATGAAGTTTATTTGAAATCATATTATCAGTAATTGAGTAGTCTAAATTTTGTAAGAGAAGCTCGCTTCAAATTCAGAAATAGAAGTTGTCTGTCATCAAGTTTGAGTTTGTCTCATTTTATCATGCCTTGAGATTTTAGCAATCAGAAATTGGGGGCAGGTCTATTGACCTCTAACGAGATCAGTTGTTATAGTATGTTCTAACAAAAAAATGCTAAGGCATTAGGTCGCATCCAAATAAGACGACCAGACAAGTGTCAAGGCACTCAGTCGCATCCGAATAAGACGGCCAAGTAAGTGTCAAAGCACTAAGAATATTATAATGTTTTATGTCATGGACTAAGGGGGCAGGTTGTCGACCTTCCAAGAAGGTCGATTATCCAAAGTCGTCGATCTCTAAGGAGATCGACCTCCCAGAGATAGTCCACAAACATAGAAATTTCTAAACAGCAAAGGATCGCAATCAAATAAGATGATCAGAATTTTTTATGTCATGGACAAGGGGGCAGGTCGTCAACCTCCAAGGAGGTTGATTACCCGAAGTCGTCGATCTCTAAGAAGATCGACCTCCCAAAGATAGTCCACAAACATAAAAATTCATAACATTTCATAACAGGCATTCCAAGGCATCAAAAGTTGCAAAACAATAAGACAACTAAGTCGCATACAACTAAGACGACCAGCCAATAAAGTTGCAAAACAATAAGACAACTAAGTCGCGGAAAAGTAAGACGACAAGCCAAATACAGATTGCAAGCAAATAAGACAATCAAATATGCAAAAATGCTAAGGCATTGAAAGTAAACTTCAATTCATCGAAAACAAGCTAATGGATTACAAGGCAAAATATGTGACATGTTTAAAGCCGGCATACGGCTGAAACAAAGGAAGTATATTAGGTGGCAGGATTCTTTTGAACTGAAATAGGTTCACCAGCAACCTCGCCAGGGGCAACGACCACTTCGCCCCTTGCACAACCTCGACATTGCCTTCAGATGGGGCAAGCTCAACAACGACCGCAGAATGTTAAAAGGAAAATGAAAGGAAGATAGGCGATCTTATAAGAGTTAAAGGTGAAAAACAAATTGTGTTGGAAAGGTCGAACTCAAAACTCAAATCCGAAGTATGTGTTTGAATGGACTCTAGCTCGTCGAGCTCGCCCCCGTCACAGACAAAGTCATAGCTCAGCCCACCTCGCCCGGGTAAGCCACAAAGAAAAACTTCTCACCACGAGAGATCAAGATGATGGCCATGACGAATCTCATCCCTGTTGGGATTATACTGAAAAGTATGCTTTTACTTTGTATAATCAAAACTGAATTTCGGACTTATTTACTGAAATAAATTGTTTATCACTGATGCTTTAAATATCATTGAATGTTACATATATTTACTGCATAATTGTTCAATAAATAGTACGTGTTACATTGTAGTTAATTTAGTGATACCAGATCACAGAAGATTAAATTAACAATCCATTGTAACTAAAAGTACACCATTCACGACCTAGACGGAAATGAACAATCCATCGTGAAAGGTTGAAGTGTAAGGCTCAGATTGGCTTGTCTTGACCAAGAGATTACACTAGTGCATGGTGATGCTTGAATAGGACCCTACAGGAGGATAAATTCTTCAAAACTGAACAAGGAAGAATTAGACCTCAGTGGTTCGTTATTTCTTAATCTCCGTTCCTTAAATACGATCACGTGTGGTTGGTAACTATTGCTTTGACTTATCATGGGTAGAGAATCAACGAGATTCAATACTTTTTATCTTGGGCAATATTATTGGTCACATGTGATTGCTAAGATTTAATCTGAAGAATCGTGTGCAAAATGCGGCTTTGTTCGATTTGCCCCTTGGGAGGTTCATAAGTTTTATCATACAAAATCTTGCAAGTGGAACTAGTTTCCGGTATGAGTAATAATGTTGAACCGTTCCTTAACCGAGGACAAAAGATATTAATTGACGGAAAGCTATTTCAGTGGCTTGAATTAATTAATGGGCTAGATAATCTTAAACACGAGAAATAATAATAACAGAGCCATATTGATTTGTAATATGGGTTAAGATGGATAGTGCAATATTAATTATGTAGTGGGATTAATTAATATTTATGGGCTTGAATAATATTGTGGCTCAATATTGATAATTCAAGATCCATTGGAAGGTCCAATCTTAATTCTCCTAAAGGCCCCCTAAGTAGCCCAATATAAAGTCCAATAACTGTAAAAGGTGTTTAAAATAAAATAAATATTGTTGCCTTATTTTTTCCATGTTTTTCGAAATTTATGGATATAAAGGGGAGAAAGATTTTCTTTGAATTTTGTTATGGAATGAAGATATGAATTCTTGGAATACAAGATTATCTCATTAAATTCAAGAAATCTCCCACTTGGTTATCCATAGGGAAATTTTCGAAAATTTTGATAATTAAGGGAAATAAAGATTTTCTTGATTTTCTTGAAAAGATATTATGGGAGATATGTATTTCTTGAAATACAAGAATATCTCATAAATTCAAGAAGATCCAAATCTTGGATTTCTGCCCTATAATTTTTGAAATTAATCCATAACAAAGAGTAGGTGAGATTTTGTGGAATATTATAATCATGAAAAAAGAATATAGGAGATATATTCAAGATTTCTTGGAGATCAAGAAAAGATTTTTCCACATTTTTTTGCCCTAAAATTTCGACCACCTCTACTCTATAAATAGGGGATGATTCTTTCATTCCCAAGTACAATTCCATGTGCTGGAAAAATTAGCAAATCCACAAAGGTGGTTCAACATAATTTATTTTCCTTTTGTTAATTGTTCGCAAGTGTCCTACCACCGGATAGTCGAGCAAGGATTAAGGGAATACTTGGGAAGTTCTTTTGGTATGTCTAATAAATAAAGCCATTGCCGTCCCAAGAGGTACGTTCACGTAAACTCGTAGAATTCCGCATGCGTAGGATTTACGTGATTTAATTATATGCATGATATGTTGTTGGATTATTATTTGAATTAATATAGGATTAATTCATGCTAGTAATAATTATGAGAATTAAATTTGTATTTAAATATTCATCCCGAATAGATCCGTGCAACTTATTCCCCAACAATCCCATCTCGGCCAGAGTCGCAGCTCGCCACCTCGCCATCTTGGGCTTCCCGCATCCAACCTTGCCCGGGAGCTCGCCTCACGAGCAAGAATTGATTTGAAAAAACTGTTTTGATCTAGAAAGATATTTGAGAAATATGATTGATCCACGTGAAACTCCTAGAAATGAGGATCACAACAAAAAAAGAATCAACTCAATCGGAGGTCGGGAGCTCAAGTTATGGACGAAACAAAACTGATGCTAGCACGAGCTCACCCAATTTAGTAGTATCTCGCCCATAGGGTTGAGCAAGTGAAAATCCTTGAAATTAGGGTCGAAACGAAAAAAGAATCAACTCAATCGGAGGTCGGGAGCTCAAGTTATGGACGGAACAAACTGATGCTCGCCCAAGCTCGCTGGAGCTCGCCCGAGCTCGCCCAATGTAGTAGCATATCGCCCATAGGGTTGAGCCACGTGAAACTCCTAGAAATGAGGGTCGCAACGAAAAAAGAATCAACTCAATCGGAGGTCGGGAGCTCAAGTTATGGACGAAACAAAATTGATGCTCGCTCAAGCTCGCTGGAGATCGCCCAATGTAGTAGAAGCTCGCCCAAGGGTTGAGCCACGTGAAACTCCTCGAAATGAGGGTCGCAACAAAAAAAGAATCAACTCAAGTGAAGGTCGGGAGCTCAAGTTATGGACGAAATAAAATTGATGCTCGATAATGAAACAACCTACTCGCCCGAGCTCACTGGATGTGGCCCGAGCTCGCCCAATACAGTGGCAACTCGGCCAAGCTCGTTGTTCGGCCCAATCTGCAAGTCCAGCTTCCGACTAATTATCCAAGCTAACTCGGTGTAGGAGAACACTCGTGCACCTTGCCAACTCTTGTTCGCGCTAGCTCGCCGCGTTGTCAGGGTTCCGGGCCGCAACTCACCTCGCCCCACGTCGCTGATCCACCAGGAATGTATTACCTCCTCAACTCGCTCCATCCCGCCTCACGTCGCAACTATAAACTATCAAGAGCCCTAGTTATCGTTGCAATCGCTTCAAATATCAAACTTCAAGATTGCACTAGCCCAGAGTGGGAGACCCAGGTTCGATTCCCTTTGGGAACGAATTGGAGTATGAGAATTATAAGGTGGCTTGGTGAATTTGTGGAGTGTTTGAGTGCTTGGTGTACTAACTACTAACAACTAACAATTAACTTTGTCCGATCAAAAAAAAAAGATTGCACTAGCCCAACCTCGCACGGGAGCTCGCCCAACCACGCAGCACCAAAAAGGTCAGTTCGCCTGGTCTCATCGACCAAGGCCCATCTCGATCATCTGGTCTCACCAAAAAATATGAGAGAATAGCTAAACCTACATCGCCCAAAAGGATGGCCTAGCTCCATCTCACCCGAGCTCGCTATCAGGAGCCCTAGTGCAAGGACTCCTCCATTTTTACATTTACCTCATGGACATCAACAGTTCTGTCTTCACATTTGGTGCTCTCTAATTGTGAAAGAATAGACTTGTTTTTGTACTACCATTGGCGAGATCGATCAAAAACTCAGCTGGATTCATTGCCATATGTGTCGGCTCTTAGCTCACACCATCACGCTAGTTTGCCCGTTTAATTAACAACCCCATCTCGCCAGAGCTCGCAACTCCAGAGCTCGCCAACAGCTCGCAACTCCAGAGCTCGCCAACATCCCGCAATTCGCTAGTGGTCGGCCCACCGCGGCTCGAGTCTCAGCAGCTCTCTAGAGCTCGCAACTCCAAAGCTCACAACTCGACACATGGGCTACCTCACCAAGGCTCGCAATGAGCTCGCAACTCGGCCCACATCATCCGCTCAACTCGCACAACGCTCCATGTCGCTCAGAGGTAGGCGGAGATCGTGGTGATATTTTTTCAGTTGAAGTAGAGAAACCTCGCCCATGATGCAGTCCAATTAGTAGCCCTCGCGGCTCGCCAATTAGATCGGCCCAAGGGAAGTCTACGCTGAGTTCGCTCCATGTCTCCATAGATATTCACGTGTCGGTCAGCCCACTGCTTGCCAAAGAGATGGCCTAGGTCGCTCGCCAATAAAGGCCCAGCAAAAAGGCCTTCGCCATCTCACCTCGGCATTATATTAGCAACCCGCATCTGGTCCTGTTCGGCCCAAGTAATTATATATTAGTAGCTCGCCACACATCTTCGCATTTGCCCACCTTGCCGAATTGCACCATAAGGCTCGCCTGACTCATTTCATGTCACTCATAGTCGGCCTGATAAAAATTAACCTAGTTCGCTCCACTTCACCAAACAAACCGCTCCACCCCATCGAGTAAACCACAAGATTTATTGTCCTAAAGTTTGCTCCGGCTCACATGACCTCGCCGAAGTCCAAAGAAGATAATCAGCTCGCTGCTCGCTCCACCATGTTACGAGCAGCGAACTGAGGGGCAATTGTTGTGTCACTATTAATTCAGCCCAAGCCCATTAATATTGTTGGGATTATACTGAAAAGTATGCTTTTTACTTTGTATAATCGAAACTGAATTTCCAGACTTATTTACTGAAATAAATTGTTTATCACTGATGCTTTAAATATGATTGAATGTTATATATATTTACTGCATAACTGTTCAATAATTCGTACGTGTTACACTGTAGTTAATTTAGTGATAGCAGATCACAGAAGATTAAATTAACAGTCCCTTGTAACTAAAAGTACGCCATTCACGACTAAGATGGAAATGAACAACCATCGCGAAAGGTTGAGGTGTAAGGCTCAGATTGGTTTGTCTTAACCAAGAGATTACACTAGTGCATGACTGATGCGGTGAATAGGACCTATAGGAGGATAAATTCTTCAGAACTGAACAAGGAAGAATTAGACCTCAGTGGTTCATTGTTTCTTAACCTTCGTCCCTTAAATAGGATCACGTGGGATTGGTAACTATTGCTTTGACTTATCATGGGTAGCGAATCAGAGAGATTCAATACTTTTTATCTTGGGCAATATTATTGGTCACATGTGATTGCTAAGATTTAATACGAAGAATCGTGTGCAAGTACGCTTGCTTGATTTGCCCCCTTGGGAGGTTCATAAGTTTTATCATACCAAATCTTGCAAGTGGAATTAGTTTCCGGTATGGATAATAATGTTGAACCGTTCCTCGACCAAGGACAAAAGATATTAATTAACGGAAAGCTATTTCAGTGGCTTGAATTAATTAATGGGCTAGATAATCTTAAACACGGGAAATAATGACCGGAAGCCATATTGACTGTAATATGGGTTAAGATGAATAGAACAATATTAATTATGTAGTGAGATTAATTAATATTTATGGGCTTGAATTATATTGTGGCTCAATATTAGATATTCAAGATCCATTAGAATGTCCAATCTTAATTCTCCTAAAGGCCCCCTGAGTAGCCCAACAAATAGTCCATTAACTGAAAAGGTGATTAAAATAAAATAAATATTGTTGCTTAATTTTCCAACCATTATTTCGAAATTTATAGATATGTTGGGAGAAAGATTTTCTTTGAATTTTGTTATGGAATGAAGATATGTATTCTTGGAATACAAGATTATCTCATTAAATTCAAGAAATCTCCCACTAGCTTATCTATATTGAAATTTTTGAAAAATAGGAAATATAATGGGTAAGAAAGATTTTCTTGATTTTCTTGAAAAGATATTATGGAAGATATGTATTTCTTAAAATACAAGAATATCTCATAAGTTCAAGAAGATCCAAATCTTGGTATCTTGCACATTAAAATTTTCGAAAAATCCATATTTTGAGGAGGTGGAATTTTTGTGGAATATTTTAATTATGGGAAAAAGAATATAGGAGATATATTCAAGATTTCTTGGTGACCAAGAAAAGTCTTTTCCCACATTGATATTTCACTAAAAACTTCGACACCCCCTCTCCTATAAATAGGGGATGATTAGTTCATTCCCAAGTACAATTCCATGTGCTGGAATTTTAGCAAATCCACATAAGTGGTGCAACAAAGTTTATTTTTTCCTTTTGTTAATTGTCCGACGAGTGTCCTTCCACCGGATAGTTGAGCAAGGGCTAAGGGAATACTTGGGAAGTCCTTTTGGTTAGTCCGTCCGGCAAGTCAACGCCGTCCCGAGAGGTACATTCAATGTAAACCCCGTAGATTCCGCATGCGTAGGTTTTACGTGGCTTTTTATATGCATGATATGTTGTTGCAATTATTATTTGAATTAATATAGATTTAATTCATGCTAGTAATAATTAATGAATTAAATTTGTATTTAAATATTCACCCCGAATAGATCTGTGCAACTCATTCCCCAACAACATGGAATCGAGCCCGCCACTGCTCTCTCAATTTTTAAATTGTAATTTAATTAAATGGACTTTAAATTTGAAATTGGATAGTAGAACTGTTAGATCTGTTTTGCGGTATCCAATTGTCATGGATTTTAATGTTTTATTTTGCATGCATATAAACCGTGGTTTTTAATTCGATTCGCTCGGATTTGTTTTGCCTCGAGAAAATCCACGAGTAGACTAGGATTTGTTTTGATTTGATCAATGTAATAGACTAGTCTAGATCTAGGTTTATTTATTTTTTGTAAATAAATTGTAAACCGGATCGGAAATCTAAGAGACGAAGAATTAAAAGGAAAATCCAATCCGTAACCAAGGTAGCGTGCTGGCGCCAAAATGCATGGGCGCACGGCGAGGCCGGGCGGGTCGAAGCATGAAAGATGAGGGCCGCCAAGACGGGCGGTGCGCGCGAAGTGCCGAAGCGACGGTGGATCTCTGGGCGCAGACGCATGCCAGGCGGATACGTGCCGCCGCCGAGGACGCGGGCGAGAGGAGGGGAAGGCTAAGGCCGCCTGCCGAGAACCGGGCGACCGCCGACCCCTGCCGATACCTGCGAAAGGCATCAAGCCGGCGTGGCTGTGGGCGGTGCCGAAATTGCCGAGGCTGCCCTGCCAGTGGCCGGGCGGATCTTGGGCGTCATCCCACCATGAAATTGCCAGGCGTGGCGGTTCGAGACAAAGTATTTTTTCGAGACGAACGAGTGGGAGAAATTCGAGACGTGTTTCTTCAAGATCAAGCCAAGAAAAAATCAAACCATGAAAATTGGATAATTTGTGCCCAATATGTTTATTTTTACATTTTTGCTTGATTTAATTTGTCTATCTTATGCTTTATTTAATTTGTTTAAATGTGTTTTGCATGAGGGTTGCCAAATGGAAAAATCTCACCTTCAAAATTACTAAGTATGTTTAAATAATTAATTGACAATTTTATTCCTGGATAATAAAATTGAATTAATTTTACCTCCATGATTTATTTATTTGTGAATTCTTTTGGAGAAATTTCCCCAGCGGAGACGGGCAAAAGATAGATTTCACATGAATGAATTCCAAACGGATGATTGTGGGTTATTACTAGTGGCGGCGATGACCCTCCCAACGAGGCTCGATCAAAGCGAAATAGTAATCTCAGATTTAATCATGGTTATTACTTAGGTATAAAATTGATATGCATATACTTCTCCTCGAGTCCTGTCGATTTTATATTGGTCAAGTGGAAGCCAACTATTAATCTGGATATTAAAGGTTTGTAACTGTTCTTGTTTGTAACCTGCTTGAATGTGTTTAAATAATGACCCACCCAACGTGGCTTATTTAAACTGTTTTGAGATGTTGGCTGATGCATTGTTCATATTTTTTCTGAGATTTTAAATATGATGCATGTGATCGAATCTTGTGATATGCTTGTGCTATTGCATATAGTTGTTTATTTCAGTTCAACATGTCGTTACCTTTTAATCCACTGTTATTATACTTAAAGTTAATACAATATGTATGGAAATTATATTGATTGGAAACAAAAAATTATAATTGTCCTAACTGCACAAAAGCACAAGTGGATTCTTGACACACCAAAATCAGATGAGACAACTGACGAGTCAAAACATGCGGGACTCGTCAGATCACCTTCTTGAGAGATGATGTCGTCATTTAAAATGGTGGAGGGCAAACCCGTAAGGGATTACGTCCTCAAAATAGATGGCCCATCCCAGAACAAACTTGAGATTCGAAAGTGCAGTTATGATCTGGAGACTCAGATGAATTTTGGTACTTCACTCTCTGCCCAAAAGGTTTTTGAGCATTTTGGCCTCGCTAGCTAATTTGTTGCAAGCTTTTGGTCTCGGCAGAAATGTTGATGAAAAGGCACCAAACTCAAGTTATGACGGCAAGTGGTCCGTCTTCTTTTTCTATGCCAAGGGTAGGGCAAGATAAAGAAGAGAACCAAAGGCCATAAGCAATAAAACTCAACTGTTGCCAATGGCAATGGTAAGATGAGGAATGCTTGTTGTGTCAAGGAAAATCCAAAGAGGAAGTGCTTAAGCTGCGGTGAGAGAGGACATTGGAGGTTTTGCCTGTTCCAACCCCAAAAGGGACGGAAAGAAAGGTAATTCTCACGCACTAGTTGTTGAAACTTGTTTAGCGACGTATACTTCTCATTCGTGGGTGGTTGATACGAGATCCACTAATCATGTTGGCTTCACGGGTTCTAAATGATCCGGCAACTTAGTGGGAGTGAGATCCTCATCACACTGGGCAACGTTACGAAAGTAGAAGACATTGCAATACTACGTAAATGGCAGATATTGCAATGTTATGATAGTAACGATTATTGCAATACTACGCAAGTAGCAGACA
Organism: Stenogyne calaminthoides; assembly: GCA_037126765.1. NCBI lineage: Eukaryota > Viridiplantae > Streptophyta > Magnoliopsida > Lamiales > Lamiaceae > Stenogyne > Stenogyne calaminthoides. Next base: position 3,198,172 of record JBBCBC010000002.1, read on the forward strand.
TTGCAATGCTACATGAGTAGCAGTTAAAGCAGTGGGAGAAGTGCACCTATCTTTTAAAGATAAAGTTTTTTGAGATTATCTTTATGTTCCCAGATTTAGAAAGAATTCACTTTCAGTTTCTAAAATTCGATTAAAGGACACTAAGTTTCTTCTAATAAGAATGACATCATTTTTGATGAGTGTATCTGTTACGGGACATTGATGGAAAATCTCTATACAATTAACTGTGCACACCACTCACGAAATGTATCCTATAACACATCAACTGTTTCCGAGAAAAGAAAAACGTTCATCAGACGTAAACGAGACACTTCTTTGGCATCTAAGATTGGGTCATATAAATCCAAAGAGGATCCAAAGGTTGGCAAGAGACGGTTCACTAGGGCTTCGCCAAGTTGAACCAATTCCAACCTGCGAATCATGTTTGGAGAGTAATATGACCAAGAGGGCATTTGGAGCCAAGGGGAATGGGGCTAAAGAAGTGTTAGAGATCGTTCACATAGATGTATGTAGTCAAATGTCAACCAAAGCAAGAGGAGGTTATGAGTAATTTTATTGATGATTACTCAAGGTACATTTTCCTTATGAAGCATGAATATGAGACCTTTGAGAAATTCTAAGAATTTAAGGCTCAAACAGAGAATCATAAGGAAAAACGTATCAAGTCTTTACGATTTGATCATGGAGGCGAATACCTCAGCAATGAGTTTTTGAACTACTTATCTGATGAAGGGATTGTATCCCAGCTCACTGCATCCGGAACCCCTCAACAAAACGGGGTTGCAGAGCGAAGAAACTGAATTCTTTTGGAAATGGTTAGATCAATGATGAGTTATGCGGATCTTCCCGAGTCGTTCTGGGGTTATACCTTGGAAACAGCGACTTACATTCTGAACTTGGTGCTATCCAAATCGGTTCCCAAAACTCCCAAAGAATTGTGGACCGGGCGCAAGCCTAGTATGAGACACATGAGAATTTTGGGGTGTCCGACCTACGTGTTGGAAAAGGAAGCCGGTAAGTTGGATCCTCAATCAGAATTAAGGTTGTTTATAGGATACCCCGAGGGAACAAAAGGGTGTATGTTCTATGGTCCTGAAGATCAAAAGGTGGTCATAAGCACCCACTTTAGATTTTTGGAAGAAGTCTATATGAACCAAAGAAAACCCAGAAGTGAGATTACCTTAAATGAGCTTAGAGGGCAAACCTTAGTGCCAACTGTACTAGATGATATACCAAACGATACGCTTTCACAACTGGAGCCTCGTCGTAGTGGGAGGGTTGTTAGACAGCCCGAGAGATTCATGGGAATAGGAGAGTCCTCGGACTTGATTCCCGGACAAGACGAATCAGACCCATGGACATATGACGAGGCACTCCAAGATAAGGATGCAGATTCTTGGCAAACAGCAATGAAAGCCGAAATGGGTTCTATGTTTCATAATAAAGTGTGGGAGCTAGTCGAACCACTTAATGGGGTCAAACCCATTGGATGCAAGTGGGTATATAAGAGGAAAAGAGGACCGGACGGGAAGGTTGAAACCTTCAAAGCAAGACTAGTGGTGAAAGGTTATACTCAGAAAGAAGGGATCGATTATGAGGAAACTTTTTTGCCCATAGCCATGCTTAAGTCCATCCGTATTCTCTTATCGATTGCTGCACATTTCGACTTTGAAATCTGGCAAATAGATGTCAAGACAGCTTTCCTTAACGGAAGTCTTGATAAGGAGATCTATACGCAACAACCCCAAGTTTTCATTGAAACAGGCCAAGAACACCAAGTTTGTAAGCTCAAGAAGTCCATTTTCGGACTCAAACAGGCATCCAGAGCTTGGAACCAAAGTTTTGATCATGTAATAAAGTCTTATGGGTTTGATCAAAACGAGTTTGAAAGTTGTGTGTATAAAAAGCGTGTCGGAACTACATTGGTATTCTTAGTACTATACGTGGATAACATTGTGATCATCGGGAATGATGTGAAGGTGTGGTCAGACGTAAGGGCATGGCGTTTCAAAACAGTTTGATATGAAAGACTTAGGGAAACCGGACACATCCTTGGGATCAAGATTACTCGAGATCGCAAGAAAAAGATGATCGGGTTATCGCAAGTATTCATACATTGATACTGGTTTTAAAACGATTCAGCATGCAAGATTCCAAGAAAGGATTCGTACCTTTCAGACTTGGAATCCATCTATCCAAGAAAATGTCCCCTAAGACGGAAAAGGAGATAGATGACATGAAAGGTATTCCTTGTGCTTCGACTATCAGAAACCTTATGTATGCAATGTTGTGTATGCGAGGCCATATATACTTTATCGCGAGCATGGTAGCAAGATATCAAAGTAACCCGGGAAAGCACATTGGGCGGCGATTAAAAACATTCGAAGTGTCCGAAAAGAACTTCGGGATAGAATTTTGATTTATCGATCGGATACTCCAATCCCCATCGGCTACACGGACTCGGATTTCCAATCGGTTTAGATTCGAGAAAATTATCCGCCTCGGTTAGTGTGTTTTCCATTTAGGAAGTGTAGCCATCAAATGGGCGAGTGTGAAGCGTAAATGCATCAACGACTCAACCATGGAAGTCGGGTAAGTAGGCTAGAGGTGAAGCGTTGAAAAGAACCGATTGGGCTCTAGATCTTCTTAGTGGACTTGGATGGTGTTACAATTTGTCTAGCAATGTCTGCTGCTAGGCGGCGATTGCAAATTCAAGAGAACCAAGAGTCCACGAGTCAAACAAACACATTAAAGGAAATACATCTTATCACTGAAATCGTTAAGAGAGGAATATATAGATGTGGCAAAGATAGGCGTCCGAGGACGACTTTAAAGCGCATCCATTCACAAAGCGTCTGCCTCTGAATACATTCGAGACATGTGAGTGGAATGGGTGTCAAGACCGTTGCTAATCTGCTTTGAGTATAAGTGGGAGAAATTATTAGGTTCGTGTAGGTGACATTAGATGTCACGGACTACGCGAGACATGTTGTAGTATACTTAAAAGCGAAATTTGAGTATAAGTGGGAGATTGTTGCGATTATCTTTGAAAAGTATGCTTTTTACTTTGTATAATCGGCCCCTAATTTCGGACTTATTTCTTTGAAATAAATTGTTTATCAATGATGCTTTAAATATGATTGAATGTTATATATATTTCTTGCATAAGCGCTTCAATAGTTAAATGCGTGTTACAATGTAGTTAATTTAGTGATAGCGAGATCACGAGAAGATTAAATTAACAGATCCTTGTAACTAAAAAAAGTACGCCATTCACGACCAAGATGAAATGAACAACCATCACGAAAGGTTGAGGTGTAAGGCTCATTGGTTTGTCTTGACCAAGATATTACACTAGTGCATGGTGATCGGCTTGAATAGGACCTCTGGAGGATAAATTCTTGAGGCGAACAAGGAAGAATTAGACCTCGATGGTTCATTGTTTCTTAACCTTCGTCCCTAAATAGGATCACGTGGGATTGGTAACTATTGTTTTGACTTATCATGGGTAGCGAATCGGAGAGATTCAATACTTTTTATCTTGGGCAATATTATTGGTCACATGTGATTGCTAAGATTTAATCTGAAGAATCGTGTGTGCAAAAATACGCTTGCTTGATTTGCCCCCTTGGGAGGTTCATAAGTTTTATCATACCAAATCTTGCAAGTTGAATTAGTTTCCCAGATGGATAATAATGTTGAACCGTTCTCGACCAAGGACAAAAGATATTAATTAACGAAAAAGCTATTTCAAAGGGCTTGAATTAATTAATGGGCTAGATAATCTTAAACACGGGAAATAATGACCGGGAGCCATATTGACTGTAATATGGTTTAAGATGGATAGAGCAATATTAATTATGTAGTGGGATTAATTAATATTTATGGGCTTGAATTATATTGTGGCTCAATATTAGATATTCAAGATCCATTAGAAAGTCCAATCTTAATTCTCCTAAAGGCCCCCTGAGTAGCCCAACAAATAGTCAATTAACTGTAAAGGTGATTAAAATAAAATAAATATTGTTGCTTAATTTTCCAACCATTATTTCGAAATTTATAGATATGTTGGGAGAAAGATTTTCTTTGAATTTTGTTATGGAATGAAGATATGTATTCTTGGAATACAAGATTATCTCATTAAATTCAAGAAATCTCCCACTAGCTTATCTATATTGAAATTTTTGAAAAATAGGAAATATAATGGGCAAGAAAGATTTTCTTGATTTTCTTGAAAAGATATTATGGAAGATATGTATTTCTTAAAATACAAGAATATCTCATAAGTTCAAGAAGATCCAAATCTTGGTATCTTGCACATTAAAATTTTCGAAAAATCCATATTTTGAGGAGGTGGAATTTTTGTGGAATATTTTAATTATGGGAAAAATAATATATGAGGTATATTCAAGATTTCTTGGTGACCAAAAAAGTCTTTTTCCCACATTGATATTTCACTAAAAATTTCGACACCCCCTCTCCTATAAATAGGGGTTGATTAGTTCATTCCCAGGAACATTTCCATTTGCTGGAAATATTAGCAAATCCACATAAGTGGTGCAACAAAGTTTATTTTTTCCTTTTGTTAATTGTTCGACGAGTGTCCTTCCACGGATAGTTGAGCAAGGGCTAAGGAATACTTGGGAAGTCCTTTTGGTTAGTCCGTCCGACCCAAGTCACTTTGCCGTCCCGGAGAATGCGTTCACGTAAACCCGTAGATTCCGCATGTCGTAGGTTTTACGTGGCTTTTTATATGCATGATATGTTGTTGCAATTATTATTTGAATTAATATAGGATTAATTCATGCTAGTAATAATTAATGAATTAAATTTGTATTTAAATATTCACCCTGAATAGATCTGTGCAACTCATTCCCCAACAAATATTGCATCCATTAATAAAGAGTCCAAACCGACAATTGGGCCGAACTCGCCCAGCTCGGCCATGTTAAGTGAGCTCGCCAATTGAGATGGACTCTAGCTCACCAAGAAAAGGCCGAGGTCGCCGCCACCAAGTAGCTCGTTTATAGAGCTCTTAGAAAGTTTTATGAAAACAACAAGGGTTAAGAGCTCGTTATGAGCTCGCTCAATGAGCTCAAACTAGCTCACTATGAGCTCCTCATAGAGCTGTCATTAAGCTCGTTCATAGAGCTCACCAACTAGCTCACTATGAGCTCGCTCAATGAGCTCTCATTGAGCTCGCTCGGAAAGCTCTCTACATGAGGTCTCTTATCCAAGCTCCGGAAGGTACAACAGGTACAATGTCCGCTAGGAGCTAACTTGTACATAAGAGAGTTAATGTTGCAGTGCGGTACTAAGTCAGGAAAACCCTCCAAATATGGCTAAGTCGATGACTCGAGCTACAAGACGACAACGTTGGTTACGCAGTTTGGGGAAAGATCAGAGAACTACGGCAAATGATCCAGGGACTTGCTAGGTGTCGCGCTGCTAACTAAGGTGAGCTCTCAAGAGCTATCAGGAGATGTCGGAAATTAATGTAAAATGAAGTACCGGGCATTAAATGGAAATTTGACCATTTGATGTCCAGACAAGAAAACAGAGGGTGAAATGCACTCTCCCATGTAGTATAAATATGGGCACTTAAGACCCAAAAATGGTCCGAAAAATATCAATACAAGAGGCAAAATTTGTCCTAGTCTCTGTGCAATTTATTTACGCTTTCAGTCTTTAATATTTCAGAGTTCAATCATTTGAACTCTCATTGTTTGATTAGTTAGTTATCACAAAAAGTCATATTCCACATAATTAATCCATTGAAACTACCTATCAACACAACTAAAATGGGAGACTCAATTAATTAACATGTGTGGCCTGTTCATTATTGGGACCCAATTAAACATAACAAAAGCCCAATTCAGCGCGTCTATCCTGTTCTTTCCCAAGCGGCGCATCTTTCTCCTGAATCGCCGTTCTCGATTGCCAAAATTTCAATCGGCATCATAATTTCAAAATTTGTCAAGAAAATATGCGAAAATTTTGAACCATTCAATCGATGCCTTGATGCATCGCACCGGTACCGACACTCTGTTATTCTAATTTTGAGTCCCAGAACACCGTCCCTTTCCCTTGACAAACATGTCCAGTCTGAAGTCAGAAATCTCTCGGATCCGTCGCGACCATTCGAGAGGAAGGAAACAATGGCGAACCACATCACGCCTTGGTATACATGCGGCCCGATTCCGCCTGTCACCACCACAACACTTGCGGTGGTGACTATACCCCTCCGCCGCCGCCGGTCTACACAGATGCGAACCAAAGTGGTCGAGGTGTCTCTATCGAAATCCCCAAAGCCGCGAGTTCAGGTTGTCGATGGGAGGCACCATCAGTCCACTGCTGTCCGTCGCTCACGCCTTTAATCTCACTGGTCAGAGATTATGTATTTCCTTTCATCCTTTTGAGAGGATTCAATTTCCCTATTTTTATCAACACAAAACATCCATTAGAAATATGAATACAATTTTGCACGATAATCACTTTACAAAGATCAATTAAGCGCATAAAGGATTTATATTAAACTTCCCTCACGAAATTAATCCTGGACACCAACTTCGTTTGAACCAATGCAACTCGAATAGTATCGGCAGCCATCTCGAAGACTAATTTGTTTTAATATTGCAGGAAAATATATGCACGGGAGATGACTGAAAATAGGAATAAACGAATAATCGAGGCACGTGTCAATCACGCTTTCCTTAAAACAAATTATGTCCTTCACTCTCGGTGCTAGTGAATCGTTAGGACACTTGTTTCCCAGGATACAACGATTTAAGAACAACAATATTAGCACTATATCTTGTTCGAGGCGATCCGAGATGTTGCCTGAAATATATCATCGGAGCATGAACGAATTTAAGCAAAACGTATGTTGGCAATTGCCGGAATATGTTTGTATCATTTCTCCAACTCATGTTTCACATTTTTCCAAGACGTCTCAAGTCGTTACGTGCCAACAATTAAATTAGAAATAAAACGAGGCAAATTCACTTCCTCATTTGTAATTTTCCAATGTGGGACAAAAACTCCTTGCTTTTTCCTTCCCAATAATTGGTTACAACAACTTTGAAAATTAATTTCTCATTCATCAAAAAATGAGCAACATTTTCCAACACCAATTCCCATCAATTCCTTGTCTATTTCATCGCCATTCGCGAGCTGATTGAGGTCGCACACCATAGGGTTCGCCCCGTAGCCACGTATGAGCGTGTCGATTGCATGGGACATGCAACAATTGGTTTTTCTGAATATCACCACCGGATATTTTCTACTCAATCTCATGATCGTATCCATAGTAATTTTGATTGAGAATTTTTGGTATTGTGAAGTTATAGAGATATGAGTACATATTGAATTGGAGTTTAGTGCATGGGGGTATATATAGGGGAGAAAATCAAGATTCAATCCACAGATTTCCTATGATAAAGCTGCATGCAATGGAATTGCTTGCAAGGATAAAGATTTCTTTTTTCATATTCTTGGAATATATTTTTTTCCTTTTTCTATTCTCCGCACGCGTCCTTAATTAGTTTAATTTCCTATTATTAATTTGACAAAAACTTGTATGCAATATTGCATACTAGTGTTATGTGTAATTGAGTTTTTTTTTTTTTTTTCACACGGGTCATAAGAAGCGGGTTAGGGCAGATTGACTTTCTTCATCTTCGCGGCGCTCATCACGAAATCTGTCAAATTTCTTCTTCTTCATCTTCTCTTCAAATTGTTGGTGGATCTCACGGGTTCTTCTTCCTCGTTCGTGCCCTAATTTCTTGTCCAATTTAATTTTTTTCAATTCGCTCCGATTATTGGATGAAATTGGGTTATTCAATTTGAATTTTGGAATGGATTTTGCGAGAAGACGAAAGAATATGTGTGTGGTGTTTGAATTACACCTCAACAAAAAGTGTGTGCTAAAATTCGGATCGTTCTGCACTCTTTTCACGCTGTTCTGTATATCTGTAATTTTAGACTGATGATTTCTTTTCGCGTTTGTACTGGTTTTGTTCATGTAGTAACACTCTTTTGCTCATAGGGTAACACTCTTTTGTTCATGTAGTAACACATCAAGTTGTTATGTAAATCTGTAATTTTGGACTGAGAATTTCTTTTCCGTTTGTTCTGGTTTTGTTTATGCGTTTGCACAGATTTTTGTTCATGTAGTAACACTCTTTTGCTCATAGGATAACACTATTTTGTTCATGTAGTAACACATCAAGTTGTTATGTAAACCTGAACCCACTGCCCGCGCCCGACCCGCCCTGACCCGACCCGCAGCCCTGACCCGCGAAATTTAGACAACTTTTGCCTTATTTATATTGTATTGCACATAACACTAGCGTACAGTATTTCACACAAGACTTTCTCTATTATTTTTTTCTCTATTGTTTAGTTACATAATTAACTAATGTGATCTGTTGGTTGAGTCCGATGCTCAAATTGCGATTTATGTCTTACTTTACCCGAGGTAGGATTTCAGTTATGTTGGGACGCGATTATTGTTCGTGACATTCGGGATTTGGTCGCTGACTTTGATAGATTGGCTTTTGCTTGGATTAGGAGAGCTGGGAATCCTATGTCTCATTTGCTTGTTTTTCATGCTTTTACTTCTGTTACTGTTTTTTTCTCGATCCATGTTTCGGATCATATTGGTGCTGTTGTGGAGGTCGATTTTCCAATTTTTTAATACTATCTTTCTTTCCTAATAAAAAAAAAACTAGCGTACGTGATCAAAATAATTGGATGAATATCTTTCTATACAATATATATATATATATATACATATATATAATAGCAGAAACAACCCCAAATACAAAAAAAAACTGTAAATTAAAAATAAGAAGTCACACAATTCGAGGCTGCACTAATACACATTTGAGCTTGGACAGCTGTGAAAAATGACCTTGGAGAGCGGTTATAACCGCTCTCCAAGTAACAGCTGTCCAAGCTTGGACAGCTGATATAAAACCGTTGTCCAAGAAATCGCACTTGGACATCGGTTTTCAACCGCATTGCAAGAGGTGTCTTGGACAGCGGTTAATAACCGCTGTCTAACATAATTTTTTTTATAATTTCGTTTATTATGTTAGATAAACAGCGGTTATTAACCGCTGTCCAATACCTTTTTTTTTAATTATTAATTTATATTTTAAAAATCCTATAATAAAACTATAAACCAAAACTTATATATACGTCCAATACCATAAACCATAAACCAAAAATCCTATAATAAAACCATAAACCAAAACTTATACAACATATATATATACCAAAACATCAAATAAATAAACATACACATCATGAAATAAATTAATAAACATACAATCATAAACATACGTCCAATACACCAAAAATATGAAATATATATCATCACAAATATATAATTTAATTACATGCTACCAAAATTTCAAACAACGATCACTCAATATCGTATGAATATAAGAATCGATTGTAAAGGTACCCCGTCCAATCATTTTTCCATTCTCCAGTCTTTTCTTAGAGTAAGATTTGAGCTCATATTCATACACAAACTGCAAACAACGAATCAATCAATATAGTATGAATTTTTATTCAATCAATAATAATTTAAATAAATCGATAAATTGACTTACATTGAGAGGAATGTTCGTTAGAGAAGCGCGGATTATATCTTCAATAAAGCAACACACAAAATGTCCACAATGTTCATTATCTTGTTGCCTCGGAACCTGTTGATTAACAATTATAATCATGTATTACAATTATGATTTCTTTCTATTAATTTGATAATTTACTAAATTAAATTTACCTTAATGTTAATCCAGTTCACTTTATTTAACTTAGATCTTGAACCTTGACTTTGAAGGCAACTCCGATACATCGTCATCACACTATTATTATTATAATTAAAAAATAAAAATAGATTAAATATGCATAATTTTAAAAGTAAAACAAATCATTGTATAGAATATTAAAAATGAACTTACGCTTCCATATATGAAACGAGATCGTATGATTTGAATAAACTACATCCCGAAATTTGGTCCATAAAATACACACTTAATGTATTCATGTGTATGACGACCAGCACCCAATGGTTCCTATATTATATTGAGAATATTAAAATTAACTACAAATTTAGCATATATATGTGCAAATATTATAAACATGAATACAAATTTTAACGAAATGTTTATCACTCACCCCACATTTGTTGGCCAAAAATATGAGATGATCGCTCCCAGTTTGATTCAAAGATATGATTAACTAACTCATCCATGGTTCTCATGCCTATCACCCAATATGCAAGACACACAGGGGAGACGAAGAATACATTCCACTTGCTCGGACATCTCTCGGAGAGATATACCTCACCCAAATATCTTTAACCAACATATATACGCTAATTAATATTTAAAAAGAAAATTAAACTATCTGAAAAGTGAATATTGAGAATTAGTAAACACATACCGAGGTAAAGGGCTATGGTGGTTGCACTCAACCACTTCGTTAAAGACTTTCACAAGACATGTTTCTCCTTGATTTAATTCTTGGAAAGTATTCGATGAAAGTGAGCAAGCATGGGAACTATGACGATCTCGAAAGCATTAGACGATACCATCCGGTGCACCCTATCTTTATATATAATCATCGTGATCTAAGTCTCCAAATGGGATAACCAAGTCTGAGCGCAATGGAGTCCTCGTTCTCCCCTCCGATGCCTACGACATCCTCGATTTCTCTTTAGCCTTTTGTGGTGATTTCTTCCGAGGCATTTGTGGTGTCGGCAGATTCTACAATTAATTTGCAATATTATTTAGAACCACAAATAATATAATGAACTTGAATAAAATATATTTTACCCTCATGGTGCTAGAGACCAAGTTGCTCGACTATTCGATGAAGTGCCCGACCGCTGTTCCGACTGTGACGGCTTCATCGATTGGTTTTGGCACCGCTGAATCCTCTTGTCTGATTACAGGTACATCAAGTGTGACCCTCATGAAACCAGGAGTGATGGGATGACCATGAATCATTCCATGGGAGCTGTGCAACGTTCCTGTGGCCACCAACCGATCGGGATCCTCCAAATAAAGGTAGCAAAAGGTCGTTGGCTGTTCGAATAAGATATTTAGTTAGAAATTTTTAATACACTAGTCTTTAATTAAAACAAATGTGAGACATGCATATCTGATACCTGAGAGACATTTTGAAGTGCCTCAATAAAGTCGTCCCTAGGGTTAGCTGAAAACATAGCATTAGCGACACTATGATCACAGCTTGCTCCACTCGACGACATTCTGTGGCTCGTTCTTCTCTCGGACCTCAAACGTTCCACATCTTTAGACAACTTGGCAACCTGTTCCGTTAGTATACCCACCATATTCGGCTTGAAGACCAGGTGCCATTGCTAATGATGTCTTCGTCACGCCATATCCGACACTCCGTAAGCGGCCGGGATGCTCCTGGCGACCTATAGCCCGTACAAACAGATCACCAGGGCCGATAATGCGGATGTCTTCGGGCGTCATGGTCTGAGATAGACGCTCCTGAATCACAAAAACAAAAGATTATTATTTAATTATTTATTTATAAATAATAGTTTGTAATTGAAAGATAAATTAATGGATAGATTACCACTTCTTCGATGATGCGCTGTGCACTGGGATCGTGAATATTCCCGTCTCGACCCTTTCTGGTAGTCTGAAATAAGTCAAAATTGGTAACAATAGGCTCACTCTCTCCAGCTTTTCTTCTTTCTACGATAGTGATGAACGTGTCCCTTTATTAGATATATTAAAAGTGAATATATAAAAAAAAATTAAAAGTTAGGATTTTGATCTCACCATATTTTCTCTTATTCGTGCATAAGCTTTGTTCGATCCACGATATCTCACCTCCATCGACTTGGCTTGATCGCGATTTTTATTACTTCGATTCTACAGTATAATAGAAATATGATAAACACTGAAAAACTTAGGGCATTAGAAATTGAGGAAATGACATTGATCAATTTTACCTGGAAATCATCCTCCATAGCTCTGCTCACAAACTCCTCCCAGTATGGAGCCACCATAGGGTTATTCTGATACACCGGAGGCGGACTAGCCGAGTAAAGACCAGTTTCCGGATCTCGTGTGTTACTTCTCAACCAAGTCCAAAAATTCTTGGCCATTACTCCAGCTTGCGACATATTTGCTTCTTCTTTGTGTGGTCAAGACCTCTGAATGTAGTCTATACGCATATAACATAACAATTTAGTAAATTTAAGGGTCATACTACAACTTTCAATAAATATATAATTAACATACCGTAAGTTCGTCCCATAATCTTTCCTTCAAAGGAGTCAGTTTGGGACTACGCCAGTCTGTAGCGATCCCAGCACTACCAACACTATAATCCATATTTTTTGTATAATTTTCTGGAAATAAGAAGGTAAATTGCATATAGAGGAATGGAGTAAGAGATCGAGAGATGAAGATTTGAAGAAATTGTGAGAGAGAGAATTAGATAGGAAGAGAGATAGTTAGAGGAGAGAGAATAGTGTAAATTTTTTTGATATCTCATTCATCGGCCGCAGGCCATATTTGTAACAAACAGTGGGGTCCACACACAGATGGATATTCCTTAGGTAATTTAAATGCAGAATTAAAATAGATAATGATTGGGCCTAAGCCCCCTAAATGTTTGGGCCCATCTGTGAGAAACCCAAGCATTTCCTCATTCAGATAACTCCTCTCAGGAGGATTTGGCTCTGGCACATTCTTCTCGCTCAGATAAATCCACTCAGGAAGATTTAGCTCAGGCGCATTCTTCTCGCTCAGATAAATCCACTCAGGCGGTTTTGGACTCGGTAATCGCTCGTTCGGATAAATCCACTCAGGTGGATTTGACTTCGATCATATAAATCCACCGGGTGGATTTGGCTCAGCGACTCGCTCATTCAGATAATGACACTCAGGCGGATTTGGCTCAGGCGTATCCTCCAACTCAGATCCCTCGTTTAGATAAACCTGAGCACCCGACTCTTCAGCTTCCTCTATCCTGAGCGAGCCCTCATTCAGACTATCCTGAGCTTCCTTTAACCTGAGCGAGCCCTCCTCATTCAGATAAACCTGAGGGCCCGACTCTTTAGCTTCCTCTAACCTGAGCGAGCCCTCCTCATTCAGACACATGGACTCGAAACCCCTTTTCTCCACTGACACCGAAAACCCCAATTCTATCTCTCCTTTCGTTCCCAACTCATGATCATGACACAGTCCTTGGCTGGCAGCACGATAGGGATCACGCTCCTGACTGCAGCTCCAATGTAGAAGGACAACGACTCACTCTCTTTTCCTATTGCCTGTCCAAACTCATTGAACGATAACTGCAATAACATAGTATTTAATTAGGTTCAACGATCAATCAATATATTTATCGATTTCAAACTGTTCAATTGTAATAAAATTACCTGAAGTGTTTTCCCCTTGCTACGAGCTCTCTTAATAGATGACATGGTGACTATACCCCGAGTGCGCTTCTCCCCGGAGCTGCTAGTGGTGGTGGGAGCATCAGTGTCACACTCTCTCAAGTCATCAGGATGCTGTCGATCATATGCACCATGATCATATGCGCCATGATCTCCATCAGAATATCCATCATCATCTCCATCATCTCCGGGATATGGCAAACGAGACATGATCCTGTAAAGCAGAAGAAACAACATTTAATAAATAAAAAACAAACAATATTCAATAAACCAGAAGAAACAAAATTGCATGATTACAAAATTCTTTCACCCCATTCCTATACTCATCTGATAATCGATCTGCTCGAACCCACTTTCGATCCATATAGAACTAGAGATGCCTATAGGAAAGACAATATGAAGACTGCTTCTCAAGATAATTATCTTAAAGTATTAAACCTAAAAGCATATCTAACCATACTTAATCTACATTCATTTTAATTTTCTAATTTTGAAATCCTTCCAATTTTTCACTCATTCACAATTTTTGTTACTTCTCAAGACAATATGTATCCTAATGTATCACCATTAATCATCATTAATCATTAATCACTATCCATTCATTAAATTAATAACCAAAATATATCCTAATGTATTAATCCTAATTTATGCTTAAATCCTCACACAAGCATATTATCAAACACCTTAAGTGCATTATTCATCTCTAACAAAATGTTCATTTCTAACACTAACAAAAATTCATTCAAGCCACTAACAACAATTAATCCAAGCTACTAACAACAATATAATTAAACCAACATTAATCCCACACTAACAACAATTAATCATAACAAATTAGATATATATATTCTAACAATTAATCCCAAACATATATATATAAACACATTTATATATATATATATATATATATATATATATATATATATCCTAACAATTAATCTCAAACACACACACACATATATATATATATATATATATATAAACATAATATTTATATATATATCCTAACAATTAATCCCAAACACACACACACACACACACATATATATATATATATAAATAAACACATGCAATATATATATATATTAATTAAAATATATATACATATATACATATATATATATATATAAGAAAAAATACATATATATATGGAGGAGGGGGGACGGCAAGTGAGAGTAGGGAGAGGAGAGGAGGAGGAGGCTGCGATTTGGGGGAGAAGGAGAAGCTAGGTCAACGATTTACTACGGCGATTTGGTTGGAGGATAAAACCGGACGGCCTTTTGGGTGAGAGGGAGCTAGGTCTTCGATCGGTTTGCGGCGATTTGGGGGAAGAGGAAATTGGGGAGAAGAAATGAAGGCAGGCCAAGTGATATATATATCTGATATAAAAAAAAAGACAATTTTTATTAACCGTTGTCCAAGTTTTTTTTTAGGCAGTTTAATTTATTAACATTAAATTTGAAGTGATCTTGCAATGCGGTTTGAAACATTTTTTTTTTTTTTAAAAACCGCTCTCCAAGCTATAACTTGGAGAGCTTTTTTAAAAAGAGTTGTCCAAGTCTTGTTTGCAAGCCTAAATGTGTAGTAGTCTTTGTAAGAATAAAACTAAAAATAAAATTTAAACAAATATTGAAGAAGAAAATTTAAACACCATTTAAATTAGAAAATATTAAATTTCTTATTTTTTATGAATTCTAAAAATTTAATAAAAAATAAAATCTGAAAAGAATGTAATTTATTTGAAATAGTAAATAAAAAAAGTTTTAAAATATAGTAAAAAAATCTGATTAGCAAGTTATTTAACATATATTCAGTCGTCGGTTAATTTGCAGAAATTTGTTAAAGTGGAGTTTTATTTACCAAATTTAAAAATTGAGATTAAATTGTAATTTTTAAAAGGATTGTGATTTTTTTTCCAATAAAGCCTTTTTTTTTAGTGCTTTTTTATTTACAGATTTTTTTTATTGTGTGAAAATTACACATTTAGCAAATTAACCACATATGCAAAAAATTGTGACTCAACAACTTTCGGTGAAAATTACAAGCATGTGACCGACACGTGACTAAAACAACGCCGTTTGGGGTCGTTTTAGGGGCATTTGGGACGAAATTGACTAAAGTTGAATTTATGTTATCTGGATTTGGGACAAAATTGACTAAAGTTGAATTTATGTTATTTGGGGCTAAACTTGAAAATCAAATAATTACGGGATCATATTGATAAAGGTGGAAAGTTAGGGGACGATTTTGGTTTCAATCCCGACAAACACGTAATATAATCTCTATAATCTGATCTGATCCCGCTAGATTTTTTAGACCTACAAATTTTTTTCACTATTCTTTTTTCTGGTAGTGTTAAGATGTTACATTAAAATTTGAAAGTATCGGATGCTAACTTTATCTACAAGTTAGCAACAATATTCAAATCAACATCAAAATACATCATAATATCGAATTCGAACAATATATACAACCATGATATTATGTAATTTCTGAAAAGCAAGAAGTGCTATCTGATTATTTTCTGAGGTTTGCAAATGCCTTATCATTCATTCGATGCTTAGTACAAGTTGTGTATTAATGTAGGTATGGTCGACTATCTTTGTTGGCCAGCTTTTCATTTTTGATATCCAGCAAAATATATTCGAATTGTTGAAAAGATGAAGGCCAGGAAAATGAAAGCATGTCTCATAATAATATGACTCTTGGGAATGCACAAAAACCATATATAAATAGAATATTTTCAGTACTTGATGACGGAACCCTAATTTTTAGCCAATTTTATTTTAAAAGGTTCTTTTTTATCAATGATTTTAATTTTATTCTTTTCTAGCCAAGAGAATATTTTTTTTTACTAACTATACCCTTATCTCTCTTTTTTAAAAAGATCAGTTCTTTTATTATTATTTTTCTTTTATTTTCAATAAAAGTGTGGTGCGAATTGAAAAAAAAATTGTGGTACGAGCTTCAATAAAAGGTGGTACGAGGTGAATTAATGGTGGTACATACTTAAATAAAATGTGGTACGAGGTGAATTAATGGTGGTACGGGCTTCAATAAAGTGTGGTACGGGTGAAAAAAATGGTGGTACGAGCTTAAATAAAATGTGGTACGACGTGACTTAATGGTGGTACGACCTCAATAATGAGTGGTACGGAGTAAATTAATGGTGATACACCCTTAATAAAATATGGTACGTGGTGAATTAATGGTAGTACGAGATTAATAAAATGTGGTACGGGGTGAATTAATGTTTGAATATGGTGTAGTATTAGAGTGTTGATCGGATGAGGGAGAAAGAAAGTTGTTCTAATTTTTAAGAGAAAAAACCGCTGAATATTTTTTTAAGAATGTAGCTGTTTTTTTCCCTATTTTATTTAATTCTTTTAGTTAATTAAATAGGGGTATAAGAGACTAAATAATAATTCTCTTGGCTAGAATAGAACAATTTGAAATTTAATGACATAAAAGAAAATTTACTTTTACATTGGACTATTTATAACTCTACCCTGTACTTGATCAATTAACTGTACCATTTTCACAAGGACAAATTTTCCTAGTCAAATTTGGATTCATATTAATAAAGCAACATTCACTCACTAATACAATAAATATTTTTATAAACTAATATTATAATATTTACATACACATAAATACTATTAGAAATGGTAAAATGGGCCCAGCTCGATAGCCCATTGTTGCAGCCCCCAAAAATAGGTTGGGCTAGTTGGGCCTAATTTTTTAACTTGGCGACTTGGCCCGCCCAACTATTGTCGGGCCGACGGGGCTCGGGCTGCCCCGGTTAATTTAAAAAAATAAAAAATAAATCTATATGGTCTATAACCATATAGCTTTAGCCCTAATAAGCAAGGGTTTGAGCTTCCCTCTAACAATAAGGCGCATCATCTCATTCGAACCACCAACAAACTCTTTCCCAATAAACACGGCCGGAATGCTAGGGTTGCACCCAATTCTCATCAATTCCTTGTCTATTTCATCGCCATTCGCGAGCTGATTGAGGTCGCACACCATAGGGTTCGCCCCGTAGCCACGTATGAGCGTGTCGATTGCATGGGACATGCAACAATTGGTTTTGCTGAATATCACCACCGGATATTCACTCTTCAATCTCATGATCGTACCCATAATTATTTTGATTGAGAATTTTTGGTATTGTGAAGTTATAGAGATATGAGTACAAATTGAATTGGAGTTTAGTTCATGGGGGTATATATAGGGGAGAAAATCAAGATTCAATCCACAGATTTCCTATGATAAAGCTGCATGCAAGGATAAAGATTTCATTTTTCATATTCTTGGAATATATTTTTTTCCTTTTTCTATTCTCCGCACGCGTCCTTAATTAGTTTAATTTCCTATTATTGTGTCTTCTCCTTCTAAATAATAATTGTTGTGTACTAAAATATCGGGTTGAGAGATTTAGATGTGGCTAATGATTCTAGTAGCACAAACAAGTAATTATGAGATAAGAGTTTGTATTAATTGCTCATGATTATGGAGAGAATAGATGTTGAATTTAAATGCAAGAAGTAAATTTGCAAGAGGTTTGGTATGGTATGAATTCTCTAGTTATTTGGGTCATAAATGAGTCATATTTATAATGTTTGGGAGAATGGAGCTCACTCTCTCGAGTTACAAGTACAATGGGCCGAAAGTTACTGTGAAAAATATTAAATGCTATAAGACTGATGTGATTTGCCTTTGAGGTCGCGGGAGGTCGCCCGAGGCATGTCGACCTCGGGCACCTCGCTGGGACTTCGCCCAAGGTAATTCCCGGATTTGCAGGGAATTAGCCGTTTATCTCATTCGTAATCATAATGAAAATCAATATCTACCCATAATTAGTTGCATGCAGTTCCGTATACTTTGGAAGACATCTTCCACAAGATCAAACACAAACAAACAAATCAAAACAAATCCAAAATTCATTTTCCAAAAATCTCCCACAATACCCATTCCCAATCTCCACCACCGCCACCGCCACCTCCCTCCTCTGCCACCCATCACCACCGTCATCATTAATTACCCTCTCTATCCCAAAAAAAACCCATGATCATCACCTCGGGCCTCGCATAAATGGAAGACCCGACGGTTCCGTCCGCCCCTCCGCCGCCGCCGCCGCCGCCGCTAACCCTAACACAACCGTCGGTAAGGAAGAGAAACAAACACGGGAAGGTGTTCCGCGTGTTCCGCAACATATTCCGGTCGTTCCCGATCATAACCCCGACGTGCAAATTCCCCTCCCTGTCCCTCCCCGACGGGAAAGTAATTCAAGCAAGCTTAAAACTATAGAATCATATTTGGTGTGTTTTTCAGATCGTATTTGCTGCGACATTGGGAATGGAGGTGGCGACAGGGAATTCCATATTCAGGAAGATGGATTTGCAAGGAATCGAAGAGGCGGGAGGCGTTTTCGCCTGGTTTTCCAGCAACCGAAACAGAGTAGGCCAAATCTTTTCTATCAGCTGCAACACCTTCATTGATTCAATCATTGATCAGGTCATTGATGGCTTGTTTTATGACACTGATATCAATGACTAGTCTACTTATTTCTTAATGTTCTTATAACATATAAAGGTGTTAATAAAGATATAGAATTATTATAGCTAATGGCGATTTATATGTATAGTGAATATATACAATGTATCGATACACTGCTCGTGTATGGCCTGACTTGTATGGGGATGTTAAGGTAATAATCGATATTCTTATCTCGAAAAATAATCAATATCGGTGTATATATATATATATATATAGTAGTGTTGTTAAAGATAGCTAGGGTTTTGGATTTTGTTAAATCAGTTGTATTGATGCAAGGTGATTGTGTAATGTATTGAAAGATGCATATATTGTAATGTAATCTTGTTTTTTTTCTAGCACCATTGTTTTGTTGAAAGATACATATATTAAAACGGTGTTTTTTCCTTCTGTTCTGCATTTGTCATTTGTGAGGGCAAAGAACGACTTTTGAAAAAGTGGAGTTGCAAATACTACCTAACAATTTCGAAAATAATTTATTTTCAAAAGCTATGATGATCAGTTTCTGAAAATAAAATAAGTGATTCTCTCTCCTCTACTCCATAAGTCTGTTGATATGAAATATTTAGTTTAGTGTAATTTATTTTTTCCTTGTACATTGTAATTTCCCCTGAGAATGAGGTTTATCAAATGTGCATTTTGAAATAGCAAACGTTTTTTTTTTTTTTTTCGGTAAATAGCAAACGTTTATAAGGAATGAAATCACACTTGTTTCATAATTGGTGTTTCATTTTATATTCCATAACACGGATGGATGACATGTGGAATGATAAAAAATATCCAACGAACCAATATGTTTTGAGTTCATGTATTAAAAATCTAATAGGGTGAAACACCAGTGGAATACGAAAAGTGAAACAGGAAAATCGAACCGCGTTTATAATGTGGTACTGGTCATGGTTTTCTAAAATCCTAAACTAGCACGGTTTTAAATTTCAAAATTCACATCTTGATTTATAAAACCCAAAACAAACATCACCTAAGAGTAAAAGTAAGAGAGAGCGGGAGAGATATGTGAGAATGTATCTAACGAAGATCATGTCAATATGTATTATATCAGATAATCTTATTTTTATCATATTGGGCTTGGTGCATATTTAGGCCATTGAATTAATATATTGAAACTCATCAGCTTGGGTGTTTTTGGCTGTAGGCCCTTTTAAATGGACTTCTTTAGCATTAGTGTATTTTGTTCTCATGAACAAGAGGGTCTCATGTGTATCAAGTGCACCTTGCACCTTGCGACTTAAATATTTATTTTTAACATGTAATTTGTTTACATTGAACGCATGTAATTTATATCAAACGAAAGCAAGTTTTTCTTTTTTTATAAACAAATTGCATATTTTACTAAAATAAATTGGATATTTAAAAAATGTATTGCACAGTGCATGTAGTGTATATAAAACTTGTGTATAAGACTTGTGTAATGATGGGATTTTTCATGTTTGCTTGAAAAAGAATTGGCGATGATAGAGTATTTTTTATGAACAAAGATGTCTAGGAAGTAAAGTTTCTCCTTAAAATGAGCTATGTGAGATGAAGAATGAAGAATATTCTTTGTTTTCCTTTTTCCTTCAAGTGTTGGACAAAAATTGGATAAGGGAGAGAAAATGACTTTATTCTTATCTCTTCAAGAGCTTCTAGAAATTGTGGCAAGGTTAAAGGATGCTAACTTAAGGTGTCATCCAAGGGTCAAATACTATCCAAATTAAGGTTGGTTGTCTTGCAAGATTTAAAATTGAAGTCAAGTGTGACAAATAACATGAACTCTCCTATAAATTGATATCGTTACTTTTATAAACTAATATCTATAACATTTATAAATATAATAGTATCAATCAATAAATATTATAGTATAAATTTCATGCTATAAACAAATTTCACCGGAGACCTACGCGACAAATAATGGCAAATATCACACATCAATGTGAAAAATGCACTATTTATTAGCACTTACTTTTCGAATAGAATCATTTTGTGTCTGCTAGATATACATACTACGCAATTTAAGTGAATTTTTAAATAGTGTCCGTTGTTTTTACTGATTAGTTGCAGTTGGTACAAGTGCATTGTTTTCACTGATAGTTGCAGTTGGTACAAATGCATTTTTTAGACCGTATCAATTGTTTTTGAACAGATGTTGTTTAAAAATGTACTTGACTACTGAATTGCACGGTGCATCTAATACATAATATATTTACTCTTCAAATATTATAGGCTAATTGAGATTGAATTTGAAGCCCTAATTGGTCCAGAAAGTTTCGCGGCCGGCCGGTTCAAGATTCTGAGCATTAATACTCTTAAAAATCGTTTTCGAAAATTATATCTTTACGTAATTAATTAATCTTTAATCGCTAGAATTATCTTATTGTAATTTAAATTCTAATATTTATAATTAAGTCCACATCTTAAATCCTCAAAAAAAAAAAAATAAATCATATTGTGCTAGAAGTTCTCACGGCTACAAAGAGTATATTATATTCCGATATACCCAACAGAAAAACATTTCTTCAAAAATGGTTTGCAAATTAAACAATTCAATCAAGTTTCAAATGAATTTATAAAACCATAAATATACGTAAATATATATATAACAATGCAATGAAATATTACTTCAAAATCACTATTCAAAATATCATTGCCATATATCAACCTTCAAATATATGATAATGGCCTTACATTCATATGAATATATGATTGAACTTCAACCAACTTTCCCATGAATATATATATATATATATATATCTCGATCTATACCCAAATAGCTTTAGCCTTGATAAGCAAGGGTTTGAGTTTCCCTCTAACCTTAAGGCTCATCACCTCATTGGAACCACCAACAAACTCTTTGCCAATAAACACAGCCGGGACGCTAGGGTTGCACCCCATTCCCATCAATTCCTTGTCTATTTCATCGCCATTGGCGAGCTGATTGAGCTCACACACCATAGGGTTCGCCCCGTAGCCACGTATGAGCGTGTCGATTGCATGGGACATGCAACAATTGGTTTTGCTGAATATCACCACCGGATATTCACTCTTCAATCTCATGATCGTATCCATAATTATTTTGATTGAGAATTTTTGTGAAGTTATAATAATTAATAGCGATATATATGAGTTGACTCGAGTTTGAGCTATATATTGAATTGGATTTTAGTGCATGGGGCTATATATAGGGGAGGAAATCAAGATTGAAAAGGTTCGTGTCCAATCCAGAGATTTCTCCAAAGATTATAATGCTGCATGCATTTGCAAAGAACACATGGGATAAAGATTTCCTTTTTCATATTCTTGGAATATTTTTTCTTTTTTTATTTTCTACACGTGCCATTAGTTTATTCCCCGTTTTCTCTCTATTTCTTTATAACAAAATAAATTAGCTTGATCAAATTACTTATGCTATTCTTATCTCTTATTTTATAGTACATAAGAAAATTTATAAATTTATTGCATAAAAAGCATTGATTTATATATATTCATCGTTGTTTTCAAAAAAAAATATATATATATATCTATATATATATGTATATATCGTTAAACTAAAATGTTAATGTCATCAGTCATACTAATTAAATCATATACTAGTATATTATATAATAAGAGTAGTGGAATAATTAATTAGTAACAATAATTAATAATATATAATTACAATAAATTAATCTTCACCAATAAATTAATCTTCACAAACACTTTATGCAAATGTGTACGATTTAAATCCTTGCATATGAGTCTATATATATATGACTGAAATAAAAATTGGTAGCCCATTAATTTTTATTTATTTTGTCTATATACTTTAATACGACATGCGCATATAAGAGATTTGTACACTTACTCATAAATCTTTACTAGTACATGCATGGATATCGTATTCGAGGCAATATGAAAAAGTATCAATATCATGATGCTATATATATATATATATATAGCAAGTAAAATTAACATGAAAAAAAACTTATGTGAACCCAAATTTTTTATGAATTCGATTTTTTTAGTATCACTATTATGTATAAAAACTATCATTGTAATGCATAAAAATTATAAATATTATGCACAAAACTATCACTGTTTAAAAAATAATTTATATTTTTAAACAATGAAAATTTTTGTGTATAACAGTGATAATTTTTGTACATAATAGTGATAAAATTCATGTATAGATTGATTCACGTGGGTGTTACTCAATTAACATTCAACTCAGCATAAAAAATATTTAAGTATCGAACAATATATTTAACCACAGTATTATGTAATGATTTGGTCGGTTTGGTAAACTAAGTATTAGACTCTGAAAAGCAAGATGTGTTGTCTGATTTTGTGAGATTTGCAAAGTATTTATCATTCGATGCTTCGAAGTTCGAACCAACTGGAGATGATAAGTTTTGTGGCTAGCTAGCTAAGGCTTATCCAACTTTTCATTTTTCATATTCGTGACTGAAAATGAAAGTCTGCCTCTAACATATATATGACTCTTTGGATGCACAAAACGTACCATAAACACAATATCGTCCGTACCTCAACAAATGCGATCACAAAATGAATTTCGTAATATTTTTGAGATAAAAGATTTGATGCTTGTTCGACCTCTTACCTCTACTACATAAATCAGATCCTACTTTTCTACTTTTGTAAGAGTCACTCAGTTTAGTCTTACTAGGCTAATGGGACAGCCCAATCTTTAATTCTTTTCTTTTTCTTTTTTAATGTAAAATTATGAACGAAATTTAGCTTTTGGAGAGAAAAAATAAACATAAAAACACCACAAAGCATTCGAACAAAAAATTGGATCAATCAAATTTAAATATTATAAAGATTTATTATAGGCATTTTAAAGTCCTTGATAATTGAAGAAATTGAGTGCAATTAATTTTTTTGCGCACAAGAATTTGTGTAAATCGAAATACTCCGATTAAATTTTACATATGCACTGTGATCCTTGTTATAGAAATTCAACCACATGAAATTATTCACGAATTGATTCACGTTTCACAATTTAAGATCCTTTTGATTGTATTGTTATGTGATAATCTGGTGAAGAAATTAAATCACCCTGTAACTCTTCTGTGTGTTACGTATATTTTTCTGTGCAGGGAGAAAAGAAGAGTTTTCTCTATTCTCTAATCTCAGAAAAACTCACTCTAAAAACATCCTGTGGGATAGTTTTCATATATATGTAACTTTTCTTTTTTCAAGTTTATCCACTTCATGTGTGAATATTGTTTATTATTAATTAATAATTAATATTAAATTAATTATTAATATAATAATTACTTTCAATTTACACGAATTTTAATGTTGAATTGTTAATTATTACTAAAAATGATAAAATTGTTGTTTGATAGGGGTTAAATAATTATTTGTGTAAATTAAACAAGATAAATTTACCTTTAGTGTGAGAAAAGAAATGACATAAGGTGTAATATTGAGATGTTTGAGGGGTACAGATAGAAGAAAAAAGGTTATTTTGTTGTTATTTATAAAAATGTTCAATTAAGTTTTGGACGGACCATTTTGTCAAATATTCAAATAAGAATGGGACGACTATCACTGTTTAAAAAATAATTTATATTTTTAAACAATGAAATTTTTTGTGTATAACAGTGATAATTTTTGTACATAATAGTGATAAAATTCATGTATAGATTGGTTCACGTGGGTGTTACTCAATTAACATTCAACTCAGCATAAAAAATATTTAAGTATCGAACAATATATTTAACCACAGTATTATGTATGAGCGTGTCGATTGCATGGGACATGCAACAATTGGTTTTTCTGAATATCACCACCGGATATTCACTACTCAATCTCATGATCGTATCCATAGTAATTTTGATTGAGAATTTTTGGTATTGTGAAGTTATAGAGATATGAGTACATATTGAATTGGAGTTTAGTGCATGTGGGTATATATAGGGGAGAAAATCAAGATTCAATCCACAGATTTCCTATGATAAAGCTGCATGCAATGGAATTGCTTGCAAGGATAAAGATTTCTTTTTTCATATTCTTGGAATATATTTTTTTTCCTTCTTCTATTCTCCGCACGCGTCCTTAATTAGTTTAATTTCCTATTATTAATTTGACAAAAACTTGTATGCAATATTGCATACTAGTGTTATGTGTAATTGAGTTTTTTTTTTTTTTCACGCGGGTCATAAGAAGTTGGTTAGGGCAGATTGACTTTCTTCATCTTCGCGGCGCTCATCACGAAATCTGTCAAATTTATTCTTCTTCATCTTCTCTTCAAATTGTTGGTGGATCTCACGGGTTCTTCTTCCTCGTTCGTGCCCTAATTTCTTGTCCAATTTAATTTTTTTCAATTCGCTCCGATTATTGGATGAAATTGGGTTATTCAATTTGAATTTTGGAATGGATTCTGCGAGAAGAAGAGAGAATATGTGTGTGGTGTTTGAATTACACCTCAACACAAAGTGTGTGCTAAAATTCAGATCCTTCTGCACTCTTTTCATGCTGTTCTGTATATCTGTAATTTTAGACTGATGATTTTTTTTCGTGTTTGTACTGGTTTTGTTCATATAGTAACACTCTTTTGCTCATAGGGTAACACTCTTTTGTTCATGTAGTAACACATCAAGTTGTTATGTAAATCTGTAATTTTGGACTGGGAATTTCTTTTCACGTTTGTTCTGGTTTTGTTTATACGTTTGTACTGATTTTTGTTCATGTAGTAACACTCTTTTACTGATGATATTTTTCACGTTTGTACTGGTTTTTGTTCATGTAGTAACACTCTTTTTCTCATAGGGTAACACTCTTTTGTTCATGTAGTAACACATCAAGTTGTTATGTAAATCTGTAATTTTGGACTGAGAATTTCTTTTCCGTTTGTTCTGGTTTTGTTTATGTGTTTGCACTAGATTTTTGTTCATGTAGTAACACTCTTTTGCTCATAGGATAACACTATTTTGTTCATATAGTAACACATCAAGTTGTTATGTAAACCTGAACCCACTGCCCGCGCCCGACCCGCCCTGACCCGACCCGCAGCCCTGACCCGCGAAATTTAGGTAACTTTTGCCTTATTTATGTTGTATTGCACATAACACTAGTGTACAGTATTTCACACAAGACTTTCTCTATTAATTTTTTTCTCTATTGTTTAGTTACATAATTAACTAATGTGATATGTTGGTTGAGTCCGATGCTCAAATTGCGATTTATGTCTTACTTTACCCGAGGTAGGATTTCAGTTATGTTGGGACGCGATTATTGTTCGTGACATTCGGAATTTGGTCGCTGACTTTGATAGAGTGGCTTTTGCTTGGACTAGGAGAGCTGGGAATCCTATGTCTCATTTGCTTGTTTTTCATGCTTTTACTTCTGTTACTGTTTTTTTCTCGATCCATGTTTCAGATCATATTGGTGCTGTTGTGGAGGTCGATTTTCCAATTTTTTAATACTATCTTTCTTTCCTAATAAAAAAGAAAAACTAGCGTACATGATCAAAATAATTAGATGAATATCTTTCTATACAATCTATATATATATATATATAAATATATAATAGCAGAAACAACCCCAAATACCAAAAAAAACTGTAAATTAAAAATAAGAAGTCACACAATTCGAGGCTGCACTAATACACACTTGGGCTTGGACAGCTGTGAAAAATGACCTTGGAGAGCGGTTATAACCGCTCTCCAAACAAATTAATCAAAGCTTGGACAATCGATATAAAACCGTTGTCCAAGAAATCAAGATTTTGACAAATTTTTTCAACCGCATTGCAAGAGGTGTCTTGGACAGCGGTTATTAACCGCTGTCCATAATTTTTTTTTTTTATAATTTCGTTTATTATGTTAGATAGACAGCGGTTATTAACCGTTGTCCAATATCTTTTTTTTTTAATTATTAATTTATATTTTAAAAATCCTATAATAAAACTATAAACCAAAACTTATATATACGTCCAATACCATAAACCATAAACCAAAAATCATATAATAAAACCATAAACCAAAACTTATACAACATATATATATATACCAAAACATCAAATAAATAAACATACACATCATGAAATAAATTAATAAACATACAATCATAAACATACGTCCAATACACCAAAAATATGAAATATATATCATCACAAATATATAATTTAATTACATGCTACCAAAATTTCAAACAACGATCACTCGATATCGTATGAATATAAGATTCTATTGTAAAGGTACCCCGTCCAATCGTTTTTCCACTTCTCCAGTCTTTTCTTAGAGTAAGACTTTAGCTCACGTTCATAGACAAACTGCAAACAACGAATCAATCAATATTGTATGAATTTTTATTCAATCAATAATAATTTAAATAAATCGATAAATTGACTTACATTGAGAGGAATGTTCGTTAGAGAAGCGCGGATTATATCTTCAATAAAGCAACACACAAATTGTCCACAATGTTCATTATCTCGTTGCCTCGGAACCTGTTGATTAACAATTATAATCACGTATTACAATTATGATTTCTTTCTATTAATTTGATAATTTACTAAATTAAATTTACCTTAATGTTAATCCAGTTCACTTTATTTAACTTAGATCTTGAACCTTGACTTTGAAGGTGACTCCGATACATCGTCATCACACTATTATTATTATAATTAAAAAATAAAAATAGATTAAATATGCATAATTTTAAAAGTAAAAAAAATTATTGTATAGAATATAAAAAATGAACTTACGCTTCCATATATGAAACGAGATCAGGGCGATTTGAATAAACTCCATCCTGAGCTGGGTCCATAAAATACACACTTAATGTATTCATGTGTATGGCGACCAGCACCCAATGGTTCCAATATTATATTGAGAATATTAAAATTAACTGCAAATTTAGCATATATATGTGCAAATATTATAAACATGAATACAAATTTTAACGAAATGTTTATCACTCACCCCACATTTGTTGGCCAAAAAATGAGATGATCGCTCCCAGTTTGATTCAGCATATGATTAACTAACACATCCATGGTTTGTACCCTATCACCCAATATGCAAGACACCTGGGGGGAGACAAAGGAATACATTCCACTTGCTCGGACATCTCTGGAGAGATATACCTCACCCAAATATCTTTAACCAACATATATACGCTAATTAATATTTAAAAAGAAAATTAAACTATACATAAAGTGAATATTGAGAAATAGTAAACACGTACCTGAGGTAAAGGGCTATGGTGGTTGCACTCAACCACTCGTCATTCAAGACTTCGCGCACATGTTCCTCACTGACGAATTCTTGGAAAGTATTCTGATGAAAGTGAGTAAGCATGGGAACTGTGACGATCTCGAAAGCATTAGAAGATACCATCCGGTGCACCCTAGACTGTACATAATCATCGTGATCTAAGTCTCCAGTCATGGGATAACCAAGTCTGAGCGCATTGGAGTCCCTCGTTCTCCCCCTCTGACTGTCTACAACACCCCTCGATTTCTCTTTAGCCTTTTGTGGTGATTTCTTCCGAGGCATTTGTGGTGTCGGCAGATTCTATAATTAATTTACAATATTATTTAGAACCACAAATAAGATAATGAACTTTAATAACATATATTTTACCCTCATGGTGCTAGAGACCAAGTTGCTCGGCCATTAGATGAAGTGCCCGACCGCTGTTTCGACTGTGACGGCTTCATCGATTGGTTTTGGCACCGCTGAATTCTCTTGTCCGATTACGGGTACATCGAGTGTGACCCTCACGAAACCAGGAGTGATGGGATGACCATGAATCATTCCATGGGAGCTGTGCAACGTTCCTGTGGCCACCAACCGATCGGGATCCTCCAAATAAAGGTAGCAAAAGGTCGTTGGTTGTTCGAATAAGATATTTAGTTAGAAAAATTTAATACACTAGTCTTTAATTAAAATAAATGTGAGACATTCATATCTGATACCTGAGAGACGTTTTGAAGTGCCTCAATAAAGTCGTCCCTAGGGTTAGCTGAAAACATAACATTAGCGACACTATGTTCACAGCTTGATCCACTCGACGATATTCCGTGGCTCGTTCTTCTCTCGGACCTCAAACGTTCCACATCTTTAGACAACTTGGCAACCTGTTCCGTTAGTATACCCACCATATTCATGGCTTGAAGACCAGGTGCCATTGCTAACGATGTCTTCGTCATGCCATATTCGACACTCCGTAAGCGGCCGGGATGCTCCTGGTGACCTATAGCCCGTCCAAACAGATCATCAGGGCCGATAATGCGGATGTTGTCGGGCGTCATGGTCTGAGATAGACGCTCCTAAATCACAAAAACAAAAGATTATTATTTAATTATTTGTTTATAAATAATAGTTTGTAATTGAAAGATAAACTAATGGATAGATTACCACTTCTTCGATGATGCGTTGTGCACTGGGATAGTGAATATTCCTGTCTCGACCCTTTCTGGTAGTCTGAAATAAGTCAAAACGGGTAACAATAGGCTCACTCTCTCCAGCTTTTCTTCTTTCTTCTTTCTACGATAGTGATGAACGTGTCCCTTTATTAGATATATTAAAAGTGAATATATAAAAAAAAATTAAAAGTTAGGATTTTGATCTCACCATATTTTCTCTTATTCGTGCATAACCTTTGTTCGATCCACGATATCACGCCTCCATCGACTTGGCTTGATCGCGATTTTTATTACTTCGATTCTACAGTATAATAGAATTATGATAAACACTGAAAAACTTAGGGCATTAGAAATTGAGGAAATGACATTGATCAATTTTACACGAAATCATCCTCCATAGCTCTGCTCTACAAACTCCTCCCAAAGATGAAGCCACCATAGGGTTATTACGATACGGCGAGGCGACTAGCCAAGTAAAGACCAGTTTCCGGATCTCGTGTGTTACTTCTCAACCAAGTCCAAAAATTCTTGGCCATTACTCCAGCTTGCGATAATATTTGCTTCTTCATTGTGTGGTCAAGACCTCTGAATGTAGTCTATATGCATATAACATAACAATTTAGTAAATTTAAGGGTCATACTACAACTTTCAATAAATATATAATTAACATACCGTAAGTTCGTCCCATAATCTTTCCTTCAAAGGAGTCAGTTTGAAATTACGCCGTTCGTTGGGGCAAAGACGATAGGGATCACGCTCCTGACTGCAGCTCCAATGTAGAAGGACAACGACTCACTCTCTTTTCCTATTGCCTGTCCAAACTCATTGAACGATATCTGCAATAACATAGTATTTAATTAGGTTCAACGATCAATCAATATATTTATCGATTTCAAACTGTTCAATTTTAATAAAATTACCTGAAGTGTTTTCCCCTTGCTACGAGCTCTCTTAATAGATGACATGGTGACTATACCCCGAGTGCGCTTCTCCCCGGAGCTGCTAGTGGTGGTAGGAGCATCAGTGTCACACTCTCTTAAGTCATCAGGATGCTGTCGATCATATGCACCATGATCATATGCGCCATGATCTCCATCAGAATATCCATCATCATCTCCATCATCTCCGGGATATGGCAAACGAGACATGATCCTGTAAAGCAGAAGAAACAACATTTAATAAATAAAAATCAAATAATATTCAATAAACCAGAAGAAACAAAATTGCATGATTACAAAATTCTTCCACCCCATTCCTATACTTATCTGATAATCAATCTGCTCGAACCCACTTTCGATCCATATAGAACTAGAGATACCTATAGGAAAGACAATATGAAGACTGCTTCTCAAGACAATTATCTTAAAGTATTAAACCTAAAAGCATATCTAACCATACTTAATCTACATTCATTTTAATTTTCTAATTTTGAAATCCTTCCAATTTTTCACTCATTCACAATTTTTGTTACTTCTCAAGACAATATGTATCCTAATGTATCACCATTAATCATCATTAATCACTATCCATTCATTAAATTAATAACCAAAATATATCCTAATGTATTAATCCTAATTTATGCTTAAATTCTCACACAAGCATATTATCAAACACCTTAAGTGCATTATTCATCTCTAACAAAATGTTCATTTCTAACACTAACAAAAATTCATTCAAGCCACTAACAACAATTAATCCAAGGTACTAACAACAATATAATTAAACCAACATTAATCCCACACTAACAACAATTAATCCTAACAAATTAGCTATATATATCCTAACAATTAATCTCAAACATATATATAAAAACATATATATATATATATATATATATATATATATATATCCTAACAACTAATCTCAAACATATATATATATATCCTAACAATAATTAATCCCAAACATATATATATATCCTAACAATTAATCTCAAACATATATATATAAACACAATATTTATATATATATCCTAACAATTAATCCCAAACACACACACACACACACACACATATATATATATATATATATATATATATAAACACATGCAATATATATATATATATGAAAAAATACCTATATATATATGGAGGAGGAAGGCGGCGACGGTGGCGGCGGTAGGGGAGGATGGCGACGGCGGGGGTCAGAGGGGGGAGGGCAGGGGAGAGGGAGGGGGAGGAGGAGGAGGCCGCCGATTTGGGGGGAGAAGGAGAAGCTAGGTCAACGGCGACGGCGGCGATTTAGTTGGAGGAGGAAACCGACGACGGCGAGCGATTTGGGTGAGAGGGAGGAGCTAGGTCTTCGATCGGTTTGCGGCGATTTGGGGGGAGAGGAAATTGGGGAGAAGAAATGAAGGCAGGCCAAGTGATATATATATCTGATATAAAAAAAAAAACAGCGGTTATTAACCGTTGTACAAGTGATCTTGCAATGCGGTTTAAAACCGCTTTCCAAGTTTTATTCTTGGACAAATGTTTTAAAACCGCCGTTTTTTTTTTTTTTTTTTTTTTTTTAATAAAACCGCTCTCCAAGCTGAAACCGCTGTCTTTTTTTTTTTTTTAATAAAACCGCTCTCCAAGCTATAACTTGGAGAGCTGTTTGAAAAAGAGTTGTCCAAGTGCAGCTGTGCAAGCCTAAATGTGTAGTAGTGCTGTAAGAATAAAACTAAAACTAAAATTTAAACAAATATTGAAGAAGAAAATTTAAACACCGTTTAAATTAGAAAATATTAAATTTCTTATTTTTTATGAATTCTAAAAATTTAATAAAAATAAAATCTGAAAAGAATGTAATTTATTTGAAATAGTAAATAAAAAAACTTTTAAAATATAGTAAAAAAATCAGATTAGCAAGTTATTTAACATATATTCTGCCGTCTGTTAATTTGCAGAAATTTGTTAAAGTGGAGTTTTATTTACCAAATTTAAAAATTGAGATTAAATTGCAATTTTTAAATTACACATTTAGCAAATTAACCAAATATGCAAAAAATTGTGACTCAACAATTTTCGGCAAAATTACAAGCATGTGACCGGCACGTGACTAAAAAAACGCCGTTTGGGGTCGTTTTAGGGGCATTTGGGACGAAATTGACTAAAGTTGAATTTATGTTATCTGGATTTGGGACGAAATTGACTAAAGTTGAATTTATGTTATTTGGGGCTAAACTTGAAAATCAAATAATTACGGGATCATATTGATAAAGGTGGAAAGTTAGGGGACGATTTTGGTTTCAATTCCGACAAACACGTAATATAATCTCTATAATCTGATCCGATCCCGCTAGATTTTTAAGACCTACAAATTTTTTTCACTATTCTTTTTTCTGGTAGTGTTATGTTACATTAAAATTTGAAAGTATCGGATGCTAACTTTATCTACAAGTTAGCAACAATATTCAAATCAACATCAAAATACATCATAATATCGAATTCGAACAATATATACAACCATGATATTATGTAATTTCTGAAAAGCAAGAAGTGCTATCTGATTATTTTCTGAGGTTTGCAAATGCGTTTTCATTCGATGCTTAGTACAAGTTGTGTATTAATGTAGGTATGGTCGACTATCTTTGTTGGCCAGCTTTTCAGTTTTGATATCCAGCAAAATATATTCGAATTGTTTAAAAGATGAAGGCCAGGAAAATGAAAGCATGTCTCATAATAATACGACTCTTGGGAATGCACAAAAACCATATATAAATAGAATATTTTCAGTACTCGATGATGGAACCCTAATTTTTAGCCAATTTTATTTTAAAAGGTTATTTTTTATCAATGATTTTAATTTTGTTCTTTTCTAGTCAAGAAAATATTTTTTTTACCAACTATACCCTTATCTCTCTTTTTTAAAAAGATCAGTTCTTTTATTATTATTTTTCTTTCATTTTTCAATAAAGTGTGGTACGGGTGAAAAAATTGTGGTACGATCTTCAATAAAATGTGGTACGAGGTGAATTAATGGTCTTACGGGCTTCAATAAAGTGTGGTACGAGTGAAAAAATGGTGGTACGAGCTTAAATAAAATGTGGTACGACGTGAGTTAATGGTGGTACGACCTCAATAATGAGTGGAACGGAGTAAATTAATGGTGATACACCCTTAATAAAATATGGTACGTGGTGAATTAATGGTAGTATGAGATTAATAAAATGTGGTACGGGATGAATTAATGTTTGAATATGGTGTAGTATTAGAGTGTTGATCGGATGAGGGAGTGAGAAAGTTGTTCTAATTTTTAAGAGAAAAAACCGCTTGTTATTGGCATGTAGCGCGAGGTCGGGCACGACCAGGAAAGAATCATAAGGAGGCCAAACTCAATTTTATACAAGTATAACACATCGCTGTGGATAGCGAGGCAAAAGCACGCCAAGCTCGGATATGCGACCTAGATGCACCTCATAGGTCGCAGACTGACACAAGTACGGAGCATTAATTGCGATTGGACCCGTGACAGGCAAGCAGCGCCAAGGAGCTTACCTAAAGATGGCTTTAATCAGAGATGTGTCAGTAAAGAACAGTAATGATGAGTAGCTAGGAGTAGTTAGACGGCTAAATCCCTGCAAACCCAGATTTATCTTGGGCAACGTCCAAGCGAGGGGCTCGAGGTCAGGATACCTCGAGCGACCTCCCAGCGACCAACACCTGAGTCACATCAGTCTTGTAGCATTTAATGTATTGTAGAGTTACTTTCGGCACCTTGTACTTGTAACCCGGGAGAGTGAGCTCCAGTCTCCCAAATCCTATAAATATAGGTCATTTATGACCAAGAAAGAGAGAAATCGATATCTTACCAAACCCCTTGCAAATTTATTACTCAACACTTATTCTCTCAAGCAATCATATAACATAAATACAATCTACTTTACACATTTATTGTTTGTGTCACTAAGATCATTAAGCCACATCTTAATCCATAATCCTCATATTTTAGTGCACAACAATTGGCGCTAGAAGAAGGGTACTCTTTAAGAAAAATAGTGCTAAAGTATTAGTGTTTTCTCATTGGAGTATTCCTCGTGAATCTTCGAAAAAAATCCCCTCACTTACTCAAAATTCTTCTCGACATTTCCTAAGCATGTCTCAAGCTACTTTTATCACCAAAAGAAAAGTTGTTTCGGCCTCGTGTCGCTCCGGTGGGGCGGGGGTTAGTGGTCCGGCCATTAGCAACTGCAACGCCGGGGGACCTATCATCGGAATTGCTCAAAAGCTCGAGCAAATCCGCACCCCTAAAGACATTGATGAGGCCATCGCAGAGTTACGCCGAAAACAAGCCGAGATGAAGATCCCTGACAGAGACCTCCGCCACAACCTGAACCAGAAAGCCCAAAGCAAGGACAAAGGCCAAAGGCGCGAGGAGTCCCACCACGAGGAGCCTCACGAAGAAAAATCTAACCGCGGGGGACCTCGCCACGAGGGACCTCACCGCGAGGGAAGCCAGGAAGCCAACTCTCGCGGGATCCAGTGTACTCCAGTCTATCGGCGCAATCCGAACGAATGGCCAAATCCCATCCACAGACGTTTATTCTCAGAAGGTTTCAATAGCGGCTCACACCGAGGTCATGGACCTCAGCGAGATCAGCCCAGGCCACAGCAGCGCGACCATGCCGGACCTGAAAGATCGTTTTCAGGATCAGTGGCCCAAGGCGGACCAAGACAACGGATATAAGCGAAAGATCGGCTCGAACGGAGTCCCTCACCTCGCAGAAATCGAACCCCATCACCTCACCGGTAAGAAAGAAACTCTCTGTCTCGCCATCATCACGATGAGGTAGCAGGACAGAACGAGTCTCCACAAATGGCCGCCATTCTCCAGAATATCAAAGATCTCCAAGAACAATTAGCGAACAAGGGGGGAGTACCTCTCACCACAAAGATACCCATCTCGCCATTGTCATCCACAATCATGCTCGCCCCTGTACAAATCAAGATCAATGTCAGCTCCATCACACAATACAACGGCAGCACCGATCCGATTAATCATGTAAGCAAATACACGTCCTACATGAACTCCATGGGCATGACTGATGCCACCCAATGTCATCTCTTCCCGCTCACTCTAGGCGACCAAGCCTACCGTTGGTTCAACACCTTACCACCGACGTCCATAGAATCTTTCCATCAGATGGCTCAATTGTTCCTCACTCACTTCGCCTCACTAACCCCACACAAAGAAACCAAGCAGCGTCTAGCAAACATCCATCAGTTCAAGGAGGAGTCTGACTGAACATACATTGATCGCATAGACCAACTCATTATGGAAGGCGAGCCGCTGGGCGACGAAGCCAAAGTCTTGGGGATAGTGCATGGGTTGAAGAAGGGAACCAAACTCTGGAAAATGATGAACAAGGATTACCCATCAAGCTACGCCAATTCCGATACCGAGCAGGGATTATGATCACCAATGCCGAGATACTGGCCTGATCCAAAGTTCGAGAAACCTTTCAGAAGACCCGGGTCCATGAACTATCGAGCTCCGGGAACTTTTAAGCCGATCAATAACTCTCTGGAGGTGAAGCTCCTAGAAAAATAGACCATGAATGCAGCTCAGATCTTTCAGGCGGTCAGGGGCAGACAACAGATCCCACCAGCCCAGGAAATGCTCCAGGACACCTCTAAACTCAACCCAAAAAAAATTTTGTGATTACCACAATTCCATTAGGCATATCACTGAACATTGTTGCGACCTGCAAAGGGAGCTCTGGAAGTTGTACGAAGAAGGGAAATTGGAAAGGTTCGTTAAGCCGAGGCAGCAACAAAATCAGCGACAAGCACCTCCGCCAGGAAATCAGCCCGACCAAGGAAGGCGAGGTCCACAGATCCCAGAGGGGGCAGAGAATAGGTCATCCACATGATCTGCCCCACAGGAGGAACCCTTGAGGGATTCCTCCCAGCAACATCCCTGCCAAACCGACGTTAAAAGGCCGAGATGCGAGCTCTCGACAACGCTTTGCTAAGTTGTCTCCCGATCAACACCATCGCCCCAAGTCAGAAACAACTCACCTTCACCGAAGAAGATAAAGACGGAGTGGTCTACCCGAACTGGAATCCACTCGTGATCTCTGCCAGGATAATGGGGGCTCTAGTTCATCGCATCATGATCGATAATGGGGCTTTCTGCAACATCCTTTTCAAGAAGACACTGGACCTGCTCGGCGATTTCCACTCTTATGTTGAGCCCTGCGAGGTCGGGATCCGAGGTTTCAGAAACCAACCTGTCGAAGCCTATGGAATGATTCGCTTAGCTGTGGAAATCACCTCAACCTTGGATATCGAAGTGAAGGCGACACGACAGCTGGACTTTGTAATCATCGATGCCCCCTCGAACTTCAATGCTTTCTTCGGCAGGCCTTTCGAACATGAGTTTGGGGCTGTCGCCTTGTCTTATTTCTATTGCATTAAGTTTCCCGGATCTGATGGGAAAATTGGCACCATCAAAGGTGATCAGATCGCTGCAAGGAAATGTTTAACTTACACCTGTGTCGATTTAAATTCTACTTTTTATTTCGGTAGAAAACCCGAGGTGGGGCTAAGCTGTACGAGCCAAACTCCACCCCGGAAGAAAAAAGAAAATGATAAAATGGAGATAGACAAGGTAATAGAAATGAATGTAACACCTATGGAAATTAACGTCGCCGCTAAAGAAAAGCCCGCACAGGAGTTACCATACTTGGAACCTCGCCTCGGTTTCGAGCCAATGGAGGTCAACTCCGAACAACGAGAATCTAACCTTGATCCAAGAATGGAAAGAAATGATCAGCGAGCAACCCCTATCGAAGAGCTCGAAACAATCCCAGTCGACCTCGATTGACCGGAACTAAGTGTGACTATCGGAACACAAATTCCCAGCGACCTGCGAAATCAATTGATAAATTTTCTCAAGCAGAATTTAGATGTATTTGCATGGTCACATGAGGACATGGTCGGCATCGACCCCGAGGTCGCATGCCACAAGCTAAACATCGAACCGACAAAGAAGCCAGTATCCCAGAAAAGAAGAAAGTTTGGCCCTGAAAAATACGCAGCCCTGGCCGAAGAAGTGAAGAAACTGCTAGATAACAAGTTGATCAAGCAAGCAGATAAACCGCAATGGGTGGCTAATGTTGTGCTAGTTAAAAAAGTAAACAACTCTTGGTGGCTATGTATCGATTTCACCGACGTCAATGAGGCTTGTCCAAAGGATTACTTCCCAATTACTCATATCGATCACCTCGTAGATAATACTGCTGGACAAGAGATGATGACTTTTATGGATGCCTTTGCCGGGTATCACCAGATCGCCATGGATAAAGATGATCAGCAACACACATCTTTTCTGACAGAGAAAAATGTGTATTGTTGAAAGAGAATGTCATTTGGATTGAAGAACGCAGGGGCAACCTACCAACGTTTGGTAAATCGAATGTTTGCCAATGAGATAGGGAAGACCATGGAGGTGTACATCGATGACATTGTGGTAAAAAGCAAAAAGAAAGAAGACCATCTGGGCCACCTCGCCCGGACCTTTGACATCTTAAGAAAATACAACATGCGCCTAAATCCCAAGAAGTGCAGTTTCGGAGTTGGTTCGGGAAAATATTTGGGTCATATCATCAGTCAGCGAGGTATCGAAGCTAACCCCACAAATATCAAAGCCATCATGGACATGAAACCACCTCGCAACATAAAAGAAGTCCAAAGGTTGACCGGTTGTCTCGCGGCTCTTAACAGATTCGTATCCAGGATGGGGGATAAGTGCAAGCCTTTCTTCGAAGCTATGGAAAAAGGAAAATTCTCGTGGACCCCGCAATGTCAAGCCGCATTTCTGAAGCTCAAAGTGTATCTCTCGAGTATTTCGTCACTTTTATTGATGACTACTCGAGGTACGTTTATATTTTCCTTATGAAGCATAAATCTGAGACCTTTGAGAAATTCAAAGAATTTAAGGCTCAAGCAGAGAATCATAGGGAAAAACATATCAAGTCTCTACGATCCGATCGTGGAGGCGAAAGTACCTCAAATGATGAGTTTTTGAACTACTGTCGATGAGGGGATTGCATCCCAAATTAATCGGAACCCCCCCTCAACAAAATCGGGGTTGCGGAGAGCAAAGAAACAGAACTCTTTTGGAAATGGTTAGATCAATGATGTGTTATCGGATCTTCCCAAGTCGCTCGGGGTCATGCCTTGAAACAACAAAATTACATTCTCGAACTTGGTGCCATCCAAATCGGTTCCCAAAACTCCCAAAGAATTGTGGACCCATGAAGCCTAGTTTGAGACACATGAGAATTTGGGGGTGTCCGCCCACGTGTTGGACAAGGGAAGCCGAAATCGATCCTCGATCGAATTAAGGTTGTTTATAGGATACCCCGAGGGAACAAAAGGGTGTATGTTCTATGGTCCCAAAGATCAAAAGGTGGTAATAAGCACCCACTTTAGATTTTTAGAGGAAAACTATATGAACGAAAGACGACCCAGAAGTGAGATTACCTTAAGTGTGCTAAGGGGGCTAACCTCATTGCCAACTGTACAAGATGATATACCAAACGACACACTTTCACAACCGGAACCTCGTCGTGGTGGGAGGGTTGTGAGACAGCCCGAGAGATTCATGGGGATAGGAGAGTCCTCGGACTTGATTCCCGGACAAGATGAATCAGACCCATGGACATACGATGAGGCAATCCAAGACAAGGATGCGGTTTCTTGGCAAAAGGCAATGAAAGCAGAAATGGGGTCTATGGATCATAACAGAGTGTGGGAGCTAGTCGAACCACTTAATGGGGTCAAACCCATTGGTTACAAGTGGGTATACAAGAGAAAGAGGGGACCAGACGGGAAGGTGGAAACCTTCAAGGCAAGGCTTGTGGCGAAAGGTTATACTCAGAAACAAGGGATCGATTATGAGGAAACCTTTTCACCTGTAGCAATGCTCAAGTCCATCCAGATTCTCTTGTCGATAGCTGCGCATCTCGATTTTGAAATCTGGCAAATGGATGTCAAGACAACTTTCCTTAACGGAAGTCTTGATGAGGAAATCTATATGCAACAACCCCAAGGCTTCATTGAAAAGGGCCAAGAACACCTAGTTTGTAAGCTCATGAAGTCCATTTACGGACTCAAACAGGCATCCGGAGCTTGGAACCAATGTTTTGATCATGTTATAAAGTCTTATGGGTTTGATCAAAACGAGTTCGAAAGTTGTGTGTACAAAAAGTGTGTCGGAACTGCATTGGTATTCTTAGTACTATACGTAGATGACATTCTGCTCATCGGGAATGATGTAAAGGTGTTATCAGACGTAAGGGCATGGCTTTCAAAATATTTTGATATGAAGGACTTAGGGGAAGCCGGGCACATCCTTAGGATCAAGATCACTCGAGATCGCAAGAAAAGGATGATAGGCTTATCGCAAGCTTCATACATAGACACTGTCTTGAAACGATTTAGCATGCAGGATTCCAAGAAAGGCTTCGTACCTTTCAGGCATGGAATCCATCTATCCAAGGAAATGTGCCCTAAGACACAAAAAAGGAGATAGATGACATGAAAGGCATTCCTTATGCTTCTACCGCCTAAGCCTTTACGAGACCCGGATATCGGCATGGTGGCAAGATATCGAGTAACCCGGAAGGAACATTATCCTTGAAACGATTTAGTGGCAAAGATATTTCGAGTGGAATCCATCTATCAAGGAACATTGACACAAAAGGAGATAGATGAAAAACATTCCTTATGCTTGGTATCGGAAGTATCCAATCTTCATGAAAAGAACTTGAGATAGAAACCCGTTGGTTTATCAAAAGAACTTGAGATAGAATGTTGGTTTATCCCCATCGGGTCTAATCACCATACCTTACGGACTCGGATTTCCAATCGGACTTAGATTCCGTAAAATCTACCTCCCAGTAGTGTGTTTTGCATGGGGGGAGGAGCCATGACGTGGAGAAGCGTTAAGCAGAAATACATCGCAGATTCTTCCATGGAAGTTGAATATGTAGCTGCTTGTGAGGCAGAGAAAGAAGCGGTTTGGCTCAAGAACTTCCTAGTGGACTTGGATGTGGTTCCGAATTTGCCCAAAGACAATCATCATTTATTGTGACAATGCCGAGCAAGCGATTGCAAATTCAAGGGAACCAAGAGCCCACAAGGCCAAAAAACACATTGAAAGGAAATACCATCTTATACGAGATATAGTTAAGAGAGAGATATAGAGGTGGCAAAGATCGCGCGTCGAAGATAACCCAGGCGATCCATTCACAAAGGGTCTGCCTCAGAATACATTCGAGAGACATGTGAAAGGAATGGGTGTCAAGACCGTTGTCAATCTGCTTTGAGTATAAGTGGGAGACATTATTAGGTTCGTGTAGATGACATCAGTTGTCACGTACTACACGAGACATGCTGTAGTATACTTAAAAGCAGACTTTGAGTATAAGTGGGAGATTGTTGGGATTATACTGGAAAGTATGCTTTTACTTTGTATAATCAGACTGAATTACGGACTTATTTACTGAAATAAATTATTTATCACTGATGCTTTAAATATCATCGAATGTTACATATATTTACTGCATAACTGTTCAATAAATAGTATGTGTTACATTGTAGTTAATTTAGTGATACCATATCACAGAAGATTAAATTAACAGTTCCTTGTAATTAAAAGTACAACATTCACGGTCTAGACGGAAATGAACAACCCATCGTGAAAGGTTGAAGTGTAAGGCTCAGATTGGTTTGTCTTGACCAAGAGATTACACTAGTGCATGTCTGATGCACTGAAGAGGACCTACAGGAGGACAAATTCTTCAGAACTGAACTAGGAAGAATTAGACCTCAGTGGTTAGTTATTTCTTAATCTTCGTTCCTTAAATAGGATTGTGTGTGGTTAGTAACTATTGCTTTGACTTATTACGGGAAGAGAATCAATGAGATTCAATACCCTATATCTTAGGCAATATTATTGGTCACATGCGATTGCTAAGATTTAATACGGAGAATCGTGTGCAAGCACGCTTGTTCGATTTGCCCTCTTGGGAGGTTCATAAGTTTTGTCATACCAAATCTTGCAAGTGGAACTAGTTTCCGGTATGGATAATAATGTTTGTAGGTCCCGAACGGGTTTTGTGAGGGCAGAAGTCTAGAGGGGAGGGGTGAATAGACTTCTGAAAACTTTTCGTGCGGATCAGGTGTGATTTGCAGATTGCCTGATCAGAGTGCTAGTGAGTCAGTTTGGACTGATGTTCAATCTTACTGAGTGCCTGGGGGCAGACCAGTTTGATATCTTGTCAGTTTAACTGAGAGTGAAGAAGCTTGTAAATACCCGTGTGAAAAACCAGTTTATCAATTCAGATTCTTAAGTCAGTTTTTAACCGGCTAACTAAGGTGTCAACCTGATCAGATCAGTTGCTTGGTGCAGAATGAGCTTAACTTAGAATATGTATGCAGTTTTAAACTCAGTTGTGTGAATAGTGTAAAGCAATAAGAAAGCAAGTAAATGCACACAAGATTTTATAGTGGTTCAGACTAAACCCGTCTTACGTCCACTCTTCCCTTAACACAGGGGCACCAACTTAACCAACTTAACCAACTGGACTTAGTTTTATGTGTTAGTCCAACACCCAACAGATATTTATTGAGTTCACACTCAACCGAACCAGAAATCAGAAACTAGAATCCCTAGTCTGAAATCTTGCGGTAACAAACTTAACCAACTTAGAGTTTGGGTAAAGATTTGTTGTGGTTCCAACTGGAAATCTATCCAAGTGTTTATGTAGCCAAATGCTAGTGGATAGGATTTCTTGCTAAGAACTATGAGATGAACACTCTAAGAATAATCTTCAAATATGGTGTTCTTCGAGTGGAGATTTTGCTGTAGTTTTTGCTTCTTTTGCGGTGTCTCCGTGTTAGTTCTTAGTGTCTGGCCCTCTTCAATTTTGAAGATCGATCCTATTTTATAGACCTCGAAATCAAAGAGCCGTTGGAGAGCAATTTGAATTTCGGGCTATATTAGGTAGGTTGTAGGATATGATTGTGGCGTCTTTCCGAATATCGGGCGTGGCGTAGGCATGATTAGCGTTGTTTATGTCCGCAAAAGTCGAATCCCGCATTATCAGCTCTTTTTTGTGCGTTCGCTTTCTCCTTGATTTCATGCGGCGGCACTTGATAATTTGTCCATTAGACGATTGATATTCCTTTTGTAGAAGATTCGTCTTGTCTGGTGTATCATTTGATTGACGCCAGGTGTGAGCTGATTTGATCAGATAACTGATCACTCTACCTTGTTGAGTCTTCTGATGCAGATTGTCTTAGCTCAATATGCGCACTTCTACCGATATAGGTCTTCGTGTCTTTTGGTAGTCTTCGATCTTCGGTGACTCGAGCCACAAATGTATTCAAATCTTTGAGTCTTCAGTTTATTCTTGAGTCTTCAGTTCATCCGAGTCTTGATTTATCCGAGTCTTCGTGTTCATCCGAGTCTTTAGTTCATCCGAGTCTTTAGTTCATCCGAGTCTTCATCATCAGTTCATCCGAGTCTTCGTTCATCCGAAGTCTTCGTCTTTCACCGATCTTCCTCGACTTCTTTTTCCGATTTGTTCTTAGCCTTCTAATCATCCAACCTTATCCGGGTCATCCGATACTTCGACGACGACCTATACATATTGAGTTCCACCTCAATATGTGACCTATCTTTACATCACCTATCTATACATTTCACCGGTCATCTTAATCGATTCTAAGTCATCGATCACCAATGTGTCCGACCGGTCCTATTACAACCTTGTTTTGGAACTTCCATCAAAACTTAAATACAAATTTCCCAACAATTTCCCCTTTTGATGGAACCAAAACACTTAATCGGAAAAACAGATACCATGAATAGAAATGCAGATAATGAAATGCAAAGACATATTTCGTAAGACAATTAGATGTTTGTCTTAGAATCGTAGAGATGAAATATTTCATTCAGATAGGTGTGTGCGTTATAGAATACATGAAAACGCACCTATCATCTTATTCCAAGTTGTCTTCCTCGTGTGTACTTGAACATTTGCGGCTCTTTTTGGGGATGCCAAACATCTTGTACATCCTTTGCATTAGTTTGTCCAGATCTTCTCTTCTATGGATCCTCCTTTTTCAAAGAAATCCATAGTAGGCATACTTGAATTTTACAAAGATCTAGTTTTTTGTCCGGACGCAGCGTGGAAGGAGTAGTTCAAAGGGTGGAGCTTCGGTATTAGTGACATGATTTTCCTTCTTTCATCACATCCGGTAGAAGTCCGGATACATCGTTTCTAACCGGTTCCTAATTCATCATCATTTTCACCGATTTTGATGAATCGAATCTTCTCCAGGATGTGTACGTCACATAACCATTCTCCTCTGATCTGATCCCATTCTGGAAGCAGATCTAGCCGTGCACAGAGGATGTCTTTAACAGGTGCTGGAAGGGCATTCTTCTCCCAAGCAATCTCTTCTGCTGCAGCTTCGTTCTTCCTCTTCCTTCGTATGTAAGCGATGTTCAGTCCCTTAGCCTCTGCTAACTTCGGTTTTTTGATGGCGGCCTCTCTAATTCTCTGTCTTGTTTGCTCTTGAACTTGTTCAGGAGTCATCTGGCTTTTGGTAGAGAATGGTTGACCTTGTCTCTGATCTTCCGCAGTTGCTTTCATCATCTTGTCTTTGCCTTTCTTTCTCCTCGAGTCCGCTTCGCATTCTTCTTGTTCGCCTTTCTTCATAATTTTTAGCGAGTTCAAGGCTCTCTTGGCTTGATCATCGGTTTCCATTCTTTTTTTTACGAAAGAAGAAAAGTCTTCAATCTTGTCGACTCTGGCAATAACCTCTCGAAGAGCAATTTTTCCTTTCGGTGATCTCTTTGCTATGTTGTCCACACGCTTTTTTTACTTCAAAGAACGAGATCAATAGATGAAGTGGTATTTGCAAGTCGATACTGATGGTTTTACGGTAGAGATGTAATTATTACCAACTCGGTTCTGCTTTTTTTTTCTTCTCTTTATTCTCTTGTCCTTCCCCTTTTTGGTTTCATCAAAGAGGTTGGACATCCTCGCGTTTCGAGCATTGAATTGTCGTGGTGATCTCCTCTCTCGAGTTCCTCGACAACAAGAGGAGGATCGATCCGAACGTGGCGTAAGGCGCAGTTTCAAGAAGCATCCGAGAGCAACTTCGATATCCTGTCTTGCTCGCTCGTAGAAGCTACAAAGTGTTTCCAACCCATATCCATGTGGTTGTCGGGCTTTCCAAGGATGCCTGCATTTCTCCAATAGTACACATGTGTTTGATTGAGCATATCCGTTCAACCTCGAGTTTGTCGACCGAGATTTAGCTTCTCGGCAAGAGGATTAACTAGTTGCATAACTTCAAAGAGGATGGCATTGTGCATCCCAACCGTGGTGACTTCTTTCTCTGTCAACTAGTTTTGCTTTGCTTTTATTCAAATCGCTTCATCGATCTCTTTGAGCGCAATTGAATTTATCTTCAATAGCGCCTCTTGATCCCATCCTCAATCTTCTCAAGATAAAGATCTAGGGTATCGAGCTCATCGTGAGCGATC
Source organism: Stenogyne calaminthoides (assembly GCA_037126765.1). NCBI lineage: Eukaryota > Viridiplantae > Streptophyta > Magnoliopsida > Lamiales > Lamiaceae > Stenogyne > Stenogyne calaminthoides. The sequence goes on from JBBCBC010000002.1 coordinate 3,243,124, forward strand.
CGGTCAAATGTTGAAGCCTTGCCAAGTCGGGTCTCATCTGCAAAGACCCATTCTTGGTTCATCGGCAAACTCCCTCATGATCTGCGAAGGTTGAACGGTTTCCTCCTCACTATCGCGAATTCCGAACCTTTCGTGAATCAACCATCCGATATCATCATCGATGCCAATTCAACAAAGACTTTCAATCCCAAAGAAGGTGTTTAAGCATTTCATCTCCAAGTCTACAAAGAAATCTGATCCCAGAGACGTCATGAGAATCAGAAATTCTTCAATGCTTTTTAGTCTGATATCCCTCCAGAACACAATCTCTTCTATTTGTTGATGGATGCCAGGATGTTGATCCAATTCAGGGCACAGCTCCAGCAGATACTCCTTGATTTGTTGCTTCATTATCCTTATGATGGGGCTTTCCGAAATAGGTGAAGCAAGCACGGTTCTGGTGTTGAAGGGATTATGAGAGATGGACACTCGCTTGTCAGATCTCTCAGGTGCTTGTGACTTGTTTGGAGATTGGGATATTTGTGGTTCGTTTTCAGCGTTTTGAGGGTGTTCAGTGTCCTGAATAGGTTCATTGATTGGTGGTGTGGGAGATCTGGGTGATCTGATAGGTGAGGGTGAGGGTGAGAAGGTTTTGTGAGGAGAGGGTGATGGTGATTTGGAAGTGGGCGTTGGCGATCTTGCTCTCTGGAAGATCGTGGTGAAAGGCAGAGAATCAGATGGTGATTCTTCCTCAGATTGCTCCACTTCTGTCCTTCTGACAGATTTCTCTCCTTCTGCTGCGGTCATCTGCTCTTTCCTTACTTCTCTGGTAGTGGGCTCGAAATGGATCGCTATCTCCTCTTCGATTCCACTTGCAGACGATCTTTCGCTCTACTAACTTGTCAAGCGTAACTTGGAGCAGATCTTCAGAGGAGAAGTCACTCTCTTCCGACGTTTCACCGAGCATCCGGTTTCTTGCCGATCCTTCATCTTCATCCTCCTTTTCCTAATGGTCATTCCTCGCGCTTCGATGATGCAAATGCCTTTATCTTTTTCCTTCTTTTTTCCCTTGGGTTTGGGGCACATAAGGAGTTGGATCTTCATCGATTGTCCGTGTAGGACTCACCCTTGCCCAATATGGCCTTGTGCTTTGCTTGATATATCTTTGCTCCATTCTCATTCCATTCATAGTTCCGTGGGCGGCTTATCCTGATGTAATGATAGAGATTTTGTGTATGAAGAAGCACTTGGAAGATAAGCACACTACATTGCTCTGGGTCAGTTCGAACTTTCCGGAGTCCTTCCTCAGTCGTGCCTTGACCATACCCAACCAATCTATATCCGAAGCCTTCTTTATTATTGCAGCCATGACACCGATCTTATAATGGCGACAAAGATCAAGATCGTAAGTTGAGCACATGATCACCTTCTGAACGATCTCAAGGAGAAGGCGATATTTCCTCTTCAGATAGGAGGCTTTGACATTCGTCGTGTTCTCCTTGTTTGCTGGTCTCAATAACTCGGCTTCAAGAAATTCCTTTTCTCCTACATCAGTCGTGTAGGTCTCTGGATTGATGCTTCCTCGAGTTAGGCCGAATATCCTCTCGAGATCGCATTCGACACTCGCCTTTCCAAATCATAGCGGAAGAAACCAGTCAAGATCAATGTCTTCATCCCTCTCAGATTGTATAAAAACTCCGGGCTTCATGGGTGTGGACGATGTTCTAATGTGTAGAGAATATCGCTATCCACACTAGCCGCAAGCACCTGCACACTCCAAATTTCCGGGATCCGAGGTGATGGTGAATACTACATACTTTCATCAATGATGTCTTTTCTTCATTGATGCAAAGTTGCTTAACTTTTTGCCCTTGGCCCTTATCGTGGAACAAGATATGCTATTTCATTTATATGCAAATTGATGTTTAGTTTGAGTAAGATATTTCAATAAATTCACCAATCCAAAGAATCTAAGCATCAATTTAGCAAGTAAGCGTATAGATCTTATAAAAATTACAGAAACATATCATCACGACTTGTAAACCTAGGTACCAGAGTGAATTGAAATAAAGAAATATTTAAACGAGAAATTACCAGAAATTGATTCGAGGATTTGAGAAATCGTAAGAAAAGAATCAATTGAATTCGAAAGTAATTCTCTGAAGATTTTGAAAGTTTTGATCTTTTAAGAGCTTTGAGAAGACGAAGTATTGGAAAGAAGTTTTCTGAGAAAGATTTGGATTTTATAGAATACGAGGGAAAAACCTTTTTGCACAACTTTCCAAAGTACTTAAGTATCCGTGTTTTGAAATCGGTGGCTGAGATTAGTCGGCCAAAAAGTATTTTGATCGCACGGTTGAGAAAAGTAGTCTTCTCGTATTTCGGACTCAAAAATTTGCAATAAAACGCATTAAAAACACATTCCCAAGTCCGCATTAAAAAATTTGCAGAGCATGCGTCATAAAGTAAAAACAGAGTAAAATTAATTTATTTAAATAACGCATATAATTTATTCAGAAAGGGATAAATAAGAGAAGGTATCTGACTGATTGATATTGTAATCAACCAGTTACCACTGTGATCTGATCTGGTACTTGTTGACCTTACCGATGGTAGCCTTAAGCATTTCCCAACATTATCTTACTTATCTGATCAGATTCCTGTGTGAAGCACTTCGTCACTTATCTGATCCACTTATCTGATTCTCTCATCTAATGCACTTATCTGATTCACTTCATCCTTCAATCTTCTTCTATTCAGCCCGCATTTACTATGCACTTAAGTCAAACTCCCGCCAAAGCATTTGCTTCGGGGAGTCAAAAAGTCGCCTCGATTCCCAAATCGGCGCAATTTGACATTCCGTAATAATGGCATAGATACGCCAGATTACTCACACCGCCAACTCATCCAACCATTAGCACATGTCCCTTACGCGTTGTCGATGCAAATTTCTCTTAAGGTCTTCTGAGAAAATAAATTTGCATTTGTACCCCTAATTTCCTTCTATAAATTAACCTGGGGTGTTAGGCAAAAACAACACAACATAAACCATTCATCTTCTTTAGCATATACTTCATGCCTTTCCGATGATTTCCTTATTTCGTGAAACTTCCTAAGAAAGCCTTTAACCCTTTTTACAATGAATTCAAATTTTCTCAAATCAACCATGTGTGTTCCTTCACACTATTTTCGCTGCCATCTAAGATTACACATACGATCAATGCAAAGCTTCTTTACCACCGTGGAGGCGGATCTGCTAAGGTAAATGAGAAGGCACTTCTCCTAACCATATGCACCTTGTGCGCCTATCGAGATGACGGAATTAGCATCAACAGACTCAGTCTGAAATAAAACATGAGTTTTTGGTATACGATCTTGTGTATCAAACTCAATATTTGCATGTGACACTAGTGTCCGCTTTGGTCCTTGGACCAAACCTATGGCATCAGGTCCCCATTTAATGTTGGAGAGCCCATTGATTTCAGGTGTCTAAGGGCTCCTAGCTTAAAGATCCTTCAAGGCTCGCTCTCATTCCTCACTTCAAGCTCTAAGAGTGGTTTTCGTGATTCTAGAAGCTTCTCTGTCTCAGGTTCTGGTCGGAGAGAAGGAGAGCATCAACTCTTAAAATCTCTCTCTCTCCCTCCCCTTGGGTTGGCTTAGGGTTTATGGTTTATGGTTTATGTAGTGACCTCCGGGTCTTCTTGTACTTGAAGTTTGTAATACCACTTGAAGATAGCTTGTAGGTAGCTTGTGATATCACTTGTAACTTGTAAATCTGACCTCCGGGTCCTTATCAATGAAAAATTATGTTATTTCATTGTTGTGTTGCCTCTTCTGACTTATGTGATCTGTAGCTTTCAACTTGTACGACTTGTTTGTTTACTGCAGCTTTAATCGACTTATAAAGTAATCTTCCAACTGATCGTTCCTTAATCTGATATATCTTGAATCGATCGCTCCTTGTCCGAACTTCGATCGGCTACTTGTCCGACTTTCTGATCGCTTTCTATCCGAACTTCAGATCGGCTATTTGTCCGACTTTTGATCCGCTCCTTATCGAACTTTAGATCGGCTCTCGTTCGTCAGTTCGATCGGTTGAGATTCCTAACTCAACCGATTCCTCTTAACTAGTTAGTCTTTTAACCAACTGGTTTCGAGATCACCCACCAATCATTTCGCACTTTCTCCGAGATCCGTAGCTCTAGCTCGTTGCATAATTCTTCAATCGATCTCGGCTAGTGGCTTAGTTAAAATATCGACTTTTCCGCTTGTCAAGATGGATCTTTTCCATTCTCGATATTCTTCTTTTCAACGTGATCTCCGATAAAATGGTGTCCCACATCCACGTGCTTGCATCTTGTATGTAGAACGAGATTACGAGTGATTGCAATAAAGCACTATTATCGCCACGTAATATAGGTACGTTCTTAGCTACGATGTTGTAATCCTCACCGCCGACTTAGCGAGAGCAGCTTGGGAACAACAACTTCCCTCGCAGCCCATATATTTTGCTTCAAGAGTAGATGTCGAATCGATGTCTCGCTTTTCGAAACCAAGAGATCGGTTTTATTTCCGTAAACCGATATGAACCCGAGGTTGACTTTTCTTCATCGATTCCGCAACCTCCGTGAATCGAATCGAGAATATCCACTAAGCTCTAGATTATCATCTCGATGGGTAAAATAAACCAAGGTTTATCGTCTCTTCAAATACTTGAGAATCCGCTTAGTCGCTTTAAGGTGGATTTGCATTGATTTGTTTTGAAATCCGGCGCGATACACCTCATCGCAAATGTGATATCCGTCTCCCGGCAACGGTATAGTAGAGATCCAATGAGAGCCCTATATTCTTTTTCTCGATTAGTTTTCCTCGACCATCTTCATCCGGATCCATCTTGAACCCGGTCATCATGGGAATTCTCGCTTCCTTGCAATGTTGAACTCCAAACTTGGCGAGAGATTCCTTGTGTACTTCGCTGGCGTTTGAATATCCCTTCAGACTCTGCTTGACTTGTAAACCCATAAAGTAATTCATCCGACCCATCATGGACATCTCGAACTTCCCTTGCATCAATTTGTTTAAACTTCTCACACGCCTTCTTGTTGGGAGATCCAAGATGATGTCGCCCACGAAAATCAAACCATCGTAATATCTTCTCCATCTTCTATTCTCAATAAGGTTCGTTTACTATTCCTTTAGTGAATCCACCGCCTATCAAGAATTGAGAGAGTGTATCATACCAAGCTCGAGGAGTTGTTTTCGTGCCATAAAGAGCTTTTTCTTAAATCGGTACACTTGGTTGCCTTTTTTCAAAGCCCGGAGGTTGTTCAACATAAACTTCCTCTCGCTAGTACCACGCTTAAAAATGCACTCTTTACGTCCATCCGATACACAATGAACCATCTGTAAGGCAAAGATATGCCGTAAATAAATTTGAATGGCTTTTAAAGCGTGAGCGATCGGTGCAAAGGTCTCATCATAATCAATTCCTTCCGATTGGAATACCCCCCTTAGCAACAAGTCTTGCCTTATTCCTGGTTATGACATTATTCTCATATCTCTTGTTCTTGAATACCCACTTCGTACCAATCACGTCTTGATGAGTTGGTCTCTCCACCGCTTCCAAACTTGATTCCTCTCAAACCTGCTCCACTCTCCTCTTGCATGGCTAGAATTCACCAAGCGTCTTGTAGAGCTTCATCTATCAGTAGTTGGTTCCTTCAAAGACAGATAACAACAAGATGGCATTTTCACCAACTCGATGTCTAGTTTTGACTCTATCGATGGGTCTCCGATAATCGAGATCGGTTGGATGACCGTAATCCGTGTCCTTCTACTCGATTTGCGTCTATTTGGAGAATATCATCCATTTCGATAGTAGTTCATTACTAGTGATTGGGAGTGGTGCGTAATTATGATCCACTTGATAAGAACATGTCTCACCGATGTTGGACTCATCATGTGTCGATGTCCGCTCAGAGGAACTTCAGAGTTCCCCGAACCGTATGGTTCGGTTGATATTGTCTCACCAGATCGGCTTCTTCACCGACAAATTAGCGTACCTTTAGGTCCGATTGACTGTTGAATCAGCAAAGATCAAGTTCGAATATACATTGTTACGTGTTCAAACTTCTTTCTCCTTGATACTTAGCCGATCCATTTTTCGCGTGTCGACGTAGCGGTTGATCCGCACGCCTTGTTCGGGAGGCAACTTTCTCTTGTTCGAAGATGTCTCATCAAAGACCACACATGGGTGTTTCTTCCACAACTAGGGTTCGCTTTGTTGTAAACCCCGAAAAGCCTTGGCCTGGATGAGGAATATCCTAAGAATATACCGTCATCTGACTTGGCCTCAAAAGTCTTCAACTTACTTTTCCCATTATTGTGAATGAAACACTTGCACCCAAAAACATGGAAGTATGAAACACGAGGTTTTCTGCCCTTCCATAGTTCATAGGGTGTTTTGAAGTGAGTCTTTGTCAGAGAGCATCCGCTTTCCGTGTGGCATGCAAAGGTTGATTGCTTCGCCTTAAACGGCTTGGTGTCGTCGATGTTCAACTAACATAGTGTGAGCAGCTTCCTTGAGAGTTCTGTTTCTCCGTTCTGCTACTCCATTTTGTTGTGGCGTTCTTGCAGCTGACGTCTCATGTTGTATACCAAACTCAGTGCAAAAATTAGTAATAAAAGAATTCAGAAATTCTGTACCTTTATCTGATCTGATTTTTACTATGCTGACACCCTTTTCGTTTTGTAGTTTCTTGAGCATCTCGGGTATCTTAGTCGTTGTCTCGTTCTTCTTGTATAAGAATACAACCCAAGTAAACTTGGAATAATCATCCACGATTACCAGAGTATATTTAAGTCCATCGAGACCGATCGTGTAACGGGTCCGAATAGATCTATATGGAGCGATTCGCATTTCATCGATGCCGGTCCGTATTCCTTTGAATGAAGCTTTAACTTGTTTTCCATTCTGACATGCGGCACATGTCTGATCCTTTGAGAATACTTCATTCGGAAGTCCTTCAACCAAAGGCACCCCTAGCTATCTTGTTAAGAGTCTTAAAGTTCAGATGACTCATTCTTTTGTGCCAGAGTCAACTGCTACTCTTGGAACTCTTAACAATTAAGCATGTATTTCTTGGGCAACTGTTCCAATCATTGTGGTAGATCGTGCCTTTTTCTTGAGCCAAGAAGAGCAAGATTTGTTGAGTAGCTTGATTCCTAATCGTACACTTGTCACTCGAGAACTCAACGCTGAATCTGTTGTCGTAGAATTGTGATACTGATAGTAGATTGTGCTTTAATCCTTCGACATACAAGACTCTAGTTACTTGTACATCATCATTCTCTAAGGTTCTGAATCCTTTGGTAAAACCAAAGTTATCATCACCGAAGAGTACACGTGGGCCTTCTTGTTCTTTGTAAGAGCTAAGGAGATATTTGCTTCCAGTCATGTGCCTTGAGCATCCACTATCGATGTACCAGATAGTTGCTTGTACACCTCCTTTGTTGGCCAGTCCCACGCGAACCTGCAATCGAATCAGGCTTTAGGTACCCCTTTGGAATTGGGTCCTGAGGGGTTAGTGGTGGATTTAGGGATCCACACAAACAGGGCACTTCTATTGTAATCAGATAGATCAGAAGGCCTGATTTGTCTCCCATACATATCAACATAATCATACGTCTCTTTATATGCTTTCTGATTTGTATGATTATTCGTGTGAGCCTTGGGTGAATCAGAAGACTTGGGATTTTTCTTTATATTTTGTCTTCCTTTAACCCAAAGGTGGCTCAAAAAGAGCTCCTAGGTCTCTGGTTATAAGGGTAGGTACGACTGCTACCATTAAAAGATTCATATCTCTTTGGCATAGATGGTCTTTGCAGTTTACCTATAGCTTGCTTATTAGGCAGCTGACCTCGATTGGGTCTCAGATTAGATTTCCTTTTTACAGGTTGTCTCTTCTGATACCTAATATGTTGATCAGGTTGAGGTTTCTTCAGAAGAACTGGGTTCTTCTGTTGATTCCTCGGCTGATGCTTAATCAGTTGGGGTCCATTTTTGTTCCCTTTCTGATTAGGCACTTGTCTTACTTGCTCAGCAGGTCTCTTTCCCTTATCAGATACATTTTTAGCTTTTTGTGTATCTTTGTCAGAGACTCGTTTGATTACACCCTTCTGAAGTGAACCAAACAGGGCTTTTGAGGATGTAGAAGGGTTCTCATACCCAATACCCTTCTTGTTAGTCAGCGTTCGAAAATAGGTGTTCATATCTTGAACGGTTTTTGATGACTTCTTGAAAACCTCTATTTTCTTGTGCAAACTATCCTCAGTAGATTTTAGACTCTCATGTAGTCGGAATAGCTCATCAAACTTAGCTTGTAGGATTTTGAAATCATCAGCTTGTTGTTTGTTGATTGCTAGCTGATCTTTGATCTGCTTCTCCTGATCTGAAGATTTATCCTTCAGAACGTTAAGTTCCTCGCCACCTTCGGCGAAAGTTTACCGATTTGATTCACCACTTTCTTTCACAAATAAGTTCTCTTTAACAAGCTGATTATTTCTGATCCTTAGCTTGTCATTTTCAGCTTCCACTATTATATAAGTGTCTCACCGTGATCGAGAGATCATCAAGCAATTGCTTTCGAGTAGAGTAAGTCAGTCTATCTCTCCAAAGTGTGCTAATAATAGCGGTGTGGAAATTGAAAAAGGTAGGTTTGGAGGTTACCTCAGATTGGCCTTACTCCCTGGCCATCAGGCAGATTTCATCGTCATCTGAAGAGAATATCAGATCTTCATGGTTGAGGAAATCAACAAAGACCGCTTATCGGATGAAATCTTCTCTCGATAAGTAGCGAGAATCCTCGTAAGGCGATAGAATCATCAATTCCCGATGTGTCAAGAACCATGTCTTTTTCTGTCTTTTGAAGCGTAGCTCTCTTTTGTTCCGCTTCTCTTTTTTTTCTCTCGAGTCGTCCGGGCAAATGGAGTGACTGGTTTCAAGCAGTTGAAGCATGATCCACGATCCACGGAACTTCCTCTGCCAGAGAGACACTTCGTCAGGATCCGTCAGTGACTTCCCTTTCTGATTGTAGTCAGAACTCCTTCTGTCAGATCTGTTATCTCTTCTCTCATCTAATCGATCATCTCTTTTATCATCTCTGTGATCCCTTCGATCATCAGATCTATTCCTTTCTAGTGATCTGTTAGTTGGCCTCCTGTTCCTTTTGTCTTGATAATCCTTGTAGAATCTGCGATACTTACCAAGTTGAATATATGATCTTTCAAGTTTCCTGGTAAGTAAAGCGATTTGTTCACTTAACATGATGTTTCCAAATGTGTTCAAAGGGCCTTTGATCTCTTCTTTTGGTTGCTTTTGAATGCAACTGATTTAGATGTGGAGGTTGAGGCTTCAGCAGGCGTCTCGTCTTCATCTCCTTGCCCTCTTTTGATTAAATCGAACTCATGGGCTTTAAGGCTTAGGAATAAGATACTTAGCTTCATCTTGGAAATGTCTTGGCAATCCTTGATTACCGTGACTTTCATGTCCCATTTCTTGGTGAGAGATCTTAAGATCTTATAATTGATGTCTTTGTCTGACATCTCTCTTCCAAGTTCTCGTAGCTTATTTATTGACATGGTGATCTTCCCATAGAGCTCGTTGATGGTCTCGTTGGGCAACATTTTGAGTTTTTCGAACTTCACCAGTTCAGCTTGTAGTCGGCTGTCTTTGATCTGATCATTTCCTTCGCATATCTCAGCAAGAGTATCCCACATTTGTTTTGTTGTTTTGAGATACTTTATCTTCTCTTTGGTGACTTTATCCATCGTCTTCATGATTATAAGCCTGGCGATTGTATCTAGATTATACAAACTTTTCTTCTTCTCGCATCCATCGTATCGGACTTTTTCGAACAAGACTTCTAGGTGCATAATCTGGATCTCCTCCAACCGCTGGGTTGTTGTGATATATGATGATGGGTCCTCGTTCAATGACTTCCATCATTCTGCCGCTTATCGATCCCAGATGGTTGCACATGTATATGGTCCAATCTGCATACTCATCAATTGAAAACTTAGGCAAATCATGATACATACCAGAGGTATTATCCATGCTGAGTGATTTTGAAAACGAATGAGTTTTGAAAATGGTTTTTTCAAGATCTGTTCATATGACCACAAAGATTCTTCCTCAAGAATCGATGATACTCAAAGCCAGTGGTCTGTAGAACCACTGCTCTGATACAACTTGTAGGTCCCGAACGGGTTTTGTGAGGGCAGAAGTCTAGAGGGGAGGGGTGAATAGACTTCTGAAAACTTTTCGTGCGGATCAGGTGTGATTTGCATATTGCCCGATCAGAGTGCTAGTGAGTCAGTTTGGACTAATGTTCAATCTTACTGAGTGCCTGGGGGCAGACCAGTTTGATATCTTGTTAGTTTAACTGAGAGTGCGGAAGCTTGTAAATACCCGTGTGAAAAACCAGTTTATCAATTCAGATTCTTAAGTCAGTTTTCAACCGCTAACTAAGGTGTCAACTCGACGATCAAATTGCTTGGTGCAGATCGAGCTTAACTTAGAATATGTATGCAATTTTAAACTCGGGCCAGTGAATAGTGTAAAGCAATAAGAAAGCAAGTAAATGCACACAAGATTTTATAGTGGTTCGATTTAAACCCGCCTTTACGCCCACTCTTCCCTTAACACAGGGGCACCAACTTAACCAACTTAACCAACTGGACTTAGTTTTATGTGTTAGTCCAACACCCAACAGATATTTATTGAGTTCACACTCAACCGAACCAGAAATCAGAAACTAGAATCCCTAGTCTGAAATCTTGCGGTAACAAACTTAACCAACTTAGAGTTTGGGTAAAGATTTGTTGTGGTTCCAACTGAAATTCTATCCAAGTGTTTATGTAGCCAAATGCTAGTGGATAGGATTTCTTGCTAAGAACTATGGGATGAACACTTTAAGAATAATCTTCAAATATGGTGTTCTTCGAGCGGAGATTTTGCTGTAGTTTTTGCTTCTTTTGCGGTGTCTCCGTGTTAGTTCTTAGTGTCCGGCCCTCTTCAATTTTGAAGATCGATCCCAGTTTATAGACCTCGAAATCAAAGAGCCGTTGGAGAGCAATTTGAATTTCGGGCTATATTAGGTAGGTTGTAGGATATGATTGTGACGTGCTCCGAATATCAGTGTGGCCGTAGGCATGATTAGCGTCGTTTATGTCTGCAACGTCAAATCCCGCATTATCAGCTCTTTTTGTGCATGTGCCGCTTTCTCCTTGGCTTCGCGAGGCGGCACTTCAGTAATTTGTCCGTTAGACGATTGATATTCCTTTTGTAGAAGATTCGTCTTGTCTGGTGTATCATTTGATTGACGCCAGGTGTGAGCTTATTTGATCAGATAACTGATCAGTCTACCTTGTTGAGTCTTCTGATGCAGATTGTCTTAGCTCAATATGCAGACTCGGCTGATATAGGTCTTCAGGTCTTCTGGTAGTCTTCTGATCTTCAGGTGACTCTGAGCCTCAGTGTATTCAGTCATACTGAGTCTTCAGGTTTGTTACTGAGTCTTCAGGTTCATCTGAGTCTTCAGGTTTATCTGAGTCTTCAGGTTTATCTGAGTCTTCAGGTTCATCTGAGTCTTCAGGTTCATCTGAGTCTTCAGGTTCATCCGAGTCTTCAGTGTCTTCTGTCTTCACCTGATCTTCTGACTTCTTTTCTTCTAATTTGTTCTTAGCCTTCTGATCATCTGACCTTATCTGGGTCATCTGATACTTCGACCTGACCTATACATATTGAGTTCCACCTCAATATGTGACCTATCTTTTACATCAGCTATCTATACATTTCAGCTGGTCATCTTAATCTGATTCTAAGTCATCAGTCAGCTAACAGGTCTGACTGGTCCTATTACAACCTGTTTTGGAACTTCCATCAAAACTTAAATACAAATTTCCCAACAATGTTGAGCCGTTCTTTTACCAAGGATAAAAGATATTAATTAATGGAAAGCTATTTCAGTGGCTTGAATTAATTAATGGACTAGATAATCTTAAACACGGGAAATAATAACCGGAAGCCATATTAACTGTAATATGGGTTAAGATGGATAGTGCAATATTAATTATGTAGTGGGATTAATTAATATTTATGGCTTGAATAATATTGTGGCTCAATATTGATAATTCAAGGTCCATTGGAAGGTCCAATCTTAATTCTCCTAAAGGCCCCCCAAGTAGCCCAAGATAAAGTCCAATAACTGAAAAAGGTGTTTAAAAATAAAATAAATTTGTTGCTTATTTTTCCTCATATTTTTCAAAAATTGTGGATAAAAGGGGAGAAAGATTTTCTTTGAATTTTGTTATGGAATGAAGATATGTATTCTTGGAATACAAGATTATCTCATTAAATTCAAGAAATCTCCCACTTGGTTATTCATAGTGTGATTTTTGAAAATTTTGAAATATAAAGGGAAAGAAAGATTTTCTTGATTTTCTTGAAAAGATATTATGGAAGATATTTATTTCTTGGAATACAAGTATATCTCATAAATTCAAGAAGATCCAAATCTTGGAATCTTGATCCTATTATTTCAAAATTTTCCATAACAAGATGAGGTGGGATTTTTGTGGAATATTTTGATTATGGAGAAAAGAATATAGGAGATATATTCAAGATTTCTTAGAGATCAAGAAAAAGATTTTCCCATATTATTTTATCACTAAAAATCGTCCAACCCCCTCTATAAATAGGGGATGAGTGTTTCATTCCCAAGTGCAATTCCATGTGCTGAAAAAATTAGTAAATCCACAAAGGTGGTGCAACAAATTTTATTTTCCCTTTTGTTAATTGTTCGCGAGCTTCCTTCCACCGGATTGTCGAGCAAGGACTAGGGAATAATTGGGAAGGTTTTTTGCTGTGTTTTCATCGACGAGACCATTGCCATTCTAAGAGGTAAGTTCACGTAAACTCGTAGTATTTCCGCGTGCGTAGGATTTACGTGAACTGTTTATATGCATGATTTGTTGTTGAATTATTATTTGAATTAATATGGGTTAATTCATGCTAGTAATAATTGTTATAATTAAATTTGTATTTAAATATTCATCCCGAATAGATCCGGGCAATTAATTCCCCAACACCATCAACGTAAAGGAAGTAACTTGGACGAATCAACCGAGTCCATCAAACACTCATAGGGAAGTCTTTCAGATCGCGACCCCAGAAGACAATTGGATGACCGACATCAAAGAGTACATCGAGAAAGGGACACTGCCAAGAAGACAAGGTCGCAGCTCGCCGATTACAACTAAGAGCAGCGAGGTACACCATAATCAACGAACAACTTTACAAGTGAAGTTTCTCGTTACCACTTTTGAAGTTCATCACCCCGGAAGAAGGCCACGTAATCTTGAAAGAGATTCACGAAGGAGATTGTGGAAATCATACCGCAGGTCAGTCTCTCGTCTACAAGACAATCAGACAAGACTATTATTGGCTAACTTTGAGGAAAGATGCGATTGCGTACGCAAAGAAATGCCAACAATGCCAGTTTTTCACCCCAACAATTAAGCGAGCTCCGTAGGAGCTCACGTCGATCTACAGCCCATGGCCTTTCGCAAAGTGGGGGATCGACCTGATTGGTCCTTTCCCAAAGGCCCCGGGCAGTTCAAAGTTCGTCGTGGTCGCAGTAGACTACTTCACCAAGTGGGAAGAGGCAGAGCCGTTGGCGACCATTACTCAAGAGAAGATCACGCGACTGATAATTGGATAAATTCACGGTTGATTGACATATCGAGAGATTCAGACGATATTTACGCATGTCAATCACGCCTACTTAGGGAATAGAAGCTACTACTCTAGACTAAGTTTTGGCGGTAACACTTATCCCAAGAATTGGCTTAATCAAAAGAATCGATGAGGTCAACCAAAATCGATTATTTACAAAGATGATCGGATGAGAGAGATCTTTGAGCTTGAAACTCCAATAAATCGATATATCGGTCTATAAACAAATATCGGTTGAAGGGGGAACTTCAACCGATCAAGGAGGATCAAAAGGAAATCGACGCGACTAAGGAAAGATCGGGCAAGTTTCAACAAATCGATCTGTTGGAGAAGATCGCTTAAAAGGATCGGTTGGGAAATTTCTTAAGGCTTAAAGCGAGAATGATTAAGATCAACAAGTGGAATCAACATTGACAAAGTAATATTGATCGATAACAACATCACCAACCAGATCGATCTCTCTTCTCTTGTTCTTTATTTATTTATCGGATCGATCTCGATTTTATTTGCCTTCTTTACTGCATCCACTATCCTTGTGGACGTGTACTCTGCAAATCATTTAATGCGACGTGGGGGTACATGTATTAACCGCTACTTGATCGTGCTTTTAAATCCAAAAGTTTTTTGTGTACGTGCGTTTTCAAACCCTACGATCAAAACCGCTAAATCTGAGCGTACAATCTTTTCAAAAACGATTGATCTTCAAAATCTTGTCTTATTGTACCTCCGCCTATATAAGATTCATCAAACCTTACCGAGTTTTTCTCGCTTCACAAACTTGCATTACTCTCATTGAAAAACTTCAAATTTTTGTCTCTACGTTTCAAAACGATTTCTTAGAGTTCAAAATCTTCTCTGAAAATTTGAATCGGTAATATTTTTCTTTTAAGCTTAATGATGAATCTTTCTTTCCGTTAAAAACATTGTTTTCAAAAGTTGTTTTTCTAATTTATGCTTCATTGCCTTTTTGTTTTCCGCGAATGATATTGATATTGATTATGCACAAATTTAATGAGTCTATCTCACCTGTAGATGGCCACTTTATGGACTTGGAAAGATCATGTGCAATTATGCGGAATTGGCAACGAAGATCTTTGAGGATAAGTTCGTTCAGTTTGGAACCACTGAGGATTCTGAATCCATGGAGGTGGAACAAATTCTGAAGAAGGCTGGACTGGAAACATATTGCTCTGCTCAATCGCAATCCAAAGATGCAAGATGAAGACTTCAATTCTGCAGACTTGAAGTGTGGATACGAAAAAAACAGAGACGAAACCGATGTCGACAAAATCGAGAAGAAATCGATCGACAAATGCGCATATCACTGGCCGTTCTCAGCTTTGCCAAAGGGCGAATCTCACCGCACACCACAGGAGAATGAGGATGAAGAAATCGAGAGGAGCTCTTAAGAGAGGCAGACAAACATCGACAAATTCGGATTCATCGTGCCAATGCTCAAAAGAAAGTACAGATCAAATTGCTTGACATTCTATCAAGAACGATCATGGGAATCTCATTTAGCCCAGATGGTCTCACATCACCAAAATGTACAAAGATGGCAAAGAATAATTGATGGGGCTCGTAACATCAATCGGGCACGGCTTCCTCGAAAGCCATCTTGCTCCAAGAACACGAAAAATTTGGAGTCAATGAATCCAGCAAGTGTCTTTTCGAAAAAGAGAGTCAAGAATCTCAACAAGGTTGCGCTTATATTGAAAGACAAACCGCTAAGCTACCAATGGAATCGAGAATGGATGAAGTCCTACAATGCCTTCTCATCAACTTCTTCGCTTATATATGGGCCACCGACGATGACAAAGGAGCCCACTCCAACAAAATCAAGAAAGGAAAGAGCAAAGAAGCCGCCATCCACACCCGTTGCTCCACGTAAAAAAGAAACGAAAATCGTGAAGGCCTGTGAGAAGAGGCCAAAGAAAGCAAAGCAACCCACCCCGACTTCTAAAGACTAGAAGATGAGTCGAGAGAAAAAAGAAAAAGCGCCATAACCGTCTGTTGCAACAAAGAACAGAATCAGACAGTAAGCTTTCAACCTGAGGGCTCGCTGTAACGATCCGAGGTAGAAGCACAAGCCGATAAATCTATTTCTCTCAACCTCAAGCCGATTCACCGGGCCAGACTAAAGGTCGCAGAGCATGTCTCTCACCGCTAGTTCACCGCTTTTCATGAACTCCGAACCAGATATAATCGCCACTACAAATAGAACCACTGCAGGTCGAACTAATCGCACAACTTCCGCCGACTCAAGCACAACCGTAAGCTTCCACATCTCATCCAAATGTAATCCGACAGATAATTCACAGATCCAGATCAACAAAGACCATCACCGAAAAATGGTCGACTAAGAATTGAACGAGAGATTGATGAGATGTATCCACAACCGGGTCGCCCATCCTGCTATAAAGAGAAGAAGTCATGGAGATCCTCACCGAGAGATCTCGATTAAAAAGCTTCTCGAGATCTTATCTTACTTGTTGAACAGATGGGTGGCGCGGATGAGTTCGCAGATTTTGACTTCGATATGGGAAGTCCGCCAAAGTGGGATCACCAAATGAGCTCATATCCGAGCAACTCTGGAAAGCTCGATCCACGTGAAGTTGGAATTGCCTAAGAAGAGAAGCCGAGATCGCCAAGAAGCTCCAGAAATGACGCCGAAATGGTGAATGCTTGGAGTCGCCGATGAAAGTGGAACTGGTCTTTGCAGTTCACGACCAACCACCGGAGGCACAAACAAACCAAACTCGATCAAGTGATGGATCCAATTCCTACATCTCAAATCACCACCGATCAACTTCGGAGATCAGATCTTGTCTCAAAGATCTCCGAAAAGAAGAGATTGAGGAGTGATAACCATCGTAGAGAAAATCGGCCTCAAACAAATCGAAGCAATCGAGATCGGTTCTCCCAATCTATGACCACCATATCTGCCGAGCTTACAAAATCGATTGATGACAAGTCAAACAGGGATCAAAATCAATCTTTTTTCGACGCCAATCGAGAAAAGGCTCGAAAGTTATCGGAAGAGAAATTTGACAAAATGATTTGGACACTCTCGCTACAATGGAAATCGCCAAGAAAGAATCGACATAACCGTCTCGAATCCGACTCAATCTTCGGTTTATCTGCTAATGATCTAAATCAGCATTGTCAATAACTTTGGGTCTCGACTTCCCACTCAATGCGCTTTTTGATCAAACCAAAAAGGGAAGGATCTCGAGAAACCAACCGACACATCGAAGACAAGGCCCATGGACAAAGCTCAATTGCAAGAAAGGTCGCCGCGGGTGTTGGACATCAAAATCTGACCCGCCACTCGCATCAGAAAAGTCACCGTAGACAAAGTCGATCAGCCGATAAGGAGCTAAATTTAAATTGTCCAAAGAGCAATTTCAAGAAGAAAGAAGGACGTAAAAATCCGCACAAGGTAAGGGTTGAAACAAGTTCAAATCAAGGGCTAAGAAAGGATTAACCGAAAATCTGCACCGTAACCTCGATTTGCCGCCAAGAAGAGTCGATTTAGATCATACCAAAAAAAATGCCGCACACGCTAAGAGGTTTGAGGAATGGAATAAGATCGTAAGTGAATGGCTTCTAGATGCCTTTGTCCTTGATCTTGTTCCAAAGAAGAATCACCAGATGATGAGTTCCTCAACCGTTACGTAATAAATATCCGTGACTTTCAAGTATCCGGAAAATGAGGCCAAGCTTATAAATGTAAAGATATCTCGCCAAGAGTATGATCCGTTAATATACTCAAAGAAGCAGATGGCTCATTTTAACAGATCGGGCATTTGAGAGATTCTACTTTGACATCTTGAGCAAATCACGATATAATCGATCAAGTGCGATAACCGATGTCAAATGGAAACTCTATCGATTTTCAACATTCCACAAGACCAAAGAGAAATGCCGGAAGGATACAAGCCCAAAAGGAGTGAAGATTCGAAAGACGCTCAGGGATCACCGCTTTTAAATTCAAAACTTTTCCGATGTAACATGTAATCATCATATCTAATGAAAAGTTTATTTTTCCGATCCCAAGACAAAAAATCTCTTTGTCTTCCGATTATTTGCTTTTTAACCGTTTCTATACTTATCAATCAATTTTGGTTTCTCAAGTGTTTTGGTTTCATCAAAAAAAGGGAAATTGTTGGGAAATTTATAGTTTTGATGAAAGTTCCAAAAACACATGTAATAGGACGGAAATGCATTCAGTAATGATCGATGTTTACATTATCTTGCTTTAGGAGACCGCTTGATAATGATTGTATAGAAAAAACCGATGTAATAGATAGGTCACATATTGAGGGGAACTCAATATGTAAAGGTCGATCTCAAGAATCGGGAAGAAAGTTCGATATCCGAAATGAGCGTAACGCTAAACCGAATCTAAGATCGATCGAATCGATCTAGTCGATAACTCAATGAAGTCATGAAGCTCAAACCTTCAATACTCAAGATCGATGACTTCCGAAGATAAGACCGTAAGACCTACATCGCCCAGAGTCACCAAAATAAGTTAAGTCAACAGCGCCAAAGACTCCATCGAGGGATCGACGATTCGACCGATCGAGATCACCATAAGATGAAAAACTCGATGTTTCATCTTATCATACGCTCGCGATCCGAACAAGATGAATACAAACCTTAGTTGAGGAACAACACCGCAGCAAGGCTTTCATCCAATAAGGAAGAAACACGATGAACAGAGCTGATACATCATGGATTCGATGTTGCTCTCAAACGGGTTATAAACTTTTCACCCATGCCGCCGTTCTCAAGCACGCCACATCAAGCCTGCAACTCTACCTAAAATAGCCTGAGATTCAAATTGCTCTCCAACGGCTCTTTGATCTCAAGGTCTATAAATATGGGATCACACTTCAGAGTGAAACACGGAAATGCTTGGACAAACAACATAATCAAGAAGCTCAAACTATAGTCAGATTTCCGCACGAAGAACACAACTACAAGCTTATTTTATATTGTGTTCATCCCATAAGTTCTTAGCAAGAAATCTTTTCATCTAGCTTTCAGTCGCTTTTATACGCAAGAAAAAGATTTCATAGTTGAACCTCAACAATCTTACCCAAACCCCCAAGTTAGGATAAGTTGTTTAGAAGATTTCGATCTAGGGTTTCTAATCTCGATTTACGGGATCGGTTGAGGAGAACTCTTAAAACATCTGTTGGTGTCTTGTGTTGGACTAACACACTAATCTAAGTCCAAATGTTAAGTCGGTTAAGTTGGTGCCCCTTGTGAAAGGGAAGAGTGGACGAGGGGACCGGGTTTGTCCGAACCACTATAAATCTTGTGTGCCTTTATGCTTTGATTAATCGCTCTCACATCGCACAATCTTAAAAAACGCATACATATTCTAAGTTAAGATCAGGTTTTACCAAGCATCCGATCCGACGGACCGATATTTCGTCATCCGATTAAAAAGATAAAACTTGGAATCGATTATACAAACCGGTTTTTCACACGGGTAAAACTTAAACTTTCCGCACACATCGCTTAATCCGATAGTTACCGAACCGACCGCTTTTCCGGCGTTCAATGAGTTGGTTATCGAGACAACCGATTCACTCACACTCGATCAAAGCTATCTGCTTTCACACCGACCAGACGAAAAGTTTTTTTAAGTCTATTCACCCTCCCTCTGACTTCGCCCTCACTTAACCCGCTTAGGGACCTACAAGTGGTATCGGAGCGGTTGGTTCTTCCGACCAATCGACTCTGTGTCATTGTGGTCATCCTGAATCGATCTTGAAAAAAAAAAAAGCTTTTAAAAACTCATTCATTTTCCAAAAATCACTCAAAGATGGATAACACGTCCCAGATGTATCATGATCTGCCGAAGTTCTCTATTGATGAGTATGCAGATTGGGCCATATATATGTCCAACCATCTAGGCTCGATCAAGTGGCGTAATGATGGAAGTCATCGAGAGAGGACCCATCATCATTTACTACGACAATCTCCGCAATGGAGGAGATCCGCACTTTCCCACGCGAAGTCTTGTACGAAAAAAAGCCCAAATTTAATGGACACGTAAGAAAAAAAATCGCATACTGACACCATTGCAAGACATATCATCATGAAGACAATGGATAAGGTCACAAAAGAGAAGATTAAGTATCTCAAATCAAGCGAAAGCAATGTAGGATACTCCGCCGAGATCTCATGAGGAAATGAATAGATAAAAGACAGTAGTCTTCAAGTTTAACCGGTGAAGTTCGAGAAATCAAGATGTCGCCCAACTAAACCATCAACGAACTCGATGGAAGAATTACAATGTCTATAAACAAGCTTCGAGAACTTGGTAGAGAGATGACCGATAAAGATATCAACTATAAGATCCTAAGGTCTCTCACCAAGAAGTGGGACATGAAGGTCACTAAGAATCAAAGATTGCCGGGACATTTCAAGAATGAAACCTAGTAGCTTGTTCTTGAGTCTTAAAGCTCACGAGTTCGACTGATTGAAAGAGGTCAAGGTCGATGAAGACGAGGCCCTCAATAAAACCTCGACTTCAAAATCGGGCTTGCTTTCAAGGCAACCAAGAGATGTAAACAAAGGCCAATGAACCCATTGGAAATATATTAAGTCGAGCGGAATGGTCGCGTTGCTTACCGGAAGCTTGAGAAGTCGATATACAACTTGGTAAGTATCGAAGATTTTATAAGGACTATCAACATAGCCGAGATTTGAGATAGGAGATCGCATAATAGATCTCCGTGAAGAACCGATCCGATGATCGGAGGGATCACAGAGATGAAAGGGAAAGAGATAGTCGACGGGCTGAAGGAAGAGATAACCAATCGATAGAAGAAACTCGACTACTATCGAAAAGGGAAATCACCGATAGGTCATATCTGATGAGTGTGATTCACCGGAAGGAAAGGAACGGTGGATCCGGAGCGTGCTTAACCGTGAGAAGCCAGTCACTATAGTACAGACCGCCTGCACTGACGCCGAGAGAGAGGGGAAGAAAAGAGGAACAAAAGAGAGCAACGGTATAGAGACGTAAGAGCTATGGTTGCCGATACGTCGAATCGACGATTCCTATCTCGCCTCCGAGGACTCCGGATACTCCTCAGAGAAGACTTCGCCTTTGTCGCAGCTTCTTGTCGACTTCTATGAAAGTGAAGATCTCGATATTCTCGCCGACGATAATGAACTCCGCCTCGATGGCCAGGGAGGACCAAATCCGAGGTAACCTCCAAAACCCCTTCGCTTCGCTTCTACACCGCTATCATTAGCACACCCGGGAGATTGACCTGCAATTTCTACTCGAAAGCAATTGCTTGAAGATCTCTCCAATGCAAAGAGAAACTTATGCTATTGTGGAAGCCGAGAATGATAAGTCGAGGATCGAAATAATCGCCTTGTCAAGAAAATGATCTCGTAAAAAACCTCTTCGAACTTAGATCACCGAAACCGCCGTAAAACCGAGGAATTTAAAATTCTCGGTTAAAGCTTCGATCGAAAAAGCAGATCAAAGAACGATGGAAATTAACAGACAAAGAAGTCGATGACTTCAAAATCTTGCAAGCAAAATTCGATGAGCTATTCCGAATGCATGAAAGTCCAAATCCTCCGAGGAAAATCACAGTAAGAAAATAGATGTTTTTTCAAAATCATCTCAAACCGTTAAAGACATGAACGCCTATTTTCGAAAGTAAAGATTGATAAGGAGGACTTGGCTATGAGAAACCCTCCACATCCTCAAAAAAGCCCCGATCGATTCATCTCGTAAAGGTGTAATCGGATTTAATTTCAAAAAGATACACCAAAAGCTAAACTTATATCTAATAGGGTAAGAGACCAGTTGAGCGGGTAAGGTAAAGTGCCTAACCGTAAAGGAACAAATGGACCCCAACCGGTAAAGCATCACCGAGAATCAAATAAGAACCCGGTTCTTCCGAAGAAACCTCAACCCGATCAACAGATCGTGAATCGAAAAAAGACAACCTACAAAAGGGAAGTCTAATCGAGACCCACCACGGTCACCGCCTAATAAGCATGCTTCGTAAACCGCGAAAACCATCTATGCGAAAAAGGATATGAATCTTTTGATGGTAGCAAATGT
The DNA here is from genome assembly GCA_037126765.1 of Stenogyne calaminthoides. NCBI lineage: Eukaryota > Viridiplantae > Streptophyta > Magnoliopsida > Lamiales > Lamiaceae > Stenogyne > Stenogyne calaminthoides. Next base: position 3,265,011 of record JBBCBC010000002.1, read on the forward strand.
ACCTACCCCTATAGTCGAAATTTAGGGCTACCGCACCGAACCTCATTTCGGATAAAAAGAAGACAAACCGAAAAGGTAAATCATAAGTCTTCTAAGTCATCCAAGGTTCACACAAGTAATCATACAAATCGAAAAGCATATGAGGATAAGTATGATTATGTTGACAGTATGGGAGACAAATCAGGCCTTCGATCCGACCGATCACCATAGAAGTGCTCTGCTTTGTATGGATCCCCAAATCCAAACCTAACCCCTCGACCCAATCCGAAGGGGTACCTAAAACCCGATCCGATTGGTTTCGTGGGTCCGCCAACAAAGGAGGTGTGCAAGCAACTATCCGGTACATCGATAGTGGATGCTCAAGGCACATGACAGAAGCAAACATCTCCTCGCCTTACATAGAAATGTAAAGGCCCGCGTGTACTCTTCGGTGATGATAACTTTGGTTATACCAAAGGGTTCTAACCTTAGAGAATGATGATGTACAAGTAACCGGAGTCTCAGATGTCGAAGGTCCGAAGCACAACCTATTATCGGTTTCACAATTCTCTGCGACAACGGATTCAAAGTTGAGTTCTCGATCGATCAATGCACTATCAAGAATCGAGTCACTCAACAGATATTGCTAATCGGTTCAAGAAAAGGGACGATCTATTACGGTGATTGGAACAGTTGTCCAAGAAATGCATGCCCCGATTGTTAAGAGTTCCAAAAGTAGCGAATGGCTCGCACAAAAAGAATGAGCCATCCGAACTTTTAAACTCTTAATAAGATAACTAGGATGTCTCTAGTGGAAGGACTTCCGAATGAAGTGTTCTCAAAGGATCGGACATGTCTTGCGCATGTCGGGAAGGAAAACAGTCAAAGCTTCATTCAAAGGAATTTCCGGACCAAAGATCCAAAGGAGTAATCGCAAATGCTTCATATGGATCTGTTTGGACCAGCTTACACCAAATCGATCAACGACGCAAATACACTCGGGTAATCGTGGATGACTATTCCAAGTTTACACAGGTTATATTCTTACATAAGAAGAATGAGACGACAACCAAGATACCCGAGCTACTAAGAAGATTACAAAATGAGAAGGGTGTCAACAGAGTAAAAAATCGATCGATCGAGATAAAGGTACGCACTTCAACTCCTTTATTAATGATTTTTGCTCTAAGTTTGGTATACAAAGATGAAACATCACCATGAGGACGCCAACAGAATGGAGTAAATGAACGGAGAAACAGAACTCTCAAAGAAGTTCGCCGAACAATGTTAAATTTGAACATGCTATACCAAACCGTTTCAAGGGCGTATAATCAACACCGCATGCCATACGCATAATGATGTCTCCCCGACTAAGGCTCACTACAAAAACACCCTATGAACTGTGGAAGGCGAAAACCTCGTGTTTCTTACTTCCATGTTTTTTGAGTGCAAAGTGTTTCATACACAACAATGGGAAAAGTCATTGAAGACCTTTGAGGCCAAGTCCTCGATGAGGGTATATTTCTAGGGTATTCTCATCTAGCAAAGCCTTCGTGGTCTACAACAAACGAACCCTTGTTGTGGAAGAAACACCCCATGTAGCCTTTGATGAAGCATCTTCGATCAAGAGAAATCATTCGAACAAGAAGTACCGATCTACCGTAACCTCGATATTCAAAATGGATCAACTAACGATCAAGGATAAAGGATCGAAATCAGATCAATTTACATTCCGTATCTAGGTGATTCACCGGATCAATCGATCCTAAGGTACGAACAACCGCCGATGAAAAGGCCGATTCAATTTGAGATAAGAATAATCGAACCATCCGGCCGGTGGGGAACTTCAAAGTTCTCACGAATGACATCATCGACATGATGATTCCAACATCACCGAGAATATATGGTCAAGCAGGATATATGGTCACCAGTCCCAATCACTGTTCCCAATCGCCTTCGATCGAAATGAGGATTACAACATTGAAGCTAAATCGAACGCACTCTATATTCTCGCGACAAGATTAATAGTATTGCAATCACTCGTAATCCGATTCTACATACAAGATGCAAGATGTAGATGCTGGACACCACTTCATAAGAGATCACGTTGAAAAGAAGAATATCGGAATGGAAAAGATTCATACCGATATACGATATCGATATTCTAACCAAGCCACTAGTCGAGATCGATTCGAGAGATTTATGCAATGAGCTAGGACTTCTAGATCTTGGAGAAATGTCACCAAAATGTTTGATGGAATGCTCTCGAACTACCGGTTAAGAGACTAACCGGATCGAGAAAATCATTGAGTTTGGTATCTTAACCGATCTCAAGAGATCGATAAGCAAAAATCGATCGACATACACGCTACCCGGATCCAAAGGAACCGATCGATTTTTAGTTTATCGATTTAAAGTCTATCGGTTTAAAGGAACCGATCGATTCAAGGTTTATCGATTTAAGGTAAATGCTTTCGGTTTAAAGGATTATCCGATTAAATCAAATTTGGTTATAGTATTTCTTTGTGATTCGTTTTTAGCCGATATTCAACAAGCAAGATTCGAGAGATTAAGAAGCTATCAATCGCATAAGAAAGGTGAATTTACACAACAAAATGAAATAACAGAACTTTTCATTGATAAAAACCCGAAGGTGAGGTTACATTACGAAAGTTACAAGTACAAGAAGACCCGGAGGTCAAGACATAAATGTTAACCAAAAATCCTACACCTAGAACCCTAAACTGCATCCAAACCCAAACCCGAACTCATTAGTTAAAGATTAATGAGGGAGAGAGAGAGATTTTATGAAATCGACGCTCTCATTTTTCCCCACTTAATTACTTTGAGGGGAGGCTTCAAAAGGTAATCCCATGCCAAGAACCGATGGACTCTCCAAGTGAAGTGAGATACATTGACAGGATTACTAAGCCGGAGCCCTAAAAGGAGGAGTAGTAGGGCTCTCCAAATTGTCGAATGGAGCACGTGTGCCAAAAGAGTTGGTCATCGATCTCATGGGCACATGTGTCGATATTTTATACCGATAGGGTCCGATGGTTCTTTATTTACGTCATCCAGATAGACACACAAGGTGCATACGGTTAGGAGAAGTGTCTTCTCGGTTACAAAGCCAGATCCGCCCTACGGTGGTAGAGAAGCTTTGCAAAGAATCGTATGTGAAATCGAAGATGATGAAGAAAACAATAATAAGGGATGCAAAGGGTTGATTTGAGAAGATGAAACCATATAAAAGGGTGTAAAAGTGTTTTTTAAGTCTCACCTAAAACAAGGGTTCACCAAGATACATGATTCTTACAAAAGAAGATAAGTATGGTGAATGGGTGATGTTGTGTAAAACATTGGTCCAATTTATAGAGGCAAAGAAGGATGCAAATGCAATTCTCATTTCAAGAAGCCTATCCGAGAAATTTGCATCAAAAAGGACAAATGTAGAAATCAACATTGATAATTGGATAAATTCACGGTTGATTGACATATCGAGAGATTCGACGATATTTACGCATGTCAATCACGCCTACTTAGGGAATAGAAGCTACTACTCTAGACTAAGTTTTGGCGGTAACACTTATCCCAAGAATTAGCTTAATCTGGAAAAGAATCGGATGAGGTCAACCAAAATCGATTACTTACAAGCATGATCGATGAGAGAGATCTGTTTGAGCTTGAAACTCCAATAAATCGGATATATCGGTCTATGTCACCTAAAATATCACTTGAAGGGGAACTTCAACCCATCAAGGAGGATCAAAAGGGAAATCGACGTACTCAAGGAAAGATCGATTAAGCCCGAAGTTTCAACAAAAAATCGAGATCTGTTGGAGAAGATCGCTTAAAAGGATCGGTTGGGAAATTTCTTAAGGCTTAGGCGTAATGATTAAGATCAACAAGTGGAATCAACATTGACAAAGTAATATTGACCGATAACAACATCACCAACCGACATCGCATCTCTCTTCTCTTGTTCTTTATTTATTTATCGGATCAGATTCCGATTTTATTTTGCCTTATTGTACCCACTATCCTTGTGGCGTGTACTCTGCAAATCATTTAATGCGACGTGGGGTACATGTATTAACTGCTACTTGATCGTGTTTTTTAAATCCAAAAGTTTTTGTGTCGTCGTTTTTCAAACCCTACGATCAAAACCGCTTCAACTGGAGCGTACAATCTTTTCAAAACGATTGATCTTCAAAATCTTGTCTTATTGTACCCTCCGCCTCTATATAAGATTCATCAAACCTTACCAGAGTTTTTCTGCTTCACAAACTTGCATTACTCTCATTGAAAAACTTCAAATTTTTGTCTCTACGTTTCAAAACGATTTCTTAGAGTTCAAAATCTTCTCTGAAAATTTGAATCGTAATATTTTCTTTTAAGCAATGATGAATCTTTCTTTCCGTTAAAAACATTGTTTTCAAAAGTTGTTTTTCGGAATTTATGCTTCATTGCCTTTTGTTTTCCGCGGAATGATATTGATATTGATTATGCACAAATTTAATGAGTCTATCTCACCTGTAGATGGCCACTCATGGACTTGGAAAGATCATGTGCAATTATGCGGAACTGGCAACGAAGATCTTTGAGGATAAGTTCGTTCAGTTTGGAACCACTGAGGATTCTGAATCCATGGAGGTGGAACAAATTCAAGAAGGTCGATCGAAACATATTGCTCTCGCTCACCGCAATCCAAAGATGCAAAGATGAAGCACTTCAATTCTTGCGAATTTTGAGTGTGGATACAGAAAACCGAGACGAACCGATGTCGATAAATAATCGGAGAAGAAATCGATCGACAAATGCGCATATCACTGGTCATTCACTTGCCAAAGGGGGAATCTCACCGCACACTACAGGAGAATGAGGATGAAGAAATCGAGAGAGGAGCTCTTAAGAGAGGCGTAAAAACATCGACAAATACCCTGATTCATCGTGCCAATGCTCAAAAGAAAGTACAGATCGCCGTTTGACATTCTATCAAGAACGATCATGGGAATCTCATTTAGCCCAGATGGTCTCACATCACCAAAAATGTACAAGATGGCAAAGAATAATTGATGGGGCTCGGGCATCAATTGGCACGGCTTCCTCGAAAGCCATCTTGCTCCAAGAACACGAAAAATTTGGAGTCAATGAATCCAGTGTGTCTTTTTCGAAAAAGAGAGTCAAGAATCTCAACAAGGTTGCGCTTATATTGAAAGACAAATCGCCAAGCGAATGGAATCGAATGGATCAAGTCCTACAATGCCTTCTCTCATCAACTTCGCTTATATATGGGCCACCAGACGATGACAAGGAGCCCACTCCAACAAAAATCAAGAAAGGAAAGAGCAAAGAAGCGCCTCATCCACACCCGTTGCTCCACGTAAAAAAAAACGAAACCGGTGAAGGCCCAGAGAAGAGGCCAAAGAAAGAAGAACCTACCCTCGACTCTAAAGACTAGAAGATGAGTCGAAGAAGAAAAAAGCGCCCGAATCATCATTGCTCAACAAAGAACAGAATCGACAGCAAGCTTCTCAACCCGAGGGCTCGCCAGAACGATCCGAGGTAGAAGCACAAGTTCGATAAATCTATTTCTCCTCAACCTCAAACCGATTCACCGCCGGACTAAAGGTCGCAGAGCATGTCTCTCTACCGCTAGTTCACCGCCATGAACTCAACCAGATATAATCGCCACTACTGTGCAGAATCCATCTGCAGGTCGAACCAATCGCATAACTTCCGCCGACTCAAGCACAACCGTAAGCTTCCACATCTCATCCAATGTAATCTGACAGATAATTCACAGATCCAGATCAACAAAGACCATCACCGGAAAAATGGTCGACTAAGAATTGAACGAGAGATTGATGAGATGTATCCACAACTCGGGTCGCCCATCCCGCTATAAGAGAAGAAGTCATGAGATCCTCACCGAGAGATCTCAGATTAAAAAGCTTCTCGGATCTTATCTTACTTGTTGAATGGATGGGTGGTGCGGATGAGTTCGCAGATTTTGACTTCGATATGAGAAAGTTCCGCCAAAGTGGGATCACCAAATGAGCTCATATCGATAAATCTGGAAAGCTCGATCCATGCGAAGTTGGAATTGCCGAAGAAGAGAAGCCGAAGATCGCCAAGAAGCTCCCAGAATGACGCCGAAATGGTGAATGCCGAGCTACCGATGAAAGTGGAACCGGTGTTTGCAGTTCACGACCAACCACTTTGGAGGCACAAACAACCGAACCCGATCAAGTGATGGATCCAATTCCTACATCTCAAATCACCATCGATCAACTTCGGAGATCGATCTTGTCTCAAAGATCTCCCCGAAAGAAAGAGATCGGGGAGTGATAACCGATCGAGACAAATCGCCTCAAACAAATCGGCAATCGAGATCGGGCTCCCAATCTATGACCACCATATCTGCTGAGCTTACAAAATCGCTTGATGACAAGTCAAACAGCGGATCAAAATCAATCTTCTTTTCGACGCCAATCGAAAAAAGGCTCGAAAGTTATCGAAGAGAAATTTGACAAAATGATTTGGACACTCTCGCTACAATGGAAACCGCCAAGAAAGAACTTACATAACCGTTCGAATCGACAAATTAAATCTTCGAGTTTATCTGCTAATGATCTAAATCCCGAGGCATTGTCAGTCAACTTTGGGTCTCTGACTTCCCACCTCAATGCGCTTTTTGATCAAACCAAAAAGGGGGAAGGATCTGAGAAACCAACTGACACATCAGAAGACAAGGCCCATGGACAAAGCTCAATTGCAAGAAAGGCTGCTGCGGGTGCTGGGACATCAAAATCTGGACCCGATTACTCGGACCGGAAAAGTCACCCCGAAGCAAATGAATAGTCGACATCTGGTGATAAGGAGCTAGGCAGAAATTGTCCAAAGAAAGCAATGATGAAGAAGAAAAAGAAGGACAAAAAATGGCACAAGCCTGTATGGGTTGAAACAGTTTCAAATCAAGGGCTAAGAAAGGATTAATCGGAAAATCGCACGGAACCTCGGTTTGCCAAAGAAGAGTCGGCGAGATCATACCAAAAAAAAATCGCACACGCTAAGAGGTTTGAGGAATGGAATAAGATCAGAAGTGAATGGCTTCTAGATGCCTTTGTCCTTGATCTTGTTCCAAAAGAAGAATCACCAGATGATGAGTTCCTCAACTGGTTACAGAATAAATATCCAGACTTTCTGAAGTATCTGGAAAATGAGGCCAAGCTTATAAATGTAAAGATATCTCGCCAAGAGTATGATCTGTTAATATACTCAAAGAAGGCAGATGGCTCATTTGACAGACTGGCATTTGAGAGATTCTACTTTGACATCTTGAGCAAATCACGATAATCGATCAAGTGCGCATAACCGATGTCAAATGGAAACTCTATCATTTTCAACATTCCACAAGACCAAAGAGAAATGCCGTAGGATACAAGCCCAAGGAGTGAAGATTCGTAAGACGCCTAGGATCACCGCTTTTTAAATTCAAAACTTTTTCGATGTAACATGTAATCATCATATCTAATGAAAAGTTTATTTTTCTCGATCCCAAGACAAAATCTCTTTGTCTTCCGACATTTGCTCTTTAACCTGCTTCTATACTTATCAACTGTTTGGTTTTCTCCAAGTGTTTTGGTTTCATCAAAAAGGGGAAATTGTTGGGAAATTTATAGTTTTGATGAAAGTTCCAAAAACACATGTAATAGGACCAATCGGACACATTAGGTGATCGATGTTTACATTATTGCTTTAGGAGACCGATTGATAATGATTGTATAGAAAAACCGATGTAATAGATAGGTCACATATTGAGGGAACTCAATATGTAAAGGTCGAATCTGAAGAATCGGAAGAAAGTCGATATCCGGCCAGAGCGTAACGCTAAACTAGCGGAAGATCGATCGAATGATCTAGTCGATAACTTCAATGAAGTCATGAAGCTCAAACCTTCAATACTCGAAGATCGATGACTTCGGAAGATAAGACCGGAAGACCTACATCGGCCCAGTCACCATTGAAGCTAAGTCAACAGCGCCAAGACCATATCGGGATCGATCGATTCGACGATCGATCGATCACCATAAGATGAAAAACGATGTTTCATCTTATCATACGTCTCGCGATCCAACAAGATGAATACAAACCTTAGTTGGAGGAACAACACCGCAAAGCAAGGCTTTCATCCAATAAGGAAGAAACACGTATGAACAGAAATGATATCATGGGATTCGATGTTGCTCTCTCAAACGGCTTATAAACTTTCGGCCATGCCGTTCTGAAGACGCCACATCAAGCACGCAACTCTACCTAAAATAGCTTTGAGATTCAAATTGCTCTCCAACGGCTCTTTGATCTCAAGGTCTATAAATATGGGATCACACTTGAGTGAAACACGGAAATGCTTGGACAAACAACATAATCAAGAAGCTCAAACTATAGTCGATTTCCGCATACGAAGAACACAACTACAAGCTTATTTTATATTGTGTTCATCCCATAAGTTCTTAGCAAGAAATCTTTTCATCTAGCTTTCAGTCGCTTATATATGCAAGAAAAGATTTCATAGTTGAACCTCAACAATCTTACCCAAACCCCAAGTTAGGATAAGTTGTTTAGCAAGATTCGATCTAGGGTTTCTAAATCTTGATTTACGGGATCGGTTGAGTGAGAACTCTTAAAACATCTGTTGGTGTCTTGTGTTGGACTAACACACTAATCTAAGAATCCAAATTTTAAGTCGGTTAAGTTGGTGCCCTTTTGTGAAAGGGAAGAGTGGGCGTAGGATTTGGTTTGTCCGAACCACTATAAATCTTGTGTGCCTTTTTGCTTTGATTAACTGCTCTCACATCGCACAATCTTAAAACGCGCATACATATTCTAAGTTAAGATCGGTTTGCACCAAGCATCGATCCGATCGGACCGATATTTACATCATCCGATTAAAAAGATAAAACTTGGAATCGGTTTATACAAACCCCGGTTTTTCACGGGTAAAACTTAAGCTTCCGCACACATCGATTAATCGATAGTTACCGAAGCGATCGCCTTTCGGCGTTCATAAGTTAGTTATCGACCCAAACTGATTCACTCACACTCGATCAAAGCTATCTGCTTTCACACCGATCTGCACGACGAAAAGTTTTTCGTAAGTCTATTCACCCTCCCTCTAGACTTACGCCCTCACTTAACCCGCTCGGGACCTACAAGTGGTATCGGAGCGGTTGGTTCTTCCGACCAATCGACTACTGTGTCATTGTGGTCATCTGAATCGATCTTGAAAAACCGTTTTAAAACTCATTCATTTTCCAAAATCACTCAAAGATGGATAACACGTCCGGTATGTATCATGATCTGCGAAGTTCTCTATTGATGAGTATGCAGATTGGGCCATATATATGTCCAACCATCTAGGCTCGATCATGGCGAATGATGGAAGTCATCGAGAGGACCCCATCATCATTTACTACGACAATCCTGCGGTCGGAGGAGATCCGGACTTTCCCACGCGAAGTCTTGTACGAAAAAAAGCCAAATTTCTAATGGACCTGTAAGAAAGAAAATCGCATACTCTGACACCATTGCAAGACATATCATCATGAAGACAATGGATAAGGTCACAAAAGAGAAGATTAAGTATCTCAAATCTGCGAAAGCAATGTGGGATACTCGCCGAGATCTGCGAGGAAAATGAATAGATAAAAGACAAAAATCTTCAAGTTTAACCGGTGAAGTTCGAGAAATCAAGATGTCTTTTTTCAACGAAACCATCAACGAACTCGATGGAAGAATTACAATGTCTATAAACAAGCTTCGAGAACTTGGTAGAGATGACCGATAAAGATATCAACTATAAGATCCTAAGGTCTCTCACCAAGAAGTGGGACATGAAGGTCACGGTAATCAAAGATTGCCGGACATTTCAAGAATGAAACCTAGTAGCTTGTTCTTGAGTCTTAAAGCTCACGAGTTCGACCGATTGAAAGAGGTCAAGGTGATGAAGACGAGGCCCTCACTTTGAAACCTCGACTTCAAAATCGGTTGCTTTCAAGGCAACCAAGAGAAATAGTAACAAAGGCCAATGAACCCATTGGAAATATATTAAGTCGAGTAATGCAGATCGCGTTGCTTACCGGGAAGCTTGAGAAGTCGATATACAACTTGGTAAGTATCGAAGATTTTATAAGGACTATCAACATAGCCGAGGGGCGAGATAGGAGATCGCATAATAGATCTCCGGAAGAACCGAATCGATGATCGGAGGGATCACAGAGATGAAAGGGAAAGAGATAGTCGATCGGCGGAAGGAAGAGATAACCAATCGATAGAAGAAACTCGACTACTATCGAAGGAAATCACCGATAGGTCATATGTATGAGTGATTCACCCGAAGGAAAGGAACAGGGATCCAGTGAGGCGTGCTTCAACTCCGCTGGAGAAGCCAGTCACTATAGTCTGACCGCCTGCACTGACGCCGAGAGAGGGAAGAAAAAGAGGAACAAAAAGAGAGCAACGGTATAGAGACAGAAGAGCTATGGTTGCCGATACGTCAGGAATTGACGATTCCTATCTGCCCTCCGAGGACTCCGGATACTCCTCTGTAGAAGACTTCGCCTCGACAAGAAGTCTTGGCCGACTTCTATGAAAGTGAAGATCCGATATTCTCGCCGACGATAATGAACTCTTTGATGGCGGGGAGGACCAAATTCGAGGTAACCTCCAAACCCCCTTCGTTCGCTTTACACACGCTATCATTAGCACACTGGCCGGGGAGATTGACTGCGCCTCTACTCGGAGCAATTGCTTGAAGATCTCCCAATGCAAGAGAAACTTATGCTATTGTGGAAGCTGAGAATGATAAGCTGAGGATCAGAAATAATCAGCTTGCTGAAGAAAATGATCTCAGAAAAACCTCTGAACTTAGATCAAAAAATCGCCGTAAGGTAACCGAGGAATTTAAAATTCTCGGTTAAAGCTTCGATCGAAAAAAGCGATCAAAGAACGATGGAAATTAACAGACAAAGAAGTCGATGACTTCAAAATCTTGCAAGCAAAAATTCGATGAGCTATTCAATGCATGAAAGTCCGAAATCCTCCGAGGAAAATCTGCGTAAGAAAATAGATGTTTTTTCAAAATCATCTCAAACCGTTAAAGACATGAACGCCTATTTTCGAAAGTAAAGATTGATAAGGAGGGACTTGGCTATGAGAAACCCTCCACATCCTCAAAAGCCCCGACCGATTCATCTCGAAAAGGTGTAATCGGGCGAAATTTCTTCAAAAAGATACACCAAAAGCTAAACTTATATCTAATAGGGGTAAGAGACCGTTGAGCGGTAAAAAAGTGCCTAACCGTAGAAGGAAACGAAATGGACCCCAACCGGTAAAAGCATCGTAGAGGAATCAACGGAAGAACCCGGTTCTTCCGAAGAAACCTCAACCTCGATCAACAGATCGAGAATCGAAAAAGACAACCTACAAAAGGGAAGTCTAATCTGAGACCCATCACGGTCACCATTTAATAAGCATGCTTCGTAAAACTGCGAAAACCATCTATCACGAAAAGGATATGAATCTTTTGATGGTAGCGAATGTACCTACCCCTATAGTCGAAAATTTAGGGCTATCGACCAACCTCACCGGATAAAAAGAAGACAAACCTAAAAGGTAAATCATAAGTCTTCTAAGTCATCCAAGGTTCACACAAGTAATCATACAAATCGAAAAGCATATGAGGATAAAGTATGATTATGTTGACAGTATGGGAGACAAATCGGGCCTTCGATCCGACCGATCACCATAGAAGTGCTCGTTTGTATGGATCCCCAAATCCAAACCTAACCCTCGGGACCCAATCCGAAAGGGGTACCTAAAACCCGATCCGATTGCGAGGTTCGCGTGGTCCGCCAACAAAGGAGGTGTGCAAGCAACTATCCGGTACATCGATAGTGGATGCTCAAGGCACATGACAGAAGCAAACATCTCCTCGGTTCCTACATAGAACGTAAAAGGCCAGCGTGTACTCTTTTAAGTGATGATAACTTTGGTTATACCAAAGGGTTCTAACCTTAGAGAATGATGATGTACAAGTAATCGAGTCTCGTATGTCGAAGGTCCGAAGCACAACCTATTATCGGTTTCACAATTCTGCGACAATGATTCGAAGTGTTGAGTTCTCGATCGATCAATGCACTATCAAGAATCGAGTCACTCAACGGATATTGCTAATCGGTTCAAGAAAAGGGACGATCTACCAACCGATTGGAGCAGTTGTCCAAGAAATGCATGCCCGATTGTTAAGAGTTCCAAAAGTAGCGATTGGCTCTGGCACAAAAGAATGAGCCATCCCCAACTTTTAAACTCTTAATAAGATAAACTAGGATGTCTCTAGTGGAAGGACTTCCGAATGAAGTGTTCTCAAAGGATCGGACATGTCTTTGCGTGTCGGAAGGAAAAACAGTCAAAAGCTTCATTCAAAGGAATTTCCGGACCAAAGATCCAAAGCAGAATCTGCAACCGCCTCATATGGATCTGTTTGGACCAGTTACACCGGTCGATCTCAACGGACGAAATACACTCTGTAATCGTGGATGACTATTCCAAGTTTACATCAGGTTATATTCTTACATAAGAAGAATGAGACGACAACCAAGATACCCGAGCTACTAAGAAGATTACAAAATGAGAAGGGTGTCAACAGAGTAAAAAAATCGATCGATAAAGGTACGAAATTTACAACTCCTTTATTAATGATTTTTGCTCTAAGTTTGGTATACAAACATGAAACATCACCGCGAGGACGCCACAAATGAATGGAGTAAATTAACGGAGAAACAGAACTCTCAAAGAAGTTCGCCGAACAATGTTAAATTTAACATGCTATACCAAACCGTTTACAAGCGTATAATCAACACCGCATGCCATACGCAGTAATGGATGTCTCCGACTAAGGCTCACTACAAAACACCCTATGAATCGTGGAAGGGCGAAAAACCTCGTGTTTCTTACTTCCATGTTTTTGGGTGCAAGTGTTTCATACACAACAATGGGAAAAGTCAGGTTGAAGACCTTTGAGGCCAAGTCCGATGAGGGTATATTTCTAGGGTATTCCTCATCTAGCAAAGCCTTCGTGGTCTACAACAAAAATCTAACCCTTGTTGTGGAAGAAACACCCCATGTAACCTTTTGATGAAGCATCTTCGATCAAGAGAAATCGCCTCGTAACAAGAAGTACACTCTACCGTAACTCGATATTCTTAAAATGGATCACCTAATCCATCAAGGATAAAGGATCGTAAACGTATCAATTTACATTCCGGATCTAGGCGATTCACCGATCAATCGAGATCCTAAGGTACGAACAACTGCTGATGAAAAAAAATTTGATTCACCGAGATAAGAAGAAAATCGAACCATCCGGTTCAGGGGAATCGGGTTCTCACGAATGGATATCGCCACATGATGATTCCAACATCACCGAGAATATATGGGTCAGCAGGATATATGGCTGCAGAAGTCATTGTTCCCAATCGCTTTTTGGCCGATCGGAAATTTATGATTCTTACAACATTGAAGCTAAGAACGCATGCATATATTCTCGTGATGATAATAGTCTTTATTGCAATCACTCGTAATCCAACCTACATACAAGATGCAAGCATGTAGATGTCGACACCACTTCATAAGAGATCACGTTGAAAAGAAGAATATCGAAATGGAAAAGATTCATACCGATATACGTATAATCGATATTCTAACCAAGCCACTAATGAGATCGATTCGGAGATTTATGCAATGAGCTAGGACTTCTAGATCTTGGAGAAATGTCACCGAAAATGTTTGATGGAATGCTCTCGAACTAATCTTTAAGAGACTAACCAGATCGAGAGAAATCAGTTGAGTTTGGTATCTTAAGCTTGATCTCAAGAGAGATATTCATAAGCAAAAAATCGATTCTACGATATACACGCTTACGGATCCAAAGGAACCGATCGATTTTAGTTTATCGATTAAAGTCTATCGGTTTAAAGGAACCGATCGATTCAAGGTTTATCGATTTAAGGTAAATGCTTTCGGTTTAAAGGATTATCTCGATTAAATCAAATTTGGTTATAGTATTTCTTTGTGATTCGTTTTAGCCGATATTCAACAAGCAAGATTCGAGATTAAGAAGCTATCAATCGCATAAGAAAAGCGGGAATTTACACAACAAAATGAAATAAATGTAACTTTTCATTGATAAAAACCCAAGGTGAGGTTACATTACGAAGTTACAAGTACAAGAAGACCCGGAGGGTCAATACATAAATGTTAACCAAAATCCTACACCTAGAACCCTAAACTGCATCCAAACCCAAACCCGAACTCATTAGTTAAGTGTTAATGAGGGAAGAGAGAGAGATTTTATGAAAACGACGCTTCTCATTTTTCCCCACTTAACAGGAATATAGGGGGAGGTTTTTGAAAAGTAATCCCATGTTTGGATGGACTCTCCAAGTGAAGTGAGAGAGGCATTAGACAGATTACTAAGCCGGGAGTCCTAAAAAAAGGAGTAGTAGGGCTCTCCAATGTCGAATGGAGCACGTGTGCCAAAAAGAGTTGGTCATCGATCTCATGGGCACATGTCTTTGATATTTTATACCGACTAAGTCGATGGTTCCGAATTCGTCATCCGTGATAGACACACAAGGTGCATCACGGTTAGGAGAAGTGTCTTCTCTAGCTTGCAACAGCAGATCCGCCCGCCACGTGGTAGAGAAGCTTTGTAGCAATCATGTGAAATCGAAGATGATGAAGAAAAAGAAAGAATAAGGGATGCAAAGGGTTGATTTGAGAAGATGAAACCATATAAAAGGGTGTAAAAGTGTTTGCCTCACACGGAAACAAGGGTTCACCAAGATACATGATTCTTACAAAGAAGATAAGTATGGTGAATGGGTGATGTTGTGTAAAACATTGGTCCAATTTATATAGAGGCCAAGCAAGGATGCAAATGCAATTCTCATTTCAAGAAGCCTATCCGAAATTTGCATCAAAAGGACAAATGTAGAAATCACGCCGATCGATAATTGATAAATTCACGGTTGATTGACATATCGAGAGATTCGCATTTATATTTACGCATGTCAATCACGCCTACTTAGGAATAGAAGCTACTACTCTAGACTAAGTTTTGGCAGAACACTTATCCCAAGAATTAGCTTAATCTGAAAAGAATCGGATGAGGTCAACCAAAATCGATTACTTACAAGCATGATCGATGAGAGAGATCTGATCTTGAGCTTGAAACTCAATAAATCGATATATCACTCTATAAATAAATATCACAAAGGGGGAACTTCAACCCATCAAGGAGGATCAAAAGGAAATCGGTATCGACTCGAAGGAAAGATCGATCTAAAACTGAAGTTTCAACAAATCGATGCAACCGGAGAAGATCGCTTAAAAGGATCGGTTAGGGAAATTTCTTAAGGCTTAGGCAGAATGATTAAGATCAACAAGTGGAATCAACATTGACAAGTAATATTGACTGATAACAACATCAGTCAACCAGATACGCATCTCTCTTCTCTTGTTCTTTATTTATTTATCGGATCGTATCTGATTTTATTTGCCTTACTGTACCCACTATCCTTGTGACGTGTACTCTGCAAATCATTTAATGCGACGACGTAAATTACATGTATTAACCGCTACTTGATCGTGCTTTTTAAATCCAAAAGTTTTTGTGTACGTGCGTTTTTTCAAACCCTACGATCAAAACCGCTAACATCTGAGCGTATAATCTTTTCAAAACGATTGATCTTCAAAATCTTGTCTTATTGTACCCTCCGCCTCTATATAAGATTCATCAAACCTTACCAGAGTTTTTCTGCTTCACAAACTTGCATTACTCTCATTGAAAAACTTCAAATTTTTGTCTCTACGTTTCAAAACGATTTCTTAGAGTTCAAAATCTTCTCTGAAAATTTGAATCTGGTAATATTTTCTTTTAAAGCATGATGAATCTTTCTTTCCGTTAAAAACATTGTTTTCAAAAGTTGTTTTTCTAATTTATGCTTCATTGCCTTTTGTTTTCCCGCGAATGATATTGATATTGATTATGCACAAATTTAATGAGTCTATCTCACCAGAGATGGCCAATTATGGACTTGGAAAGATCATGTGCAATTATGCGGAATTGGCAACGAAGATCTTTGAGGATAAGTTCGTTCGGGCCAAACCACCGAGGATTCTCAATCCATGGAGGTGGAAACAAATTCAAGAAGGCCGGACTGAAACATATTGCTCGCTCATTTGCAATCCAAAGATGCAAAGATGAAGCACTTCAATTCTTGCGTAATTTGAGTGTGGATACGAAAAAACCGTGAGACGAACCGATGTCGACAAATAATCGGAGAAGAAATCGACGACAAATGCGCACATCACTGGGTCCTGCTCACCTTAAAAAGGGCGAATCTCACCGCACACTACAGGAGAAATGAGGATGAAGAAATCGAGAGGAGCTCTTAAGAGAGGCAGATAAACATCGACAAATGATTCATCGGCCAATGCTCAAAAGAAAGTACAGATCATTGCTTGACATTCTATCAAGAACGATCATGGGAATCTCATTTAGCCCAGATGGTCTCACATCACCAAAATGTACAAAGATGGCAAAGAATAATTGATGGGGCTCGGAACATCAATTGCACGGCTTCCTCAAAAGCCATCTTGCTCCAAGAACACGAAAAATTTGGAGTCAATGAATCCAGCGGTCTTTTCGAAAAAGAGAGTCGACCAATCTCAACAAGGTTGCGCTTATATTGAAAGACAAACGCCAAGCGGCCGAATGGAATCGAAATGGACTAAGTCCTACAATGCCTTCCTCTCATCAACTTCAGTTATATATGGGCCACCAGACGATGACAAGGAGCCCACTCCAACAAAACCGAAGAAAGGAAAAGAGCAAAGAAGTCACCTCATCCACACCCGGGGCTGCTCCACGTAAAAAAAACGAAAAGCGGTGAAGGCCCGTGGAGAAGAGGCCAAAGAAAGCAAAGAACCTACCCCGACTCTAAGACTAGAAGATGAGTCGAAGAAGAAAAAAGCGCCCGTAACGATCTGTTGCTCAACAAAGAACAATCGACAGCAAGCTTCTCAACCCCGAGGGCTCGCCAGAACGATCCGAGGTAGAAGCACAAATCGATAAATCTACTTCTCCTCAACCTCAAAAGGCGATTCACCGCCGGACTAAAAGGCCGCAGAGCATGTCTCTCACCGCTAGTTCACCCCGCCATGAACTGAACCGGATACAACCGCCACTTCTGGCCGGAAACCACATCGCAGGTCGAACCAATCGTACAACTTCCACCGACTCAAAGCCTGACCGAAGCTTCCACATCTCATCCAATGTATCCGACAGATAATTCAGATCCAGATCAACAAAGACCATCACCGGAAAAATGGTCGGACTAAGAATTGAACGAGAGATTGATGAGATGTATCCACAACCGGTCGCCCATCCCGCTATAAGAGAAGAAGTCATGGAGATCCTCACCGAGAGATCTCAGATTAAAAAGCTTCTCGTGATCTTATCTTACTTGTTGAACAGATGGGTGGTGCGGATGAGTTCGCAGATTTTGACTTCGATATGAGGAAGTCCGCCAAAGTGGGATCACCAAATGAGCTCATATCCGAGCAAATGCGGAAAGCTCCGATCCACGTGAAGTTGGAATTGCTTAAGAAGAGAAGCCGAAATCGCTCAAGAAGCTCGAGAAATGACACGCCGAAATGGTGAATGCCGAGCTGCCGATGAAAGTGGAACTGTGTCATAGCGATTCACGACCAACCACCGGAGGCACAAAACAACCGAACTCGATCAAGTGATGGATCCAATTCCTACATCTCAAATCACCATCGATCAACTTCGTGAGATCGATCTTGTCTCAAAGATCTCCGAAAGAAGAGAGATTGAGGGAGTGATAATCGATCGAGAGAAAATCGCCTCAAACAAATCGAAGCAATCGAGATCGGGCTTCCCAATCTATGACCACCATATCTGCTGAGCTTACAAAAATCGCTTGATGACAAGTCAAAACAGTGGATCAAAATCAATCTTCTTTTCTCGACGCCATCGAGAAAAGGCTCGAGTTATCGTAAGAGAAATTTGACAAAATGATTTGGACACTCTCGCTACAATGGAAACCGCCAAGAAAGAATCGACATAACTGCTCGAATCCGACACTCAATCTTCGTGTTTATCTCGCTAATGATCTAAATCAGCATTGTCAATCAACTTTGGGTCTCGACTTCCCACCTCAATGCGCTTTTTGATCAAACCAAAAAGGGAAGGATCTCGAGAAACCAACCGACACATCGAAGACAAGGCCCATGGACAAAGCTCAATTGCAAGAAAGGTCAGCTGCGGGTGTTTGACATCAAAATCTGACCGATTACTCGCACCAGAAAGTCACGGTAGCACGCTAGTCGATACTGGTGATAAGAGCTAGTCAGAAATTGTCCAAAGAGCGATTTATGAAGAAGAAAAGAAGAATGAAAAAACGGCACAAGGTATGGGGTTGAAACAAGTTCAAATCAAGGGCTAAGAAAGGATTAATCGAAAAATCGCACTTTTGAACCTCGGTTTGCCGAAGAGTCGGCGAGATCATACCAAAAAAATGCCGCATTAACGCTAAGAGGTTTGAGGAATGGAATAAGATCGAAGTGAATGGCTTCTAGATGCCTTTGTCCTTGATCTTGTTCCAAAAGAAGAATCACCGGATGATGAGTTCCTCAACCGTTCTGAGAATAAATATCCAGACTTTCAAGTATCTCGAAAATGAGGCCAAGCTTATAAATGTAAAGATATCTCGCCAAGAGTATGATCCGTTAATATACTCAAAGAAGGCGATGGCTCATTTCGACAGATCGGCATTTGAGAGATTCTACTTTGACATCTTGAGCAAATCACGATAACCCGATCAAGTGCGCATAACCGATGTCAAATGGAAACTCTATCGATTTTCAACATTCCACAAGACCAAAGAGAAATGCCGTAAGGATACAAGCCCAAGGAGTGAAGATTCGTAAGACGCGTCTGGGATCACCTTTTTAAATTCAAAACTTTTACGATGTAACATGTAATCATCATATCTAATGAAAAGTTTATTTTTTCGATCCCAAGACAAAATCTCTTTGTTTTCTCGATTACTTGCTCTTTAACTCGCTCTATACTTATCAACTGTTTGGTTTTCTCAAGTGTTTTGGTTTCATCAAAAAAAATTGTTGGGAAATTTATAGTTTTGATGAAAGTTCCAAAACACATGTAATAGGACCAACACATTGTTAGTAATGATGTTTACATTATTGCTTTAGGAGACCAATTGATAATGATTGTATAGAAAAAACGATGTAATAGATAGGTCACATATTGAGGGGGAACTCAATATGTAAAGGTCGATCTCAAGAATCGGAGAAAAGCCGATATCCGATGAGCAGCGTAACGCTAAACGATCGGAAGATCGATCGAATCGATCTAGTCGATAACTCAGTGGGAAGTCATGAAGCTCAAACCTTCAATACTCGAAGATCGGATGACTTCCGAAAGATAAGACCGGAAGACCTACATCACCCCGAGTCGGCCGGTTGAAGCTAAGTCAACAGCGCCGAAGACTCCATCGTGGATGGATGATCGATTCCATCGAGATCGACTCATAAGATGAAAACTGATGTTTCATCTTATCATACGTCTGCGATCTGAACAAGATGAATACAAACCTTAGTTGGAGGAACAACACTGCAAAGCAAGGCTTTCATCCAATAAGGAAGAAACACGTATGAAAGAAATTTGATACTCATGATTCGATGTTGCTCTCTCAAACGGGCTATAAACTTTTCGGCCATGCCGTTCTCAAGACGCCACATCAAGCTGCAACTCTACCTAAAATAAATTTGAGATTCAAATTGCTCTCCAACGGCTCTTTGATCTCAAGGTCTATAAATATGGGATCACACTTCAGAGTGAAACACGGAAATGCTTGGACAAACAACATAATCAAGAAGCTCAAACTATAGTCAGATTTCCGCACGAAGAACACAACTACAAGCTTATTTTATATTGTGTTCATCCCATAAGTTCTTAGCAAGAAATCTTTTCATCTAGCTTTCAGGCTGCTTATACGCAAGAAAAGATTTCATAGTTGGAACCTCAACAATCTTACCCAAACCCCCAAGTTAGGATAAGTTGTTTAGCAAGATTTCGTCCAGGGTTTCTAAATCTTGATTTACGGGATCGGTTGAGTGAGAACTCTTAAAACATCTGTTGGTGTATCTTGGTTGGACTAACACACTAATCTAAGTCCAATCGGTTAAAATCGGTTAAGTTGGTGCCCTTTGTGAAAGGGAAGAGTGGACGTAGGATCGGTTTGTCCGAACCACTATAAATCTTATGTGCCTTTTTTTATCGCTTTGATTAATCGCTCTCACATCGCACAATCTTAAAAGCGCATACATATTCTAAGTTAAGATCGGTTTGCACCAAGCATCCGATCCGACGGACTCGATATTTACGTCATCCGATTAAAAAGATAAAACTTGGAATCTGATTTATACAAACCCTATCTAAGCTCTAATTCTACCTCATACCCTATCTAAGTCGACAAATCCAAGAATATGTAAAGGCAATCACGTCGCATACCCTATCTAAGTCGACCTCGATCGCATACCCTATCTAAGTTAACAAAGCCAAGAATATGTAAAGGCAATCACGTCGCATACCCTTGTTGGGGAATTAACCCCAACAACCCTATCTAAGTCAACCTCGGTCGCATGTCTTATCAAAGTCGACTTAGCCAAAAAACTTCATAGGCAATCAGGTCGCAAATAACAGATCTCTCATCATGTTTTATTACGCAGATTTTCAAGTACACGAACTCACCGACGTCAAAGTGTCGGTAAAAATAAACAATGCATTCAAAAGAAGAAACGAGAAGGTTGAAAAGAAAAAACAACATCAATTTCATTGATAAATGCCCGGAGGCAACAAGAGTACATCGCCCGAAGGCAGCAGAAATCTTACGCCCCACGGGCAAACACTTACATACCCCGGGGGGCAACCGAACAACTTGATTAAAAAACCCCAAAGGGCGATTACACAGAGTGCCCGAAGGCATTTGGCATACTACCGCAGAAAAACATCATCCGGGAGATCTGCTCGGTGGAGCATCCGGGGTCCTGTCATTAGGGTTGATCAATACAATTTGTTCGACCCTAGGAATCTCAACGCCAGCATGACCTCCCGCACCCACAACCTCCTCAGTCGCCTCTTCGCCAGCCCCTCCATCCTCGCTTCCCTCCAAATCCAGAAGCCCGAATAGCTCGTTTGGGTCATAAAGATTGGCGTTGGGCGGGAGAAAGCTGAAATCAACCCCAAAGCTAGCAAGGTCCTTGATCGGAAGATTTTTCTTCTCGCGGACCGGATTGTTACACATATAGTTGACCAACCCCTCCTTCACCGCCATCTGAGCACCCACGAGGTCGTCCGCCCGATGAACAACCCGAACAGCGTTAGCATATGAGTGAATATAAGCAATGTTCGAGGCATGATTCCGCTCCAATGTGATGGTGGTAGGGACTTGCCCGACAGCAGCTTCCAGAACCCGGACCCGGTCTTCCAGCTCGGAGATCTTGTCCAAGCTTGCTTTCTCCTTTTGATCCCGGAGGTCAAGATCTTTCCTCATCATCTAGATTTTCTTCTCCATACCATCCCTCTCTCGGGTCACCTCTTTCAATTTCTCCTTAGCAGCGACCTTGGCGGTGATAGCGAACTCCCTGTCTTTCATTTGCCTCTCTAAATCTGTCCGCATCCGCAAGCAAGCGGCCTCAGCTTTCTGCGCCTGAAGCTTCGCCTTGTCATACTGCTCCCAGGTCTTTTCGAAGAAAGCTAAGGAACGGCATAAATGAGCAACCCCCGAGGTCATGTTTTCGGAAAAATGTTGGGTTGGGCTTCCTCATGTAGAGTCACGGTCCAGGACTTGGCGGCATCATTGGCAATGCGCCGGAGATAAGGGAGTTAGACGTCATTACCCGCGAGGTTCCACGACCACAAGAAGTTACGGGTGGCCTCACCTCGGAAGACCCCATCATCCAGCTTGTACCTACGAAGTAACAATATCACGCGAGGTGAATATCTACACAAAACCACACAGAACGCGAGTAAATGAAATCGGATTTCGGAAATTACCTCTTGTATTCGGGGTTCCAACCCAGAAAAGTCTCGTCCTCCGCCTCGTGGTCTCTGCGACTCATCAGCTCAAAGACCGTGTATGGATTTCCCCCGGATCCAGAAGCCAATATCTTCCCACTCGGAGAATCCCGGAGCGCGTCAATGTCAACGGAAGGTCGGGAATATTTGGGCGAGCTCCCCTCCGCCTCACGACTTTCAGCAGTCGCACGCTTCTGACCTCTCGACGGAGAGAGAGCCTTCATTTTCATCCTCTGGGACCCAGCGACCTCCTCTTTCTTGCCTTTATCATCTTTCTGGGCCATTTCTTTCTTTTTCCTCTCGTTCCTCTGCCTCGAGATATCCAAGGCCAGGGAAACCTTTGTACGAAGCTCCTCAACATTCAAATTATCCATGGCTTCGAGGGCTTTGTAAAAAACAAACTGAATGGGCTTGTTGAAAGTTACTGAAATGCAAGGAAGATATCAGAAATAGAACTGCGAACTGCAACTGATGAGTGAAAATCATCAGATCAAGACCCACTTCGCTTACCAGGGGAATCCGCGGATAGTGAAGAGCGAGGTGGCACGATCAATTCTGCGAGCTCCCAACACTTCAATCTCTGCAACACCGAGAGAGATCGCTCATCGGGATCAATGAGATAGACCTGTATCAGCCGGGCCAGGAAAGGACGTGAGAGTTTGGAAAGTTTGGAAGATTTTGGAGCTGCGAGAAAAAAGAAAAGTTAAATCAGTACTATGAGAAGAGCGAAGTGAAAAAGGTCTTACGTTTGAAGGTGACATAATTGTGGGGTATCTCGAGATAGCCGAGACTCCCCAAGGTGAACACGGGACTCTGCCGAGCCCCCCCAATGATCCACCATTTCTCTTTCCAATCTTGGACCTTATTCGGCAGGTCCTCGATCACTTTCATATGCGGGCTTTCACGTAATAATAACCCGGATCTTTCCCCCACTTCGCGAGCGAGATCAGAGAGTTGATCTCCTTAACTGAAGGGAAAGCTTGGGGCTGAACTCGGCCGAACAGCGACAAGATCCCGATGATCGTACTCCACCCATTCAGAGTAATTTGTGTCGGAGCCAGACCCCAGAATTGCAACAACTGCGAGATCACGGGATGGAGCGGGAAGCGAAGTCCGGCCTTCATAGTGTCATAGTTCATGGCTACGCACCCATCTGGGACTTGGTCGGCATAATCGATTTTATGTCCAGGGACCTAGAAGTGGACATCGCCAGGGACTTGAAATTTTCCCTTCCACGAGAAAAGCTCAGCCTCGGTCACCCAACTTTCCACGTCTTTCGCGGCGAAGTGACTCTCTTCTCGTGCCCGGGTCGGCCTCGGTACCACATTGCGAGGTCCGCGAGGCACGGACTCCTGCATCCTCAACCTTCGATCCACTTCGTCGACCTCATTGTCTAAACTGGGCACCTCGGGGATGACCTCGTCCGACAAAAAATGGAATTCAGCCAAACCAATGGACCCGGTCGAAGGATCACCCACATCATCTCCCGCCGACTCCACGGTTTGAATTTCTGGCTCGGCGGGTCTCTCTAGCCGTACAGACGATTTACTCATCCTTTTCTGGAGACGACGCCTCTTAGACGTAACATCCCCATGGATCTCTGCAGGAATCTCACTCACCGTCTCGGAGAAAACGTCTATCAGAGACGGCCCCTCCCCCCGACGTCCCCGTTACCGACGAGTCGCCACATCCGGAGCAGAGCTCCCAGCCATACTCCACGATGAAACCCGATCCCCAGAATCCATATGAGAGGGAGACGAAGTAAGAAGGGAAGAAAGAAAGTCTGGGATTTACCTTGAGCGAAGGACGTCTGAATCGCGATCGGAGGAACAGCTAGAGCAACACAACGGATTTCGGAAGTGCAGAGAGCGAAAAGTGAAGTGGGGAAGAGGAAAGGTGTATTTATAGGAGAAAATTGGGGCGTGTGGGCCGGCCCATGACCTTCCGTATCCCGCGCGTGGAGCCCATGCGCCATCATCACCTAGTCTCAGTAGGCACAATAGTCGAGGTGAGTTGTCGTCATCACACTCATTCCCGAGACGATAGTCACGAGTGCCCCAGAAGTTTTGGGACCTCGTGCACCATGATCGAGGCAACGCTTGGGAAGTAGCTCGCCCCCCATTAACGAACATAGGACGACGAGCTAGGGACTATTGTTATGGGCATGTAGCGCGAGGACGGGCCCGACCAGGAAAGAATCATAAGAAGGCCAAACTCAATTTTATACAAGTATAACACTTCGCTGTGGATAGCGAGGCAAAAGCACGCCAAGCTCGGATATGTGACCTAGATGCACCTCGTAGGTCGTAGACTGACACAAGTACGGAGCATTAATTGCGATTGGACCCGTGACAGGCGAGCAGCGCCAAGGAGCTTACCTAAAGATGGTTTTAATCAGAGATGTGTCAGTAAAGGACAGTAATGATGAGTAGCTAGGAGTAGTTAGATGGCTAAATCCCTGCAAACCCGGATTTATCTTAGGCGACGTCCCAGCGAGGCGCTCGAGATCAGGATACCTCGAGCGACCTCCCAGCGACCAACGACCTGAGTCACATCAGTCTTGTAGCATTTAATGTATTGCAGAGTTACTTTCGGCCCCTTGTACTTGTAACCCGGGAGAGTGAGCTCCACTCTCCCAAATCCTATAAATATAGGTCATTTATGACCAAGAAAGAGAGAAATTGATACCTTACCAAACCTCTTGCAAATTTATTGCTCAACACTTATTCTCTCAAGCAATCATATAACATAAATACAATCTACTTTACACATTTATTGTTTGTGTCACTAAGATCATTAAGCCACATCTTAATCCATAATCCTCATATTTTAGTGCACAACACCGCTGAATATGTTTTTAAGAATGTAGCTGGGTTTTTTTTCCCTATTTTATTTAATTCTTTTAATTAATTAAATAGGGGTATAAGAGACTAAATAATAATTCTCTTGGCTAGAAAAGAACAAATTGAAATTTAATGACATAAAAGAAAATTTACTTTTACATTGGACTATTTATAACTCTACCCCGTACTTGATCAATTAACTGTACTATTAGAAATGGTAAAATGGGTCAAGCTCGATAGCCCGACTGTTGCAGCCCCAAAAATAGGTTGGGCTAGTTGGGCCTAATTTTTTAACTTGGCCGATTTGGCCCGGGCCGATCTGGCTCAGGCTGCCCTAGTTAATTTAAAACAAATAAAAAATAAATCTATATGTTCTTTTTCTATTCATGAAGTCCAAATACTTTAGCTTAATTAATATTGTAGGTATAAACTGTTATTTTCAAAGAGAATGCACATGCATGCACATGAGTTAATTAATTAAGGCCTATTTTGAACCACTGGTGAATAGTGTATAAGCACTTTATTTAAAAGTGGGTATGATCCAATTTTTTTTTAAAAAAGTGTTTCTGGAGTTAATATAGAGGTTCAAAACACTACCTAAGTCGACCTTTCCAATTGCATTGAGTCATAATAAAATGTATGCATGCATGTATGTATCATTTTTGTCATTTTATGGTGGACCTATCACATATACTTGAGATTTGAGTTGAGAAATAGAGAACAATATTTGATCTTCATATATATTCTTCTCTCAGATTCGAGTCCTTCACTTTAACATCCAAATCTTAAATTCCAAAATCCAAATCATGATCATTATCAAATTCTTAGTTCTTAGTCTTAAACGTGTTATTAGGGATCGCATGGAATTAATTGTAATTCGACCACACATACGTGAAAGTGAATGGTATTTGACTAATTAAACTTATTTAAAAGATTTTATAAAATTTTATATCTTATAATTAAGATGTTTATAGAGTTTATTAATGAAGTGTTTATTAAATATATTTTTGTCTTTTTAAAAAAGCAGGTGTTATTATTCACAGAACCATCAAATAGTTGGATAATGCCACAGGCAGAATGGCTACAATAATGAGGATTCATGCTACAACATGTTGTCAGGAAAGGAAGTAAAAAAATGAAGAGGAGGAGATTTTGTGTGAACATCCTCGATTATTCTTGCTTTCGGAATCAAGGATAGTACTGTGAGGTCTCGTTTGGTTCACGAGATAGGCCTGGATAAGCGACATAATTCTTAATAATAGGTTATTTAGTTCGCTGGACGAGGACTTAGAAAATATGTTCAATCTGGATACGAATATGTATTTATCCCTATATTAGGGGACTTAACCTATCCAACTAGAAAGACTTACTAAATTGATCAAGTCTTCTCCAAAAGGGCTTTATCAAAATGAGTAACACTTCATTGAATCAGATCTATGCATGAACTCTATCACTGTTATGGGTAAAAATTATCACTGTTATGCACAAAAAATTTCACTGTTTAAAAATATAAAATATTTTCTAAGCCGTGATTGTTTTTGTGCATAACAGTGATAATTTTTATGCATAACTGTGAGAGTTTTTGTACATAACAGTGATACTAAAAAAAATTGAGTTCACGGTGAGCTCGGGTTCACAAAAGTTTTTGTCTATCAAAATAGTCAAACAGATTACCGTTAGTATATATAGACAAGACTTGAAGATTCATGCACCATCTAGCACGGCTTCTTAGTCTTTGTTAATTAACATCTTTATTCCATATACTTTGTAAGTCCCACATGTATAGGTAATTTGACTTTTCAAAAGGATCTAGTAAATTAATTTAACAACTCAACTTGTTAATTATGATTATTATTGAGGAATTCTTTTTAAAATAGAAAATAGAGGACAAATATAGAAGACACATATCTCTGAATTCACTAAAGGGCAACACAATACCAGCAGCTTAATCTCGATGCTGGGAGCAGCATTTTGACCGAGAAAGGACGTAGAATCGGTTGAATATGTACTCCAGCTTTGATCCTCATAACTTACAGCAACTTGGGTTGATTGAGATGGCCGATTAGGAACTCGGAGGCGTTCCACTTGAGCTTCCATCATTTCCAACACTTTACTCATTGAAGGTCGATCACCTGGACTCATCTGTATGCACCACAATTCCACTATCGTCATCTTCTTTGCAATATTGTTATCACCATCCTTGATTTCAGCATCATCTCCGAATTCAAAGTCCTGGTCGTGCTCAAAGCAATTGTATATCCAACACGGGAAATACTGACTAGAAGCTTGGTTGTTCAGTTTGCGATCTTTGTTTAAGCCTACCATTTCCATAAGCAACATCCCGAAACTATACACATCAGCTTTGTAAGAGACCCCACCAATGCTCCTGTTGATGAGTTCAGGAGCAACGTAGCCTATCGTTCCTCTAACTGCAGTCAGAGTCACCATATTTTTATCTGTGGAGTAAAATTTTGCTAGACCAAAATCAGTGATTTTCGGAGTGAAATTATGATCAAGAAGTATATTGTGAGGCTTGATGTCGAAATGCAGGATCTGGATGTCGCAGCCTCTATGCAAATACTCAATCCCTCTAGCAACTCCAAATGCAATCTCAAACTTTCTCGTCCAACTCAAGCAATTGCCTTTTTCTTGACCAAAGATGTACTTGTCAAGGGAACCATTAGGCATGAAATTGAATACAAGGGCGCGTTTGGATCTTTCCGCACAATAACCAACTAGGTTGACAATATTGAAATGATGGATCCTTCTGATGGTTGCAATTTCGTTCATGAAGTCTTGACCATTTCCTCCGGGCTTTCCTAGTAGTTTTACAGTTATAACCACTTTGGAGTCTTCCTTTGTAAACAGTATTGTATCCTCCTTGGCCTAGTTTTTCTCGAAAACCTCTAGTCATCTTCTTTATGTCTAAATAGGAGTACCTTATTGGCATGAGGTGGTTGTCACTTTGTAGGAAGTCTTCTATTGCATCATATCTCGACAAATGCCTTCTTCGAAACTTGTAGACAAAAAACCAGATAATGCAAGGAAACATAGTGATGAATCTTACAGCAAAAAAGAGCCTTGTCGGGAGAGAAAATGGGGCTTGAGTGTCTACAAGTTTAAGAAAAAGAAACTTATTAAGTATCTAAACTTAGGGATCTGGATTTTGTGTTATACAACACCGTGTTGCAATAGGTCCATACGGGTCTATAGTGTATTTTTAGTTGAATAGCACAATGACGTGTTGTACTAAATTCAAATTTATTGCACAGCATGGTGCTGTGAAGCACATGATCCAAATCCCTAAACTTAGAGACAGAAAAAAATTTGAAAAGAAAAAAAAAAGGAAACCGGGGAAATAACTTTTAAGTGAAGAAAAATATATAAGTCTTCTCATTAGTATATTTGTGGTTGAATATAGATCACAAATTGAACTATTTGAAGCAGAGAAACACTTGCATGAGACCGTCTCATACAAGTTTTTGTCTTTAAGCAAATTCAATTAAGTACGCACCAATTATGCGTCGAAGATGCGAGACATGCCCTGCAAGTACACCACATCCAAGATAAGCACGCGAGACATGCCCTGCAAGTACACCACATCCAAGATAAGCAAAGATAAGTTTGTTAAAATTCAGAGTGAAAATCAACTCATTTAAGACGAAGGATCTTTAAAGTATTCATAACTATGATTCGGATTATGTGTTGTACAACATCGTGCTGTACAATAGACCTATCTACTGTTTGTTTGGATTCAGAACAGCACGACTCTGTGCTATTCAACTAAAAAATACAATATATACCCATATGATTGTACAACACAGGATCCGTTTTTCTCGTCATTTGATTTTACTCTTGTTGCTTCATAAATGGAAAAAACCATGAGCCTAGCTAGCAATTCTTACCGTAATTAGGTCCACGGTACGGTTTCTTTATATGCTCTGCATTTATAGAATGCAACAACATTAACATAGATAAAGTTAAAAAGGAATTATTTTGATGTATGATTTGATAATACTATGTACTTATTTTAGGAAGACGAGTGACAAGTTAGTCTATTTTTTAGGAAAACTCAATTATGTTTGAAAATTATTGGTAGCCCTCTTGATTCTTGAGGCTTACCTCAGTTTTTAAGTTAACATCCTCCTTTTTTGTTCAAGAAAATTATAGCCAATTTTAGTTTACATAACTATGATACTACTGCTTTATTATAATTCATGACAATTTTTATTCTTACCCCATAATGCTTCAAGCATTGCGCCGAGACTGTGGCTGCAAGTTACTATATCGCCACCATTACGAGCACACTTCAATCTTCCGTAGCATGTTCACTCCCAATGGATTTCAAATCCATAAAGCAGGGAGTCATGGATTTCCCGAAATTGATACATTCCCCAAATCCTTAAATTTCCAGGATGTTGAAACTATGGTGTCTACAGAGCAGTTTTCTCCGACACACGAAGCATTCATGTGGCCAACTTTTATATAAGTACGAGTGGAAGAATTCGAGGCTGCACAATGAGTAGGTAATTGTGTGAAGATCGAAGAATTCTTCAATGGATATGGGCAACTCATATAATTAACAGGCAAAGTTATATTATCCAAAAATGGATAATAACGAGGGAAGTTGCTATTTAAAGAAACACTGGGAAAAGAGCAGGTGGTGTTGTTTACAGAAACATCAGCCAGCCAGATGGTCTTGTTGACGTAATTGATTGCTTTCACTTTGTATTTCTGGGAATCATTCATAACTTGGATCACCGCATTCTTTTGGATCATTTTTTAGTCGGAAAGGGAAGCTGATATTGCAGTAAAAAAATGAAGAGATAAGATGAACATATGAAGAGAGGATTTTCAGTGATCATCCTCATTCTTGGTTGTGGAATCAAACATGGTTTTCTAAGGGAGCAATTAATAGGGGCTAAAGAAAGACTCTTAATAGTCATAAAGATGGAAGCATTAATTAATGAGTTGAATTTCCACCATGCTTCTAGCAAATCAATACTCCCTCCCTCCCGAAATAACTTGCACCATATGATAGACACACAAAATAAGAAAATATAATAATGAGTAGAATTTTGAGGGGTAATTTTGTAAATATTTATGTATAATGTAAATAAATGAGTTGAATTGTATGTAGATGTGGACCCAAAAGTAATGACATTTTGTGTAAATTTGTAAATATTGTTAGGATGAAGTTTTCTTAATTTTTGTGGAAGTTACTGTGGGACGTACAAATAAAAAAAACATGCAAGTTATTATGGGACGGAGGGAGTATGCAAGTCTCTCTGGTCCCAAGCGATGATGACTTAAGTATGCTTCGAAACAAAATTTTTTATTTTTTCATTTTTTGATAGATCGAACTCGAAAAATATCTAGATAATAAAATATACTCCCCCATCTTGAAATACTTTTCATATTTTCTTTTTTCGTCTATCCCACATACCTTTCATACTCCAAAAGTATAAAGTTCTTTATAAACTCCACTCTTACAACATCCACAATTTTATACAAAATGTCATAATTAATCAGACTCATATTTATGTTGTCACTTCTCAGTGAATACTCTTTTTTTCTCAAAAGAGAACATGGTCGCTAAATTTACTCAGCCTTCTCAATTGCTTCTATGCATTCAACAACGGTTGCCTTATTCGACATAGCTGACATCAGAGCTTCGTGGAGCGCTCGATTATTTTTTATCAACGATGCAGCAAAGAGCACCTGAGTGCATTCACGAAATTCGAAATAAATTTCTTCCGAAAAGCTGTCTATTAAGTAATCAATGAATGGATTGATTAGTAGAACTCACCGCCCATCTGGTTAGATTTTGCTGCTGATCTTTGCTAATCTGTGGCTTACTTCTGTTTATAAATCTCTGAAATGATGGAAGAGAATGACTTAAGTTTTGAATTTTTAAGCTCGTTTGTGATTTTCATGGTGAGATGACTAAACCTGAAGGGTGAAAAGATCGGCAGATTGACCAACAACTTTATCGTATTGTAGACCTTCAGCAGCTAGTCCGGCCATTGCTACAACAGCCAACCTGAGAAGTGAGACGAGTTCTTCAGTAAATTTTCATGTTATTGAACAGAAGAATTTGAAAATGAAATTTAAAAGATGTTTCAAGTTACTCAATTTTGACTAAAGTTTGAAAGAAAAGTATTAGTTTGTACTCAGAACAGTATTAGTACATTTTCAGTATACAACTAATAATTTTCATCATATGAGCTGATACTTTTCATCACATGAACTAATACTTTTCGACCGCTTTTCTCTATGACTCCCGAAAAAATTTAAAAAGAATAGTTTGGTTGAAATTTGTTGGTCAAAATTGTGCAGAAGTGTTACTCTTCATGTAGAATGGCTACCATGTTTGAAAGGAAAGCAAACATGGATATGGAAACTACAGCTTTAATCAAGATCGATACCTGTCTAGTTCCTTGGCGTCGAGTTGTCCGCTGTAAATAAGCTTCTCGAGGCGTTCATCAATGAGATTGACATTCTCTTTCCCAATATCCAACGAATACCCGAGTATAGGAAGCCCAAGTAAGTAAGCAACTGCAATGTCAAAAACCAGCTTATTAAACTGTATACTGAAAATCATTAGAAGGACACTTTCAAAGAAGGGCAAGCCACTTGATCCAAGAGATATCTTAAACATAATGACAGCATATAAACCAGAAAACTCTTCATATGTCTGTGTAACTCAAGCTTTTGTGAATCAACAGCTTCAGTAAAGGGATCTTTATGTCAGTTATATGGAGTAAATTGCAAAATTTGTCCCATTTCCCGATGAAGTTCCGTAACTATTAAAAATGACTCAATTTTAGTCCTATATTGACAATATTTTTGTTTTAGAATGATAATTAATTTGTGATTATTAATTGAAATCAATATATTGGGGTCTCATTATGCCATGTTGTCGACGCCAAGTCATTAGTCCAGTTGCTACATGAAATTCCGGCAGCTTGAGTGAGCGACACGTGCAGAGATCCTGCAACCTTGCAATATAGGACTAAAATTCAATCATTTTAAAGTTATGAGATTTAGTTAAGAAAATTAATTCGTATAAGACTAAAATAACAAACACTCGATAGATACGGAACAATTTTGCAATTTAATCAAGTTATATAAATCAGTGAACTAAGCGTTATAAAACTTCTTGAAGAGATTATTTTCTGTGAATCTAGTTTTGACATAATGAAATTTGGCAAGAAGATACCTAAGAAATGAGCTGCTTCATGCCTAGCAATCCTCTCTCGGTATTCAGGAAAGAACGAAGAAAATCCTCCAATAGCAGCCTGAAGTAGTCTATACCATACAAATTGGAAATACTTTTTAACTTATAACCTGCTACATATGTTGCCATACGAGCATACATGTTGCTTACAAAGTTTTGTAAATTTTATTTATTTTTGTTAGTCTCGTTTGTTGCTATCATAAGAAACAAAAGATAATAGAATCTTGGAATAATACAATATTTTCACAGGCATTAGTGTCTCCTATAAACAGAAGTTTTGGAGAAGATAGCAGTTCGACTACTTACCCTGGGGCGATACTCCCGACAGCAAGAACTACTAAAGAGATGCTCCCGACCAAGTACGGCACAAAAAAGCCCCAATCCTACGAAACAAGGAATGGTATTTAATTACCAATGTAAATGGCCAGAAGATAGTAGAAGATTATCATATTTAAAAGAGCAAAAGCTGAATCAAGCCAACTCAAGGTAAAATGAATTTGGCTGGATATATATTTATACTAAGTGAGAGTTACATCTATAGTTTTAGAAATGAATTCTCTGGTTGGTGGATGGTCATATATCTTAAACCGAAAATAAATACACACTTTCATGTAGGAAGGTACTGGAAGCTACCCCAGGAAGCTGCCCGGCAATAATACCCAAAAATCCAGTTGTTCCAACCACAGTAAAGAGAAAAGCTGCCTGCATCACTGAACAAAATCAACTCAATATACACATAAAAGGTTATTTCGGAATATTGAGAAAGAAATCACATTAAATGCATGCCATGCATTTTCATAATGTCATTGTGAGAATCCTTCACAGCATCATTGGTGACAACAGCAATAGGTTCTTCATCCAATCAGCAGTTAAGATGAGATACATCTATTCTACGTATCATAAATAATAACCAAATTAAAATTCTTACCTCAATACTAGAAGAATTGGTCTATATCATGAGTCGGTCTTATGTAAACAGCTTCACCCTACAACTACAACTGATTCGCAACTCTCAATTTATAGAATAACAACTAATACTTTTGAATGAAACAACTAATACAGACAAACTAATACGTTTTAATTAAATTAGTTGCACAGTAAAACTGGTTTATGTAAAACTTTGTCCTATATCATAAAGCATCCACTAGCATTACCGAAAAGAACGTATATTAACATCAAATTATGGCATTGTATGGTTATAAAGTATGAAACAGAATGATACACATGAACTTACATCATTGCTGTCACTAGGAATAGCAAGGTTCTCAGCGTTCTTTAACCCTAGAGTTGTCAACTCCCGAATAGATGTCTGTAGCATAAATATTTAGTCACTAGCAATACAAAAAAAAATGTCCACCATAGTCAAATCGACATTACATCCTCAAGACTCCTGATAAAATGTTACTAGACAAATATTCAAGTCCAATAATCAAAGAAAGAAATTGAATATCACGCGACTGGAACTTCGAATTAGTACTAGAAGCTGACCGTGCGACGTGAGATGTATGGTTGAGAATTCCATCTTTTAGCCCAACCAACTTCCCTCAACTGATCAAGTGCCTCTCTAACGCCATCACTATCTTTCTGCAGCGAACCATACAGATACACTAGAAATAATTATTCCATATTTGAACCATTTTGGTATACACAAATACTACTATACACCAGTTGTACCATGCAACTCAACTGGATTTTTTTATGGTATTACTTGTTTTAATAAAAGGTATTAGTTGGTCAATATTAGTTGTTTTCACTTAAAAGTATTAGTTATTTTCATTGAACACTACTAGTTGTGCACCCAAATGTTACTCATTATTATATTAATCACACATCTTCGAATAGTGTTGAGTTGATGGAAAAGGTAAGTAAATCGGTACACATGACTATATGAGCTTTAAGCAATGAAGAGCAATCCCTAGGTAATACATTATAACCCAAATTCCCAATACTTAAATTTTGCTTCTATAAAACTCATAGAGGTTGTTCATTCGCGCAAAAGTCGAACCACCACAGAGAAAATGCCTCAATTTTATGACTCGAAGACTACTCTTCAAAATCCAGTAGCTATATTCACACATTCACAAACAGAGCAATTTTTATCCGAACTCAAATACTAGCAATCAAATTAAGAAACAGTTAATTAGAAGCAATTCAAGTTCAAACGTCAAATAATCAACAACCCCCATGGATAATTTGAAATTACACAAGTAATTACTGTTTACAGGCATATACGATACAGGAAATTAAAGAAAAAGAATGAACCTTAGCAATGGCGGATTCTAGGGTTGCAAAATCGAGTGGTGGAGCAGCTGATGAAGAAGCTCGGGCTAGGTGCGGATTGAATGGCTTGGATTTGTAGAGAGAGAAGACGAGTGATGAGAGAGAAACGGACATTTCTGCCTAGTATGATATTTTCCCCTTTCCGGCTTTCTCTCGTCGAGTTATAAGGGATAATATGTGGCGCCAGTTTTGTATACCGTTGGCATCATTTCCTTCCATCATTTCTCACTATTCTGCTATTATTTATTTATTAATTATTATTAAACAAAAAAATTTGCGAACCCAAATTTAACACGAACCATATTTCTTTAAATATCGATATTATGTATGCACACTATCACTTTTATACATAAATTATATCACCATTATGTTTAAGCATTATCACTGTCTAAAAAAAATACTTCTTTTTTTAAAACGGTGACAATGCATAAATAAAAATATAAAATTTTTAAAACAGTGATAGTATATAAAAAAAACAGTAATAATAATAATAATGTTTATGAATAACAGTGATAAAGTTCACTGTAAACTCGTGTTTATTCACAGGAGATCTACTCTTATTATTATTTGTAGTCTAAATAAAAATATTCTTCTGTTTAGAAAATATTAAGTTAATTTTTGCATGAGATTGTGTTGTGTAATATATGTTGTGAAATTAATTTAAATTAAGAGTACTTTTCACTTTCATTTTTTTTATCGGACAAATGGAGTACTTTTCACTTCCTTAGCTATTAATTCACATTTCCTTTTTTTTATTACTTATTAATAAATTTTAACTACCTCACATGACACAACATTCATATATGAAACTATCATTTTAAAAAACTAATATATATATATATATATATAAAGCAAAATCTACGTGCTGCAATTTTTATTCAAATTTAATTATAATGTATGAAATTAAGATATTAGTTCATATAATAAAAAATATAAGTCAAAATTATGTCGTCATTTAGAAAAAATTATTAATATAAACGGGAGAATTTCTACTAGTAGAAGTTAATAAGAGAATAATTCTTTTTTTTTTTTTTGAGAAAGAGAATAATTCAATTTTATTTAGGCCAAAAACTCGAAGTTAGACATTCGGACCGGCCAAATCCCATAGCACGAATAGCATCCGAAAAAAACAAATACAAGCTAAGAGCCCAATTGACTGTCCAAAAATTATGGGCCCATGAAGGCATCATGAGCTAACGGGATATTCAATCCATCACAACAATCGGATGTCAAAGCCTACTAAGGCCCATATAAATATCCTCTTCACCAATTAAAATAAAAAGTAATACTCATGTGAATCAGATTTATACATAAATTCTATTACTGTTTACATAAAAACTGTCATTGTTATGTACAAAAAATTTTAATGTTTAAAAAATATTTTATATTTTTAAACAATAATTTTTTACACATAATAGTGATATTATAAAACTTTTTTTTTTTTGACAGGGATACTATAAAACAAGTTAACGGTGAACTTGGATTTACATTATTTTTTGTCTAAAATAAATTATTAGACTAATCGAAGAGTACAATATCATGATATATGTATACACACAATTATCCTATGTTCTTCTATTTATACCAATTGAATTGTTTCATAATGTTGCCGGAGTTTGGGTTTTGCCATTGCGATTGGAAATTATTATTACCCATCGGTTGGCCATTATTATTATTATTTTAAAGATCAGATGACGACTTGAAACTCATTATTTTACTATACATATGGTAATTTTAACCATTTGAATTATTTCATTTAGTTATCGCAGGCCATTATTTATATTCTCAATACATATATGTTGTGATGTCATATAAGTAGAATAGACCATTATCAATTAAGTATTTATGTGGTATTGTTACAAAAGTGTGGATATAGGTTGGTGACCACATATAGACATACCACCGTTCAGAAAGCACAAAATTTGTTGTGAAATTTATTCATACTATAAAAAAATTTCATACTATAAAATTGATATCTTTATATTTATAAATTAGTATCACTATTTTTATAATATAATACATATATCATTTAATATTATGATCTTAATTTATAAATATAATAGTATTAATTAATAAGTGTTATAGTATTAATTTATAAATGTAGTAGTATAAATTTCAAATTATAAATAAGTTTCACCGAAAATCTACTTTTCTGTAAAGACAATGTCTTGTATACATCCAGGTGCACTGTTTACTCATAATATATTTTAGAACCATGCAACTTGTTTATATTAAACCGTGCAATTATTAATATAAAAAAATAGTTGCACAATTCAGGTCAAAATAAGTTACATATTTTAGTATATAACAAATTACATACTTCTAAAATATATTATGAATCCACGGTACAGCTGAATGCACGTGAGATCTATCAAAAAATAGACTAATTTTATATAGCGTTGACCAGAGTCCAGGTAGGACAGGAGTTGGAAAGAGTAGAAGTAGCTGTAATAGTAGTGGTTAATTAATGTATGATCTGGTGATTCAAGTTCCAACCCTAGATGGGTGAAATATCTGCACGCATCTCAACACATTTTGTTTAGCCCACATATGGAATGTAAAGTGGGTAAAGACAAAATAATTTTTAAGTTCAATGTCCCACAAACATTTTATCAACATTGTAAAATTCAATGTCTCTCAAACTATAATGTTTGATACATTGTGGAACGAGTTATTTAAATTTTAAAATGGAGTATTTTTCTTTTTTCTATTAATGAGTTCTGATCTACTTTACGTGAAACTCTGTACCAACTCCATGTGATCATCATGTGGTTTTTTTTTCTCATTATCCTTGCAAAAACATTTTCAGGAATTATGTTGTTTTACTATGTACAAAGTACATGTATGTATATTGCGGAATACAACAAAAATTTGTTTGAACTCGACGCTATGAACTCGATATTTTTTTAACATTATTCATGTATGTATAAAAACTATCAATATTATTCAAAGCCGATCATATGATTTGAGGGGTTCAGTGCAAAAAGAATTTCAGGCTTTCGTATTCATACTATATCATAAATAAAAAATAACATAATTGTTAAAATAATTATAATTATATTAATTAATTAAATAAAATAAGATGTAAAAAAATTGAATAAATAAATAATATAAACAGAAAACTTTGAAATAAGAGTGGGTCTCATGTACACCCGAGTGCACCGTGCAATCATAGTTGATTGGAAGCTCAAACACAAAACCAATGTTAAATCTAAAGACTTAACACTTATTCAACAGAATCAACACCAACTCAGTCAGTATATATTAGACCCTGGTCAGTGATTTTACAAGTACATTTAATCATTAATGGAGTTAGGATTTTCGCTCAAGGAAGTCTAATTAATAATAATAATAATAATAAAGTATGAAAATAAAATTTTAAAATAAGAACATAAATCAATACATATATTTATATAATTAAAATATAAAACGTATTTACATACACATATAAAAACCAAAATTAATATATTTATTTTCGACTTTTCATATTATAGAAGCATTACATGGTAGATTTGTTAGTAACTTTTTAAAAATATTTTTTTTTAATGTATATAATCAAACAATTATTCAAAAATCTGACTCTTATTTGGTTAATTAGCGGATTTAGTGAGTTTGAATGCTGCAAATGCTCTTTGTACTATACATATGACAACGAGAGTAAAATCAATGATAACTTAATAAGCAAATAAAATAATAGGAATACAATATGTTTTTTGGTTGAACAAGATCTTTTTATTCCAACAACAATAAAAAAAATCATCCAAACACTCGTCAACAATAAAATCCTCTAAATTGACTGTCAAGTTTAAATGGGATTTAAACCAAATTCGTCTCATAACTTTTCACATTTATCGAAATGGTCTCATAACTATCAAATTTTTTTTTTCAATTTAGTTTCACATGTATTTAATTTGTTCTAATTTAGTCCCAGCAGACCGTCAGAGATCGACCAAAAACACTCAAATCGACGTCGTTTTAGTTGAGTGTCTATCAGGCTTCCCTAATTTTTGCGACTAAAACGACATTGTTTTGGTGTTTCTGATCGATCTCCGGCGGTTTGGGACTAAATTGGAACAAATTGAATACTTGTGAGAACTAAATTGAAAATATTGATAGCTACGGGACCATTTCAATAAAGGTGAAAAATTATGAGACAATTTGTTTTAAATCCCAGTTTAAATAAAGCAACTCAAATTTGTTTAAACGTGTATATGTAATTAAATATTATTTTATTTTATATATAAATGTGAAATTATTAAAAAATTGCTAATTTTTTAAAAAATCTCGTGGGGTCCCGTGCCCTCTTTGTACCCTTCCTTGCTCCGTCCGCCTTGATCGGATCGGATTCACTGTTCCATTTCTCTATTTCATCTATTATTTTACATCTTAGATTAATAACAAGTGTACATCTCACAATATCTAAAAATGTGAGAATAACATCTTAATATAACCAGATAATCTGTTAAGGAAATTATATCTATTTAAAAAAAAAAAACTAATTAATTCCTACCAAATCTCATTTCAAAAAGTCTTATAAAAATATTTATAATTAATTAATAAAAACATATCTATATTAATAAAAAAAATAAATTTATTAATTATAAATTAGAGTACGCTATATTGCAATAACATATAGTCTATCATATATAAACTGAAATTCAATAAAAAAATATGAAAACTTATATATGATATGTCAAAAATAAAAAATAAAAATTGTGAGATGTTGTGATTATAAAAATATGAAATTTGATTTTATGATACGTCAAAAAATATAAAATATAAAAAAAAAAAACTTATATTTGATTATATGAAATAAAAAACTTATATATGATACGTCAAAAAATATAAAAACATGAAATTTAATTATAAAATATAAATACGTCAAAAATAAAATTAATAAACGTATATATTTTAGTAAACTTAATATTATTGCAATAAAAAATGTCAAAAATAAACTTAATATTATTGCAATAATAAACGTCAAAAATATGAAATTTGATTATAAAACATATATTTTTTTATTAAATTTTAGTTTATATATGATAGACTATATATTATTGCAATATACGTACTCTAATTTATAATTAATAAACTTAATTTTTTTATTAATATATACATGTAGTTTTAATTAATTAATTATAAATATTTTTATAAGATTTTTTTGGAATGAGACTTTGTTAGAATTAATTATTTTTGCTTTAATATATATAATTTTCTTAATATATTATTTGATTATATTAAGGTCATGTTATTCTCATATTTTTAGATTTTATGAGATGTACACTTGTCATTAATCTAAAATGTGGAATAATAGATGTAATAGGGAAATGGAACAGTGAATCCGAACCGATCCTCGATAGTGATCAATATAAACGATAAAATTTAATGCATAAAATTTCGAAGTCAT
Organism: Stenogyne calaminthoides; assembly: GCA_037126765.1. Classification (NCBI taxonomy): domain Eukaryota; kingdom Viridiplantae; phylum Streptophyta; class Magnoliopsida; order Lamiales; family Lamiaceae; genus Stenogyne; species Stenogyne calaminthoides. The sequence goes on from JBBCBC010000002.1 coordinate 3,305,012, forward strand.
GACTTCCCCCACACACCTAAATCTCGAAATAAAAATACCCTTAAATTTGAATTGTTATGGGCGGCAAGACAATCGCCTACAAGTAAATAACTTGAGATGCTTTTTTTTTTTATAAAGCAATCCCCAACTATGTATTGTCAAACATGCAGCCCCATGAAGCCACCAAACATATATACACTTCAAATTGTTGATTTATTCATCAATATCATATACATTTCGTATCTCAATATTAAAAATATGCATGGACTACATGCTATATATAACAAGTAGAGCATACAATTCGTACATTTGTACGCGATCGTGTAAAATTGCTCAAGAATATTGACATAAATCGTCATTTAATTACATGACCTAAATAGAACTACATGTAACTCTCTTAAATTTGTCAAGCATGTATATTAGGAAATAAAGAACATACAATTTTGTTTTTCTTGAAAAAGAATATATAAAATTGTCTCCAATGTGTATGAAATGAATGGCTCTACTTTCTTAGGAGTTTAATTACGTCTGGGAATTTCCGGCGCCGCACTTTTCCCACAACCAGACAAAATCATATGGCATTGTCTCAACCAATGTTTTTTATTACACTGGATTTTCCTGGATTTCTAAAAGCTGCGAAACAAAAGAATCGTAATAAATTTGTAATATCTATTTCTATTTTATGCAAGTTGTAGATACTTGTGTTGTGTGGGCGTGTACGTACAATTAATGTTTGGTCACCGCATATTTTGATGTTTACAAAAACGATTACATGCATGCATGAACACGATGAATGGGCACCGCATATACTATTTTTATCGAATTTGATCAAATGGCGCAGGCAATGGGCACAAATTTATATGTCCACTGTTTATGTAGCACGCCATATATGCAAAGTCTCCACCATCATTTAATTAGTTTATTTAATTAATTCAATTTTCTCATTTATATATATTTCATATTTTACCTAATTTCATTAATTATATTAATTTTTTTGTACCCGACCTGGACTCAACCCGGCCCGAACCTTAACCCGGCCTGAGTGGTTCATGGTTTAGGGTTCATAGTTTAGGGTTTAAGTTTATATATATAATTAAAAAATTATGCGACCCGGACCCAACCCGAACCCGAACCCGGTCCGAGTGGTTCATAGTTCACCCGGCCCGAATGATTCATGGTTTAGGGTTCATAGTTTATGGTTCAGGTTTTATAATTAATGAGAAGATTTAATTAATTAAAAAAATTAATTAAATGATGTGGGACCTTGCATATGTGGCGCGCATGTGTAAGCGAGATGATATATAAGTTTGTCTTGGCTGCAAGCATATGATCAAATCCGCTATTTTTATAGCAATTCAATTTATACTGAATTAATTGCAAAATAAATTATTAAGTATATCTTCGAGTGGGTCTCATGTGCATTCAGGTGCACCGTGCACTCATAGTGCATTTTAGAACCACGCAATTTGCTAAATTGAAAGATACAACTAAATAATTGAACGATTCAATATAAACAAGTTGCATATATTGCATAGTTCTAAAATGTATTATGAGTGTATGGTGCACCTAAATGCATACAAGACTTAGTATATCGCCACATTCTTTTTTCTACATGTTTTGCTCCAATCTTTTATCTTCTTCTCCAAAAAGGTGACTAAATTGAAATAATAATAAAAAGACCGTAAATTTATTTATAATGATCTTAAATGTTTTTTGGTTTTCATATTAGCATAAATTATTAGAATATATATATATATCGAATTCAACTTTCAATTTTGGGGGCGAAGGCGAGGGAGTATATTATATTTCAACTTTCAAATATTTATTAAATAAAAAAAAAAAATTAATTACGAGTATTAATAAATTGACAAGGGAATAAAAGTCACGACATTTCTCCCACACAAATTTGTCACCGTGTGTTAACAAAACCTTGGATCTGTTGGAAATGTTAGGTACGTGTAGACGAAGATGTAGGACTGGCTTAATACAAAAGTCGATGCAAGAGTTTGAAATGTTCTCCATAAGACGACATGCCCCGTACTTCGATGCAATAGGGTAACAATGACAATCGTCCCTAAAATACAAGACTTTAAAACTTCATGACGGTTGCACTGCGAATTGAAAGCTATGATTCTAATGCAAATTTAGAATTGTTAATATTCTTTTACACGCATTGATTGGTTTGAAGATTTTCAAATGATTGGAAATGAGCAATTTGTGGGTGTCGAGGGAAATTAAAATAAACTAATCAATTTCACACATCTTTATAAGTTCGGACGTTTAGATGAGACGGAATTCTTTCATGGTATCAGAGCATCTGACTCAGCCCAGATCCTGGGTTTGATTCCAGTGGAAATCACTCTACCCATTTAAAATTGTCCACTCGTTGGGCCTCCTCCCCTCTTCCCTCGAGTGAGAGGGAGTGTTGAGGGAAATTAAAATAAACGAATTAATTTTGCACCTCTCTATAAGTTCGGACTTTTAGATGAGACGGAATTCTTTCAGTGGGGTCAATTTATACTAGTCAAAGAATCTATTTGTGAAAGATCTTTTTAGTTAGAACGGATATCGGCTTTCTGATCACGTCTTTTAGATGAGATTCAAATCCGACAGTCTGGTCGCATCCTTTCGCATAGGCGATTTGCTATTCGGGCATGAGCCCAATTAGACGCTTATGCATGCATGCGGTTGCACGCACCATTTTGTCTGTAAGCGGGGTCACCTAGCCAATATGCCTGGCCCGGTCGCGAACAAATGTCGACCTTTTTGAACCTCGTAGAGGGTTTGAAACCCACGCATCGCGTCACCCATTCGAGCCACTGAACCGAGATTGTGAGCCATGTTCGAGACGTTTGTCTTGAAAATTAAAGGTTGCATATGGCAAAGTATATACCTACAAAGTTAGGTTAGTGGCAAAGGGTTATAGCCAAAGAGGATCACAAAAAAAATAATTCTACACTAAGAAAATTTCTCTTGTTCGCCCTATATATAGAATTCTCCTAGTGAATTCTTTTAGGGAATCCCAAATTGAATCGCAAGTTCATAAACATGGACTACGTAGATACCATAGTTGAGGATCATGCGTACGAAGCATTGTAAAAATTATATAATGCTTTAATTAATCTGCGAACAAATGTCGACTTTTTTGCACCTCGTATAGGGTTTGAAACCCACGCATCGCGTCGCCCATTCGAACCACTGAACCGAGATTGTGAGCCATGCTCGAGACGTTTGTCTTGAAAAATTAAAGGTTGCAGATGGCAAAGTATATACCTACAAAGTTAGGTTAGTGGCAAAGGGTTATAGCCAAAGAGGATCACAAAAAATAATTCTACACTCAGAAAATTTCTCTTGTTCGCCCTATATATAGAATTCTCCTAGTGAATTCTTTTAGGGAATCCCAAATTGAACCGCAAGTTCGTAGACAAGGACTACGTAGATACCATAGTTGAGGATCATGCGTACGAAGCACTGTAAAATTATATAATGCTTTAATTAATCCTCGTATAAAATGTTATACATCTATAATCAATTTTATGTTGGTGAAAATTTTTAACTTCCGCTACTATGGTGTTCGTATTTCTAAAACTCAAACTCCTGGTGATGAAGACGAGTACTAGCCCCTCTGAAACGCCCAATGCGACTAATGTGATGTACGGTCAATACACTCTTTAGGTATTCATGACTCATATAGACTTTAGTCGATTATTAATTCTCCATGGCACAAGTCTCTACATCTAAGGAATAATTTTTCTCCTCACAAATGCGGAACAATGAAATGTTCTATTTTCTTCCACATTTTCATTCGTCACTTAATGATAAATTATCAACTTCATATATTAATATTTCATTCATTCGAAATTAATTTTAAATAAATAAATATATTAAATTAATCTATTCAAAAAGTAGATTACAAATTTGTAATTTATTTCTATTTTTCACAAATGAATCGTCACTTGAAAAATTGGTTTAGATTGGATGAACACCCAAATTATAAACCAATTTAATTCCAACAGGATCTGCTTTTCAGAATCTCCATACTTGGACAATATCTAATGACTATTAAACAATACATTTTTCCTTTTTGTTATCTTTTCCTGTTTTTGTTTATGTTTTCATCTTCGGATTTACACAAGTTTTTTTATAGAATGCCTCCTACCAAACTAGCATACAGGCATGTCTGAAAAGTGAAAACTATTTTAGGGTAAGATGAAAATTTGGGTAAATGGCAATGCCTCCTACCAAACTAGCATATAGACCTATCTGAATACTGTTTAAGAGTATGTAGTGCCTATTTTCAAACATGAGAACAGTGAAAAGCACTTCTAGAATAAGTTGTTAAAACCCAACTTATTCAAAAAATAAGTGCTTCTAGGGATTTAATAGAGTTTTAAAACACCACCGTAGTTTGTTATGAGTTATGACTTGTGAGATTTCTGCAACGAGAAGGAGAAGGAGAATTCAGACTATAAAAATCTCTGTGAGTGTGAACATGATTTTAGTTTTGAATTTTGGTAGATATGATATAAAATTGTACCAATATGAAACATGTAAAAATATTGTATTATTTAAATGAGAGTTGAATGTTATATTTAAAGAACGAATTTCAAATTTGAAAAAAATAACGTGCTAAAATCAAAATTGATACTCCAATTTAGGAATAAAACGAAACATCTACCCTTAATTGTAGACAGATTCAGCCATTTTCCTACCGTTTGGATCCATCCCAACATTGACTATTATAATTTGGGTTTACACGTCCTCTGTTTGGCTCAAATATGGTTAATTATTTCAATTAATCAAAATGTTAATCATTCCGTAAAGTTGGAACAATACAGAGAAGATTAACTAGCATGCCCGCTACGCAAAGGACATACTTTTGTATTATCAGATAATTTTGTGTGAGACATAATCATAAAGTGTTAAAGTTTATTTTTACCTAAATACTAATTATACTTTGTCTAAACACGTTTTTAATTTTTGTTAGGTGTTATGTTGACTATGATTACATTTGTAGGCACAATTTTGCAAGTGATCAAATTTGGTTCAAATTTTGCTTACATGAATTGAAGGGAAAAAAGAAAGAAAAAAACAACTCATGATGAATATTTTTATTCAATTACACTTTTTTTTCTTCATGTTGTAATATTTTAGTTAAGGAAATATTTTTTTGTTATGCGTTGTGATTAAATTAAATCAAATATTAAAAAAAAAACCTTAAAACTGAGAGTCTATATACTACCAGTTCAATTTCTTTGTGTCACTTTTTCGTGTTCCAGAATTATTCCATCTCCTGGATCTTTAATACATGGACCCAGGATTATGGTGGTCCGTTGAATATTTTTGTCTATTCCACATGTCATCAATCTAGACTACGGAATAGATAGTGCAACGTCATTTTTGGAACAGATGATATCGTGGCATATACTACTTTCCAAGTTTGTGGTAACAATATTTGAGCACACATTATTATTTAGGGTAAATTGTCAAAAACATAAATTAACCCGGCCCATTCCATATATAATCCATCACGGGCCAATAATATTTAGGGTAAATTGTCATAACATCCCGTGAGATTTGACCAAATTATCAAAAGAAAACTATGGTTTGAATAAGTTATCGAGCACCCTTTAAAATAACTAAATAATTTATTTAACTTGTAAATAATAAAAAAATTATAATACAATCAAGAGTAACATTTATGTGTACCATTTGCACCGTGCAAGATCTGGATTAATATTGTTTAATAAAAATAACTAATATTTTCAATGAAAATAATTAATATTGATCAACTAATTATGTTCAATGTAAATAATAAATATTTTTGAATGATAATAATTAATATTATTCGGTGTAAATAATTAATATATATTATTTAGTGAAAACAACTTGATGGTCCCGGTGGAAAACCCATTTTGCGCGTGCGGAAGCAAAATATTTTTTTTCGATGCATATAAAAACTGGGGTGAGGGCAGAGTGATTGCAGTTTTTTTTTCTTTTAAGTTCATGTATTGTGTTTTGCTTATAATCGAATGCATATGACAATATAAGAACATAAAGCAGTAAACAACACAACAATGTATAGTGGTTCGGAGATTCAAGCTCCTACATCCACTCTCCCTGTTCCTAGGGAAATTCCTTTCAACTGGACTTATCACCCTCTCGGGTTCGCCTCTAGATAGTTAACGAGCTCTCACTCAATCGGGACTTATCACCCTCCACGGGATTGCCTACAGATGTTTACCGAGTTCACACTCCAACGGGACTTATCACCATCACTCGGGATTGTCTACCCTCCCTTTCGGGATTGCTAGATGTTTACCGAGTTCACACTCACCTACAAACTTAACCGACTGATTTGGGTAAGGTTTGTTTGGTTTCCAACTAGGTTGAGATTTTCCCTTACATTTGTTTAGCTTCAATGCTAAGGTTTGGAAAATCTCTCTAAGCTTAGGATACATCGTGGGTTGCTTAGATTGGGTTCTATAACACTCTTGAACATATTTGTATATCTACAGACTTGTGTTCTAGGGTGGGAATGCTTGATGATTTGGCTTGATGGATGTTTCACGCATTTTTCCACACCTGATAATGAGGGAAGAACTTGTATTTATAGTGTGGATTTGAATGTTACCGTTGGATGGAGTCACATTCAAATCCATACTATTCTAGAAACTTTCTTGCAGCTTTTCCGGTGGGTTGTCTTCCTCTCATTGGTCCACGTCACCGAATTGAATTACGGCTATATTCTTGATTCTTCCGAGTCTCGGGATCTTCGATTCTATCCGAGCCTTCAGTCTATCTGAGCCTTTTAGTCTGTCGAGCCTTGGTCTCTCTCGAGCCTCGATGTCCATTGACATCTTGAGTCTCGGGTTTCTTGATCAGCGAGACTTCTCTTGGCCGGACCTTATACGTCGGGCATCTTGACACTCGAGGTGGCCCGAGTTCGATTCTTCTGTCTTCGGACAATCGACCCTCAGGTCACTAAGATTCAGTAACGATCATCGATAGCATTCGATTCTCGATGAATATGACTTGAGATGACTTCTCTTGGATGACTTCTTTTACGTCTGGTATGCATATTTCTAGTTCTCACGATGCTCGATTTCTTCTACTTTGATCTAATCGGCTCACATGATCGGTCGATATAGCATCAGTCGACATATCGATATATCTGCATCAGTTAGTACATCGATTTAGCATATTAGGTTAGCATATCGGTTTAGCACATCGATCTCAATCACGTCGATCTTGATCATCTGCTCATCTTCATATCTAATCTCGATCCGTCGATCTCGTCGATCTCTTACCCTTTCCTCTTCCGATCTGCAACCTTCTCTTCTTCGATCTTACGGTCCGGTTTCTTTTCGATCGGCTTTGTTTGTTCTTCCGATCACCGGATCGGCTCATCATTCTTCCGATCATCCGATCAGTCATCCGTCATCTAATCTTCGATCGATCACCGATTAGCTTTTCTTCTCTTCCGATTTTGCCAAATTTCATCAATTAACTCCGGAACTCATCTTACTCATCCGATCTCGATCGGTCTAAATCAAACTCGTCGATCTCGATCATCTACGTCTGATTTCGTGAGTTCCCCCTCAATTTGTTCTCTCGTTCCCCCTCAACTTGTTATCTGTATATTAGCTTCAAAAACACAAGTTGATAATGTTTTGACATAATTCATCAAAACTAAAATATCTCAACACAACTACTATTCTTTAGTGAAATCAACTAGCGATCCTTTAAAAATACTCAACAACTACACCTTGTAATTAGATTATACAAAAATTTACCTACAAACAATCGATGTAAATTTAAGAAAAATATAATTAGGCAACGTCCCAAGTTCTGGAGGGACGACGACAAAGTCCTAAGTTCTGGAGGGACGGTGGCAACATTATGTTAGTATTTTTTAGTCATTCAAAAAAAATATTTGGTTATTCTTATAACAACGAAAATTTCTTTATACTTTGGACAAATTTTGTGAGAGATTTTGATAGTTTGCCCAAATATTTATAAACAACATAAGGTGTCTTGTATACATCATGTATATCGTATATTTACTTGTTTTTTTACGATATTAATTATTTTTACCGAATATTATTAGTTATTTTTAATAATTAATATTTAATAATATTTATAGAATATTATTAGTTATTTTGAAATATATTAATTATTTTTTTGAGTAATATTTTTTTTTTTGAGTAATTTTAATTGTGCACCAAATGTAACATGCCTATGATGAATGAGACTTATTTAATCGCGCGATATCACCTATTTTAAAAATGGTGTTCTACTCTGTATCACATAGTCTACATTGACATAAAATGGGGCAAAATATGCAAAAAATCATTATAATTATGAATTCAAGTGTTAAAAGATTCAGGAAATTGAATAATTTTCAAATATAAAAAAATTGAAAAAAATGAAAATTGATATGTTATTCCAATGATTTAAAAACCGGTTCGAACCGGCCGGTTCAACCGGTTGGACGAACCGGCCGGTAAACCGGTCAGAAAACCCTTATAAAACCGCTTTTAGGGTTGAACCGGATTGAACCGGTCAAAAACCGGTTCAACCGGCCAACTTGGAAAAACCGGTTTTTTTTTTTTTTTTTTTTATATATATATTAAAATTCACATTTCCACTTCACTTTTAGAATTCAGAATTAGAACTTAGAAGTTTCAAGACACTCGGTTTAGACTTTTTCCTTTTCCATTTTACACCACCCACCCAAATTCACCCAAATTGACAAGACCGACTCACAAGACCCGCCCCCAATGACGCCCGGCCAAATCGGTTTACCTTAACTGTTTCTCTAAAAACATTGCAACCCTATTTCTCTAAAAGGTATTGTTCACTTTAATTAATTTTAAATCAGAATGGTTGGTGAATTTGGTATTAACTTGGTGTTTGATTTATTATGGTGATTTGGTCATTTTGTGTTTGATACTTTGATTTATTTTGATAATATGGTTGGTGAATTTTGGGAATATATAACAAGATATTGTTGTTTCAATTTGTTGTTTGAATTTGGGGAATATATAACAATTGGTTGGGGAATATTTGTTGTTCACATTCACTGTTAGTTAAGGTTCAATTTGGGGAATATATAACAAGATATTGTTGTTTGATACTTTAATTTACAGATTTAGTAAAATCATCAAGGGATTAATGAATTTCTTATCATATTTGTGAAAAAAAATATGCCTTCTGTAAAATTGGAAATACATTATAATGTTGTATGTAAGCATTCTGTGAAATTTCAAATTGGTAGTTACTACTTACTATTAAATATTCATAAGCATTCATTAAGTTGTTTATAATTGCAAATTGTGATGAAAACATAAGTTGTTTATAATTGCAGATTATGATTTATGAGTAAAATTTAATATCTTATCACTATTGTTTCAGATGGATTCCTCGTCAAGTGGTCAACAATCTAATGCTTCAATCAGTTCAAGTTGTTCAACTCAATCATCAATTTCAGTTCGAGCAAAAGCTGATCCAGCCTGGGCTCATTTTAAAGAGAATACAGTTGATGGAAAGAAAAGTTGAACTTGTTTGCACTGCAACAATACTTGGAAAGGAGGGGGAATCAATAGGATGAAGAAACACCTAGCTGGTCGGAAGGGGGATATTGCTCCGTGCAAAAAAGTAACTCATGATGTAAGATACCAAATGGAAGAATCATTGAAGGAGCTTGATGAAAAAAGTCAAGCTGCAAAATCAGTGGGAGATGATGTTTTTGATGTGGTTGATGTTGAGGAAGAGTTGAATACTCTACAAGTGCACACAAGAAAGGCTCCGCTTTTGGTAACATCAACAGGGAAAAAGAAAAAAAGAGATGAGAAAATGGGAAGTTACTTTGCTCCAAGAACAACTCCAGGTGCACAACCTTCAATCAAAAGTGTTCTTGTAAGTAAAGAAGCTTTGCATAATGTTGATATGGTTGTTGCCAGATTTGTCTACAATGAATGCATTCCTTTAAATGTTGTAAATTCTCCTTACTTTCAAAAAATGATTGATGTTATTGCTTTTGTTGGTCCTGGTTATAAGTTACCTAAATATAACCAATTGAGAGTAAACTTGGTGGGGAACAAAAAAAAAAGTTCAATTGTTGGTTGATAGCTATCGAGCTAGTTGGGAAGAATTTGGTTTGCACTATTATGGCCGATGGTTGGCAAGATAGATCAAATAGGCAACTTATAAATTTCATGGTTTATTGTAAGAAAGGAACAATATTTGTGAAATCAGTTGATGCTTCTGATATCGTAAAAGATGCAAGCACTCTTTGTAATCTATTTGTGGAGTTAGTTGATTGGGTTGGAGCAAAGAATATTATTCATCTGGTGACCGATAATGGAGCTAACTACAAAGTCTCTTTGTGTCTTGCTTAATGATAAGTATCGTTCCATCAAATGGTCACCTTGTCTTTTTGTTTAAATTTGCTACTTGGTGATATTGGCAAAATGGAGCTTGTTAGTGGTCTAGCAAACCAGGCATCTCTAGTGACAAAGTTTGTGTACAATCATGCATTCTTACTTGCTTGGTTGAGGAAAAGAGAAGGATGGATGGAGATTGATTGTGCGCCCAGACCAACTCGATTTGCTACAACATTCATTGCATTGAAGAGTATACTTGAGCATCAACATGATTTGCAAGGTTTTTTTACGAGTAAGACATTCAAGGAATCTCGATACTATAGAGACAAAAAAGCAAGTGCAGTGTTGGCAGTAGTTCTTGATCCAAAATTTTGGAGTGATTGTACGATTGTAGTAGGTGTTGTTGCTCCACTTATACGTGTATTAAGTATAATGGATACTGATCAGAGGCCTTCTATTGGGTATGTTTATGACGGAATATATCGGGCAAAGAAGACAATAAAGGAGATATTTAGGCATAAGAAAACATTGTACAAGCCCGTCACGAATATCATCAAGGCAAGGTGGGACAAACAACTTCGACGCGACATTCACGCTGCAGCTTATCTCCTGGAACCTGCTTTTGCATATGATAGGAAAACATGTGCAAAAAGAAAGAAATAATGGATGGCTTTGTTGAGATGGTCACAACCTTGATTAGGGACAAAACTATTCAAAGGAAGTGCATTGATGAAGTGGGTATTTTTCAAGATAGGATTGGAAGTTTTGGTCGATCACTTGCTTTGGAATCATCAAAAACTATGCATCCCGGTATGTGTTAATATTAATATACTTCAATTTTATACTAATAATATTATTTTGACTAATATAGCTTATTACTTTATTGTTGTATTTATAGATGAATGGTGGAAATTTTTTGGATGTAGTGCTCCAAACTTACAAAATTTGGCCACTAAGATATTGAGTCAAACTTCTTCTTCTTCGGGATGTGAAAGAAATTGGAGTGTATTTGAAAGAATTCATACAAAGAAGAGAAATAAGTTGGAACATTCGAGACTCAATGATCTTGTGTTTATCCATTATAATTTACGTTTGCAAGAGAGGTATTAATTCTTTCACATTAATTTTCTATTGTTATAATTTATTCTTACAACTTATATTTTATCTTTTGTCATTAACTCATTTATTTTATCATTTATATGTAAGGCTTGAGCAAAAAAGGATTTGTTATGATCCTATTGATTACGAAAGCATTGAGAAAACTAACTTTTGGGTTGTGGAAGAGGAAGAGGAAAATCATCCACCTATTATAGATGTTGATGAATTGAATAGTATGCTTTATGGAAATGATGACATTCCAATAATTGCTCCTTGGATGGAAGGTACCTATTTTCAATGCTTGTATTAATTTAAATGATTGATTTATTTTTTCTTTTTAAATCCATTTGTATCTCTTATAGATATGGATAAGGTTGAAAATGAAGTGCATCCTTTGGAAGAGATGGAGGAATGTGAAGAGGAACGTATGGCGGCGAGAATGATTGAAAGATTGCCATGAAATAGATGATGAGAGGATATGATTAAAATTGTTTGGGAATTTGAAATTGTGTTGCTCATGACTATCATTCTATTATGTTGTGTATGACTATGACTCTATTTTGTTATCTATCATTATGACTATGATCATCTTATGTTTTTTTAATATGAATATTAGAAGATTTTATTTAAGTGTTAGAATTTTTTTTATATGTTACATAGGATATATTTTAAAAAAATATAGGTAAAGATTATATCACCGGTTGAACCGCCGGTCCGACCGGTTGAACCACCAACCGGTGGCTAGTCCGGTTCGATCACCGGTTTCGTTATGAAAACACTGTGTTATTCTATAAACAAATACTCCATAATTTATTGTCAACGGTCAAATTTATGGATGTTAAGACCAAGAGCCCTTGGCAGAAAGCCAGAAGTTGTCCCTTTGAATGTTTCCCAATCATTGTCTTTTATTTTACTTTTATTTTTTTAAACCATATCAAATAACTTCACCATATCTTTATAATATATTTTGAGAATTAAATTAATACTTTAATTTTCGCAATTGTTTCAAGTGATTATAGTTTGAATTTAAGCATTAGAAATTAATTACTGTTGCACGTCCGTAATTTTTATAGCAAAATGGAAGGGGAGAAAACCCACATTGACATGGCCTTAATTTTCAATGCAATATACCTAAATTCTCAATAAACATATACTTATTGATCGGTGTCTTATATAAAATTAGGTTTTTCTGAATAATTTGTTTGTAACTATAACATTATAGTAAAAAAATTAATATAATAATTTTTTTAATTTTTAAAGAAATAACTAATGAAACAATATCAAGTTTTGTATTGTAACTTTGAAAATTTTCAATTTTAGTGATTTGTCTTTTATGTTTCTTAATTTTAGTCCATTGTGTTCAATATTTGATTCTTTTAAAATTGAACTTTTAAGGAAATAACCTGAATCTATCTATTATTAAATTATTTTTATAGTTTAAAATTTTTCATTCTTACTTTTATATCTTTTAATAATATAAATATATATAAAAGAACAAACATTGGACAAAAGATATGACATGACACTCCAACTCATTAATTTGACCGCCACGTGAGCAACTCCTTTAATTTAATATTTTGACCTAAAAGGATGAAATTGGAACCAAAATTATCAAAATTGGGCACATATAAACTAAAATTGAGAAATAATAAAGATAAAGTAATAAACCTGGATTCACCCTAAATTACAGGAGGAAAGTTGATATTTTCCCAACAACCAATACTTATAAAAAAAACATACACACAAAACGCAAATTAATTGTTTATAAACTAATTTACATAACACTTTGTCCTAGCGCATATACGTTGTTCAATGCGAATTTTGAAATATTTTATAAGAATTTTGAATTTAAACTATAATACTAATTTCATTTGTCAAAAATCATTATTTGATTATTTTAATTATTAACATATCTTAGTAAAGGTTACCCTTCGTCTCAATTATATAGACTTTTTTTTATCAAAAAAGGAATTTCATTTTCAAATTAGGTATTAGCAATAACCACAATGTTACAAAAAGTTTCAGTTTGTCCACAAGTAACAATATATAAGACAATTTAATACATATTCTCAATTAGATTAGAATCTATCTCTTAACATCTAAGCAGTCTGCGTGGATTAGAGCTCCATGATCTCGTTTTCAGTTCCTCCATCAACTTGTTCCTCACAATTTGCTCCTTTCTAAACAATATCGCATTTCTTGTGTTTCCAAATTAACCATGATGTGCATTCCCAAATAAAGGGTTAATAACAAATTGTAATCTTCCTCTTATATTTTGCTCAAAATATTATACTAGCACATAGACAACACTCAAAATAAAGGGTACGTGTATTTACAAATCAATAGAATAATTATGCATCAAACTTTAGTAAATTTTGTAATTCTCTTAAAATACCACACTTAGGCCCAGATTGCTTTACATGACGTGATTGATTAATTGTGATAGGATTGACCAGTATTGAATAAGACTGAATTGATTGGACTTGATTGTTTGAATCAAGATATATATTTCAATTGTAAAATTGCATCTTTCCATTCAAAAAATAAAGGATTGCATTTTTTTATCTTGTACTGAATAATTAATATTTGTGTTTGGATTAAGATTAGATGGGATATCCACATATTGAAATCTAATAAATATTTTCCACATGGGATAGACTTGATCATTTAAAGCAGTGTTTTCATAACCGAACCGGTGATCGAACCGGACAGACCACCGGTCAGCGGTTCAACCGGTCGGACCGGTTCAACCGGCGGTTCAACCGTTTTCTATGTTTAGTTAAAAAAACAAAATAAATATACACCTACAAAAATTTAAATATATATTTTATAACTTTTCATATCATATTTTATAAATTTTGTCCCACCTCATACATTTATCCCACATCGAAAGTGTTGGAGAAAAATGTGAGAGGAATATAGATTTAAAATTTTAAATATTTAATATAAATTAATAATTTAATTTTTTTTTAAAAAAAAAAAAACCGGTTTTTTCCGGTTGAATCGGGTTTTGACCGGTTTTGACCGGTTCAACCTGAAATCCGGTTATGTATGTGTATTTTAACCGGGTTACCGGCCGGTTCCCGGTTCAACCGGTTGAACCGGTTCAACCCGGTTTTGAAAACACTAATTTAAAGTACAAATACGAGAACAATATTGTAATATTGTATTTGGAACAGATTGTCTCACATTATCTCTAAATATAGGAATTAAACCAATTTTTGTACTCGGGTTGAAAATATATCATTGGCACTCATCCAGCGGAATCAAGCAACTAATTACTTGGGATTAGGCTGTTAATCTCAACCTATCCCCGTGTATCCCGCGAACCAAATGGAACCTTAGAATTAGACATTTTACGGCGAACTACACGTCATCAACAACTTAAAACTAAATTTTAAGCGGTCCCTGATTTAAAAAAAAAAAACTAAGTTCAAGGGTTTCTAAATTGAATGATTCTGCTTCAATTAATGAGACACACTTGTGTGAGACAGTCTCACTGTGAGACGGGTTATAATTTAGGTATTGACGTTTTAACACTTTGGAAGGGGTGAGTGTTAATTTATGCTACATTGTATCCCGTCTCATGTTGAGACTGTCCCATACAAATTTTTGTTTAAATTAATCATCTATTATTTAAAATTTATAAACTGGAAAGATTCAACTTCTATTTATTACAAATGTGTTATGTCATTTATCTTTTGGTCGAAAAAAAAAAACAAATACTATCCACTTTTACTATTATTAAACATTCTCATTTGAACATCAATTTAATTGCAAAAACTATCCATAATCAATTATATCGTAATAAGTAATTAAATGTTATTCCCCCATCCCAAACTTATTTGTACATTTTCCATTTTGGTCCGCTCCAAACTCTTTTGTACATTTTCTTAAATAACAAAATTCATTTTAATTCAAACCCTTCAAATACAATTTATTTACCATATGTCACTCACTTGACTCATATCTTCAACACTTTATCATTTTATCACCTCCAATAAATATTATTCTACTTTACAATCAAATTGAATTATATATTACACTTTCAACACTTTTATCACTTTACCATCTCATATACTAATAAACATCTCGACATTAAATATCGCATATTCAGTAATTGTAAAAAATAGCTTGGGATGAAGGGAGTACTTATTATTATAGAAATAAAGTGTTTTGGTCACATAACTTATCTACTGTCCATTTTACATCCCAAAAAATTTAACTATCCAATTTTGGTCCCATAACTAAATTGATTGTCCAAATTTTGTCTTATTTTTTGCCGAAAAATCGCGAACAACGCCGTTCTAATGACGTGTAAGTCATGTGCCAGTAAAATCTGGAGGTTCTCTATATCCTCGATGACATGAATGCTGACTATTTATTTCTTTTTATTTTTTTACATCGTCAATACACCTTATAACTCCCATAACTCCAATTCATTCCCAGGGGGAATCGAACTTGGGTCTCTCACTCAAATGAGGAGCCCAGTGACCAGGTGGGCTAAGCCACCTGGTTACATTTTTCAATCAATTAAACTACACATGTGTAAATAATCTAATAAATTTAATCAAAATTAAATTTTAAAAGCTGAAATGTAAGAACTGCTCAATTTTACCGGCACGTGACTTGGATGAGATTAAAAATGACATTTTCCCAATTTTTCGGTGAAAATAAAATTAAAATTGAATAATCCATTTAATTATGGGACTTAAATTGAACATTAATTTTTTTAATTTTTTTTTTAACAAAAAAATAGACAGCGCATAAATTATGGGATCAAAAAACTTTTTTTCTGTTTATTATTGCGTAGGCAACAAAACAAATTGGTGATTAGAAAATTAGTTGGCACACATTTCAGCTCATGTCATTGGGTAGGGCAACCCGCCAATGACTTGGCCTCTGCATTTACTCTGAAATGGAAGCTGCTTTCCTACTCCCCGCCATACTCGCTACTTCTATTTCATATTAAAAAAAAATTGCATTTCTAAATTAAAAGATAATGCTTCGTCTACTATTTCCGTTGGAAAAAACTTTTTTATACATGAGATGCACCACACAATTTAATTTTATACATTAGGTGCATCGTTTAATTTAAATATATTTTTTAAATTTATATATATTTTTTAAAATGTTTAACTTATTTACCCTGAAATATTTAATTTATTTTACATTGAACAATTATAACCTTAATCTGAGAGTGACAACCGTTCTTGCTTGATATGCGCGAAGAACTCGAAAAGCTTTGAATCGTTGAACTCGGTCGCTAGAACTTATGAAATTATGTGTATCCAATATTTTTGTTTGTTCTGAATGACTAGAATGATATCCTACATGTAGAATTCTAAATTTGATGAGCCTTATTTGATGGACCGGAAAGATTTGTGTTTATTCGGAAAGATTTGTTGGGCTTCCATCTAGGGGTGTCCACACTTGACCGTACGGTTTTGCGATTTTTTCAACTAAATTCGATGCAGTTCGATTAATTGCAAAATTTTAAACCGTGATTTTTCATGTAAACGTGATCATGCGTTTTTGAATGGTTTCGGTTGGTTATTTGCGGTTTGGCGGTTTAAAATGAACATAAATATTAGTAAATGACGTCAATTTTATTTTTACCTAATGATAACAAATTTGATTGATCAATTTTTCTATAATATGGTTTAAGTTGAAGAAATATATATTTAGAAATAAAAAATAAAATAATATATTTGAACATCATATAAGTACAACATATGAGCTTGTTATCTATAAAAGCTAAGATTACGGATTAAAAGAATCGTGAAGATTGTTTATTTCCTTGTAGTTTTAGTTGAAAACGAGTCTATAAATTTACGATGTTAAATAATAAATTATAATTTCAACTTGACAGTGCAATCAGTGCGGTTTGCAATGAAAAATTGTAACTAGACCGACTTAATTTGGGGTACGGTTTTGCATCAAGAAAATGGTAAAACCATGAAATCTTTCGAGGGAAATCGTATGGGTATATAATGAAGCATGATTTTCCTAGCATGACTAGGTGTCACTAATGAATACAAAACTATTACTCCCTCCGTCCTAAAGAAATGTGCACATTTATTGTTTTCACGTGTTTTTGCGAGCGAATTTTTTATTAGTATTTGAAATGATAAAATAATTTTTAAAGATGCATGAAATAGATGAGAGGTAGATCTATAATACCCCTCTTTAAAAATCACTTTATCATTTGAAATACTAATAAACAATTCGCTCACAAAAATTCAATAATAAAGGTGGTGTGCACATTTTTCCGAGACGGAGGTAGTATAACTTAATAACAAATGCAAGAACAAAAATTATTGAAAAAGTATTTTACAATAATTGAAGGCTCGATAAAAGACTAAAATATTTAGTAAAATAATATGTCAAGTGATTGATTTTCCTACAAATAAGATGAACCACAAAAACACTATGCTGTTGGTTTTTCCTTTTTTTTTGCATGCTACATTATTGTGACAAAAAAATAATGCTCGTTGTTGGATATTCTGTCATAAGAATGTAACAAAGAATAAATAAAAATTAAACTGTGTAATTCTGGATGATAAATCTCACGACTCACGTTATCTGTGAATGTAAACATGTATAGATTGCAAGAACATTAAAGATTATGTTTTCTTTTACTAAATTTTGAAAATTATAATTAAATTGATACTTAAAATAAATGTTATGTACTAGTATTTATTTAAAATTAACCTAATAATTTAAAGTTCTTTAAAAAGATTCTGACGAAAGGGAATACCAATTTATCTCAAGATGTTCACCAAAAATGCTTTAAAATAAAATGTAATCAAATGTATACTCATTTGTCTTATTTGTTTATCCATCAAATTTATTTCAATAATGTTTATAAAAATAAATAATTTATTTTTATTCTTTAATCATTATATAATTATTTTAATTGTCATTATATTTTACTTGCAATTTTTTTTTATAAATGGACTCCAAAATACCTCGTAATATTCTTACTTTATCTATAAATTAATATCTAAAAATATGAGAATAAAATTGGTCGATAAATTGAATACTCCCTCCATCCTCCAACACATTGCATACTTTTCTTATTTGGATATTCAATAACACTTTGTATATACTTAAGAATGAAATTCTTCATTAAATCACACCCTCACAATATTCACATAGTTGCACAAAATGTCATTATTTTTGGAACACACACATACACTCAATCAAACTACTTTATTTACTTTATACATAAAATTTATAAAATTACTCTACAACACTCTATTCATTATACATTTTTCTTGAACTATGTACCCCAAAGTTGGTGCAATATATTATGAAACGGGAGGAGATAAGCTTGTATAAGATGTGATATAATATAAACATAACATTTTAATATTTTAAAAATAATAAATATTAATTTTTACTAAAATATACCACCTCTCATAGAGTTTGTCATTATGGGGATAGTAGTCATAAAAAGACTGGCAAGCTCAGTATAGACAAGGACCAACAACAAGATGAAGATGAAAAGAAGTATTAATGCTACAGAGATCAGAGTATCAGACCACCATAAAACTATGTTTCTTTACATATAGATTTTTTTTTATGTATAAAAAGTGTGTAATACTATAAAAATTAATACTTCCTCCGTTCCAATCTTTAAGGTTTTCTTTCCATTTTTTTTAGTCTCAATCTTTAAGGTTTCTTTCCTAAAATGGAAATACACTTTATCATTTTATCACATCACTTTATCACTTTATCACATAAAATACTAATAAACAACTCTTTCTACCCCCAACTACTCATCACTTTATCACTTTATCACATAAAATACTAATAAATAATTCTTTCTAATCACTATTCCTATAAATTCTTATAAACAGTCAAAAAATCTTAAAGAACGGGACGGAGGTTGTAATACAAAAGGAAGAATTTAATATTCAGAGGTCTGGGGACTGAAGTATGCATGCATCAGTAAATAGGAAGAGTAGGGGTTGTACCCGCACATGACTAGGCAATGGCACGCCAATATCTAGCTTGTACTTTCCATCAAACTCTTGATGACGCCGACAATATATGCATTTATTTTATTTTTGAGGAAACACAATTAATGCATTTATTTATTGTTAACACTATATATATTCACATACACAAGGCATCAGAGAATCAGACCCCACATAAAGTTATGTTTCTTTACGTATATATAGATTTTTTATGAGTTAATAAATTGTGAATTTGTGACTAGGGTGGATGAAATATCGAAAATACCAATATATTGCATTTATCATACCGAAAAATATCGATTTTATTGAAATTTTTGGTACGGTATGGCATATTGAAAATTTCAGTATGATAACGGTATTAAAATATATAAAATTTCGGTATACCGAAATATTTTCGGTATACCGGAATAATATACCGGTAAACCGAAATATTTTCGGTTTACCGGTATATATTGAAATATTGGTATGGTATTGATATGTAATATTGGCATACCGAAAATTTATATCGAAAATTTTGATACGATAATGATGTGACATTTTTCGATATCGAAAATTTCGATACAATAATAAAATGACGAGAAAATTTTAAGTATGTCATATCGTCCACCCCTATTTGTGACCAATGATGAAATGGAATTGTAAAGTAGCTAGAGCAAATCAAAGGAGAATATATCAACACAAAGTCACAATTTGCGGTCCCTTCATTCAAATTTAGATTCCACATTTATAAATATTACTTCATCCGTCTCGATCTTAAGAAAAGTTTGATTGTTCATAAGAATTTAGTAAAATAGTGATAAAGTGTTGGGGTGGAAGGAATTATTTATTAATATTTTATGTGATAAAGTGATGGGTAGTAAGAGGTAGAAAGAGTTATTTATTAGTAATTGAAATAATAGATGAGGGGCTTATCTATCATAACTCTCCTTAAATGTCATTTTATCATTTCAATTATTAATATAAAATTTGCTCGCAAAAACGCTTGTAAAAGTGAACTGTGCATAAAATTGGTGGATGGATGGAGTAGTATTTTATGTAATAAAGTGAGTATGTCCATTTTAGAAAAGGTTCTCTTAAGATTAAGATAAAAAAAATGGAAAGAATTCCCTTAAGATTGAGACGTAGAGAGTACAAGTTTTAATAAAAGTGTTGTTTATTAATATTAAATGATATAAAATTAGTTTTGTGGAGGGTATATATATATATGTCCTTAATTTCTACTTTATGTAAAAATGTGTTTTATGTGTAAGTGAGTATTTTTGAAACTATAATGACATATAGTGTAAATAATAAATATTTATAAAGAACATTTTTAAGCATGAAAAGTTAATTTTTTCTATTTTAAGAAATGATAAAACAAAATAAAGACGTCCAATTAAGAAAAACGTGCAATTTAAATTAGGACGGAGGGAATACAATAATAAAAAAGAACAAAAAAAAATATAAAATCAACTGTTATCATATCAAAAATCGATATATTAAAATTGCATATCGTATAATAATAAAAAATATTTATAAAATTTAATATATTGTATCACATTTTTAATTTTTTTAGAATATTTATGGCAACATACCAAAATATTGAGAAATCGTTGTTTTTTTTCCGGTATTTTATATACTAAAATAAAAAAAAAAAATTAATACGCCCTACCAAAAACTTAAGAAAAAATTTCGCTATGTTTAAAATTCTGATAAAATAGGTATTTTTCGATACAATAAGTGCGGTATACCGAGATTTTCGGTGACAAAAGAGTGTGTGAACCCTTGTTCACGGTGAATTCTATTTTTAATATTATTATTATGTATAAAAACTATCATTGTTATGTACAGAAAACTCTCACAGTTATGCACAAAAACTTTTACAATTTAAAAAATATAATATTTCTTTAAACAATAATAATTTATATGCATAACATTGATAAATTTATATATATTTATGTGTATACATGATTCATATGAATGTTACTCTTTTATTATTCATATACTTATAAATATCTCAACTTTTTAGAATATCTCAACTTTGTGGGATTTTACAAATAATATACTCCAATTTCTAATATTTTTAAAATTTATAAGTAATTTTTATTAATATTTCTATGGTATGCAATTTCGGTCAATGCCTGCAGAGAAAGATTATAGAGCTGATTATGTCGGTTGAAAAACATGACAACGCACAGCAGCCGTACGATTCGAGATCATACTTCCTGCGGGTTTTTACTGTACCTTAACTTACGAGATCACTCTTTTGATGCTACGATTGTCCTCCTACCCTCCAGGCCCTTTAATGTCTTTTCCCCTAAATAACCCCAACCTTCTCTTCTTCATTCTTAATATTATTAATTGGTCAAAATTTCAGGGAAATTAGAATTGTTATATATATAAAGTGTTACCGTTATGTTATGTTATGTTATGTTATGTGTACGTATATTATCATTGTTGTGAACATAGAGAGACCTATGTAGGGGTCAAGGCGATCACTGCCCCCTTGGCTCCAATTGAATTATATATATATATATATATATATAGTTAAAGGTATATTTGTGTGAGATGATTTTAGGGTTAGACAGAGTATAATTTGAATATTAACGCTTTAATATTTTAGAAAGAAAAATATTATTTTTTGTTAATTTGTACCCCGTCTTATATATGATAAGGCCTCATACAGGTTTTTATCTTATATAAACAAATTTAGTCTAAATAATTTTGAAATATATATAAAAAATTGGAAAGTGCATTTAATTATGATAAAAACTTGTATGAGACGGAGTACAACTTAGTACAATTAACACCCACATCTCTCAAAATATTAAAGCGTCAATGCGCAAGTTACACTTCTGTCTCATCATGAAAAGAATTTCATGTTTTATTATAAATTGAGCCACCCTCGGCGGGATTCCTGGGTCCGTCCCGGTTGTGTGTATCAGATGTCATTGTTTAAAAATTAAATATATTTTAAACAATGACATTTCGTATGCAAAATAATGATTGTATACTTCCTATGACATAAATGGTGTGTCTTGAAACATTAAAAAAAGTTTTTAAAAGCATTTATTTTTAAAATTTTCTCTCACAACTTTTGAAAATAGGTATTTCTACATGCTAAAGTAAACCTAAGTTTGCAAGAGGGTAAAGTCTTGTATGCTTTAGATACACCGTGCAACTAATCAAGTGCATTTTGGAAACGTTCAATTTACTTAAAGTGAAGCGTTCGACTCGTTTTACATTGAGCAGGTTGATCGTTTCGGTGTAAAATAAATTAAACGTTTGAAGAAAATAAGTTGCATGTTTTATAAATGCAATGTGTGCATAGTGCATTAAAGATTTACTTTTACAGGAAATACATACTTACTAATTAATTAATCACAAAACCCCTATTTCATATTTTGTGAGTATCAGAATATCATGTACCATATAAATTAAGAAATTCCCAAAATATATATACACACACAAAGGAGAGAGAAGGCAAGGAGGCAGTAGTTTGTATATCTGCGTCGGAAATTTTCTTTTTTGGGGGGAATTGGGTTAACATGAATTTATATTTGGTAATTAATGCTGGTTTTGTTTAAAGGGAAAACTGCAGCAACTGCAGGAAATTGATGATCAAGTAAATAGTAATGGTAGTAATTGCGTAAATGAAAATTGCAAACATAACCACGTGAAAATCACTGTGTTTTTTCACTGTACAAACCCTGACATTACCACTACCTATACTTAACGTAGTTAGTTATACCACACCCATCTGCTTCCGCCATCAAGTCAAAGATCTCTTCAAATAACCTCTAGTCATAATCACTTTTTTTTTTTAAATAAAGAATTCGAAAATAGGCTTCAACAAATTTTATAATAATTATAAGGGGGTTTTTGTAAAAAAAATTATAATTAATTATAGTCACCTAAAATTTTATGTGTATAAACAATTTGAAATATTTTATTTTTATGAAATTAAATAAACACTTAAAAGGTACTCCGTATAAGTTAAAAGTTAAAAGGGGTGGTTTTGATAGATTATGAACATTTTTCAAGTATTATTAATTTTTTTTAAACATTATCAATTTTTTTTTTTACAAATTTCACCAAATTCTACTATTAATTAATTTTCTTATAATTATTAATTTTAATCACTTTTTAAAAATGATTATTTTTTGCAAATACCCCCAACACTCTTGTTTGAACTAGTTCTCTACATAAAATCTATCATTTTTATGCATAAAAATTATATTTAAAAAATATTTTATTTTTAAAACTCTGATATGTTTTATATATTATAATTTTTATACATAAAAATAATAATTTTTATATTTAATAGTGATCTTAAAAAATAGAGTCCACCATAAACTAAGTTTCACATAAATTTTTGTCTATTTGAAAAGGCATATTAATGTTATTATAATTGTAAAATTTTACAGCATTTTTCCTATTTTACCTCGATGAAAAATAATAAAAACATCAATGATTTTAATAAGGAAAAAACTTATAATTTAAAATACACGAAAATAGAAAAAAAAAAGTTTATCTTAATGGGATAGGGAACTAGGATTTATCGAGATTTTACTTGCCAAAAAAAAAAACTAGAAAATAGTGTCGAATAGAATTGTAGTATTTAAAAATAATTGTGTAACTTATCTAGAGATATATATTAAAAATCTCAATGATTAAATGTAGGTTATGAAGTAGTATTAATTATAGAACTAGTT
This sequence comes from Stenogyne calaminthoides, assembly GCA_037126765.1. Taxonomy (NCBI): domain Eukaryota; kingdom Viridiplantae; phylum Streptophyta; class Magnoliopsida; order Lamiales; family Lamiaceae; genus Stenogyne; species Stenogyne calaminthoides. The sequence continues at coordinate 3,329,156 of JBBCBC010000002.1, forward strand.
TGATTTTATTTTTATTATCACATGCAAGGAAATTAGAGTATTTTACATGATAGTGTTGCCATCTCTAATATCATACAATACATTTGATGTGATTATTTATAAAATAAAAAAAATCATTTAAAGTAAAGGAATCCAGATTCTAGAAATAAGGTTATATGCGAATATTCATTCCAATCCAACTAAGTATCCATATCGACGGTTGAAGCCATTCAAGAAGTGCCTCTAAGTTTTTGGCTAGGAATAAATACATGCTATGATTAAAATATATTTAAAGTTAAAAAAAAAAAGACATTAATTAGGAAATCAGTTAAATACTGAAATTATTTTACATAACGGACTTTGACTTATCTCACATTGATCATCAACTATCAAAATTCCTACAAGATATAAATTTCATCCTTGGATTATAAAGTATTTTTCAAATGAGTAATTAAAAAGAAATTGTAGTAATATTATTGTCACTCACTTTAATTTATTTAGATTAAAAAGTTCTGATTTTTTAGTGGGTCTCATGTACATTCAGGTGCACCGTACACTCATAGTACATGTTAAGATCGTGCAACTTATTATACTAAAAGATGCAACTTATTTATACTGAACCATTCAACTATTAATATGAAAAAATAGTTATATATTTCAGTATAAATAAATTAAATCTTTTAATATAACAAGTTGTATAATTTTGAAATACATTATAAGTGCAAAGTACAACTGAATGCATACAAAACTTAACCATCATTTTTTAGCCAATGGTTTATACAATTCCACATTATAGATGACTACACATAAAGTCATAACCCTAAATACACCAAAACTTCAAACAGGGAAAACTCACGAAATTTATTTTATCTATCGATAAGAAAAATACCACTTGCAATTTCTCATAATTAAAATAATATCTATGTTATAAAATAAATGAAGAACGCAATTTATTTACCCAGTTCGTCAAGAATGACTACATCTGGGGGCGATACCAAGCCAGGATAGTATTACTAATTCTTAGTTGTGTGTACAAATGAAAGTGGTCATAACACCTATTTATATGGAACCTCATGGATGAATACATAAATATGAATTAATTGAGCAATGAAGAGTTTCTTGTAACATGCATATAATTCCTATTGACTTGCTTGTAACTCCCAAAGATTTCTTGTAACTCCATAGGGCATTCAACATATGATTTATTTCATAACACTCCCCATTTGAATGTCCGTTATTATGTCTCGTTAAAATTCTCAGTGTATTAATTCTCCCCCCGATTTAAACATCATTTGAGATCTTTTAACCGACGTCTCTCAAATGTTGCAGTCGATTATGTCTTGATAAATATATCTTCTAAAAGTATCACCTATTGCACCTCAAATTCATTGTTCTTTCGTAATTCATGAAATGAGTATAGAAAAATATTGGTGAAATATATTTCATTTTGTATAATTAGCAAGATATATTAATTCACCAATTATACTGAGATATGGTACTTCAGGACCAAGTATCTCTTCACCTTTCTTTCGCAATCTAAAATGATCCGTATTAGGATCAAGCATCTAGAAGACCACTGGGGTACTCAATAGATGTGCATTTTTAATGTAAAACTGTTTTAATACCTTCTGGGTATACGCAGATTGATGGACAAAAGTTCCACATTCTAAATGTCCAATTTATAAACCAAGACAGAACTTAATAACTCCAAAAAAAATTTATCTCAAATTATTTCTTTAAGTATGTAGATGTATCTTGGATCTCTTCGGGAGTTCCAATCAAAACTGAGATCATCAACATATATTGCAATGATCACAAATTTTGACTCATTTTCTTTATGAAAATATATGGACTTATTTGGTCATTGATATAGTCTTATTTAATTAGGCTGCCACATATGCCCAAATCATTTGAGCTTCTAAAATGACATTTTGCAATTTGATAGAATAAATTTCTCTAGGATTTAATTTACATGATTTGGGCATGCCAAATCCTTTTAATGACTTTTATATAAATATTGACATTCAATAATCCATATGAAGATACAACGTCCAATAATTGTATTTTGTAATCCATATTTGTTGCTAGAGATATTAAGTGGCGGAATGTTATTTCATACATAATAAGAGAATGAGTCTCTGCGAAAACCCTTGAACTACTAATCTCGCTTTGTATTTCACCACCTTATTATTCTTATTTCGTTTTTTGTACAAATACATACTTCCGAGTATATATATATATTTCTTTTGTTTAGCGAGTCTAGCTCGACAACGATTACTTCTTTTTATTTTACCCAGTCATAGCGCTTCAAGCACTTAGTTATTGACTTATGTACTGGATCCATATTTTTATTTGTAATAGTAATTATGGAGGTGAATATGTTGTCGACAACATTGATACTTCTCTTATATTTGTAAAATTCATATAAACCAGATCCTCATCATTTCTCAAAATATTTTGATCTGGTTGTTCCGCAAACCTAGTATTTTGATTATTTGTGCACGGGCATTGTTACTAGGATTTTCGTCTTCAGGACGAATCTCTTCAAGAGATTTTGTGGATGACTGAATATTTTAGTTTACCACGGATTTATTTTTGTATTAAGAGGTCCTTCACGCTTCTGGCGTGTAGATGTATTAACATATGTACCCGATTTCGTTGGGACCTCTATACTTTATAAATCATATATATCAAACATTTGTGATTTAGTCATTCCTTTAGTAAATGCATTTGGCATAAACTTGCTAATTGCAAGTTAATTGTCATTTGAACATATAGTTCAGTTTCACTAGTGTATGGGTTTAAATAGTAAAGATCTTTTTCCTTCAGGAAAATTTCTCGGCATTCATTAGTTTTGAATTCTTATCTCCCCTTAATGTCGAGAAATGATCTTCATTAAATGTGCAGTTAGTCAATCTGGGTTGTTATGTTCATTATGGTGGTGATACATGTATTGCACAACTTAAAATTCGCAGATGGAAAATGATTGGTTATTTCCCACACACTAGTTGTAAAGGGGAGTATATTCATGATATTCATTGAGTCGATTGTTTAAATTAGATGTCCTTCTGGGACATCAATCTCAATCGAAACATGTATTCTGCAAGAATACAATTTTGTAACTCTTTTGGAGTCATTAAAATCATTAGGATTAGTGATTAGTAGACTAGAAGTGTACTATATGTGATGAATTTCAACTGTATTTATATATGTATAGATCGAACCACACCCTTTTTTCATAATTGATATTTGTAATCAATAAGTATTTAGAGTCTCGATATAATACTCATTTATGCGGATATCTTTAAACTCAACAAATTTCTCGAGGCATGGGAGACAGTTGTGCACTATTTAAAATGAATTTAGTTGGAAAAATATAATGGCTCTTCCGGAGCCTTCAATCAAGTTTGCACCACCACTTAAGCATTAACATTTGTCTCCCCCTCTTCCAAATGAGAAAAGTGATTTATATTATTAAATATGGTGTGTGAAGTAGCACTCTCAATTAGACAAAACATCACCATCATTATTTAATCTCAAATATTTGATATTCAGGAAGAATGAAATTTCATCATCACCATTATAAACATTATTCTCATCAACATGATTTGTCTTAATATTTTCATCATCTATTTTTAATGATGCTTGACACTATTTTACAAGACGATTTGTTATTTGATAGATAATGGGTCAATGACTTTCAATGTCGAACCGGTAATATTTATCCACATACTTTTTATTTTCTCCATTGTCCCTCTTCTGGGAGACAATTTTTTTAAAAAAATTATTTATTGTGGTTTATATAATTATGTGGAGTATATCTATTACGACCGCATCAAACCCACAACCACATCCATAATTTTGAGATGAATCGCATTCGCTTTAGGGAATGGACTAGAACTAGTGGGTCGGGACTCATAATATTCAACAATAATTCATTATTTTATTTGGCCAAAATTTAGACAAGCAATTAGTTCATAATATTTATTCAATTTTTTTTCGATATTGCTACTGCAGGAACATATTCGAGTAGAGAATGTCTTCTCAAGCATATCATCATCAGTTATATTTTCACCACATAAATTTAATTGAGAAATAATTTTGAACATAATCAAATTGTATTCATTATCAATTTTGTAGTCGTGGGTGGAGTTAATTATACCGGGCTTTTGGAAGGACGACTATCTTCAGGTGGTTGTATATTTATTTTAAATCCATCCACAACACTTAGTGAATCTTTCATTGTGAAATATTCAATTTTTAATCTCATCCATATGATGATGAAGGAAAACCATTGATTTAATAAAATTTTGATTCAATGCTTTATTATTATTATTAATGAATAATATCAATAATAGTATCCCCATGATCCATTGCCTAAGGATGAATCTCAATATCGAAATCGTTTATATTGCAACACCGTAAAATTGCATCAGCACATTAATGCACTCACATTATTTTATCAAGTCGGCTAATGCAACTACAAGCACTATGAATAAAGGAACTACTATTATGTAGCAGATAATATGTATTATGTACAGAATTTATATCAAGTGCTAAAGAATATATTTTTGATACACATGTTACAATCAAAGATAATAACACAAGTGAATTTTGATTTTTCAAAGCATAGTATTTATTTTGGTTGCTAATCAACTCAACATTCTGCATTCTATGGTAAAAAAAATAATGTGAATACAAAATACACTTGATGACATTTAAAATACGAACCTTAAAAGCTTGACATCCATGAACATCAAGACTAAATAATTAATGGAGAAAGAATAGAAATAAAACACAAGATTGATTTATTATTCATAATCTCAAGCCTACAAGTAATTAATCCATTTTCTTCAAGGTTCCTTGTACAAATGAGATAATCTAAATGTCAGAAAGGCTTTCACCATATGGACAATTAATTTTCTCTTATTATTTGAACAAGATGATTTAGACAATTCAAAATTATAAAAAGCAGTATCATAGGAAATAAAAAGGTGAGTATGCTTCAATTACCTCTCAAGCATTTCTAACATCAATTCTTCGCAATTCATTATATAAAACTTACATATAGTTTCATAAAAACGAAACATACCTGATTCAACGAAAACATAATGTAAGTCATGAGATTCTGCAGTATTTAGGCGACAAAATTCGAGAAGGGAGATTGAGATATTCTGAATTATAATGGAGTAGAACATTCGTGTTGATAACGTTTTATAAAATAAATGAAAAACGCAATTTGTTTACCCAATTCGTCAAGAATGAATACATTTGGGGGCGATACCAAGCCAGGATAGTATTACTAATTCTTAATTGTGTGTACAAATGAAAATGAAGATGGTCATAACACCTATTTATAGGAAACCTCACGATGAATACATAAATATTAATTTATTGAGCAATGAAGAATTTCTTGTAACATGCATATAATTCCTATTGACTTGCTTGTAATTCTCTAAATCCATGGGACATTCAACATATGATTTATTTCATAACAATTTATACTTTTTTAAAAGTAACTTCTTCTTTTTTTATGTTTAAAGAGAGATTATTTTATTTCATTCCGTTAATTACATTCCTGACACTTGCCTTTCCAGTAACTTGACCGTTAATGTTTTTTGTAGACATGTAACAATCATAACTTCCTAACATAATGACACAATTTCCCTCATAAATAATTGCAAGATTGAAACGATTAAAACAGAAAAAATGAGTCGCAACAACAATATAACTTAACTATTGTTAATATTAGAATCACAAACAAATCCAATAACAAGTTAACAACATTAGTAGTGCCGATATTGAGATCAAAATTGGGAGCCAACATTTTTGTGCCCCCAAACAACTTACTATACCTAAAATCAACACTGGACAATACAGAAACATACCACCCCCACGAAATCTCCCCACCAAACAACACACAACATATCACAACTTATACATTTTCTACCAAACACACAACAACTAGCCCAAATCACTCTAGACAACCACATATTAATTTCACCTACAAACAAACACGCCCTTAAAATTAATATGGAACATTCCTTTCCTTTGCAACCGCGGATAACGGATACTTCATCTCACACGACAATTTCAACCTCTCACTCAAATCCACTGCTCTGTTGTCGTCCGCCGCCCATTCAAACTTACGCACGAGCTCCGCCACCCATCTCGAAACCGAGATCATCCCCAAATTCTTCCCGGGGCAAACCCTACGCCCGGCCCCGAACGGCGCCAACCTCAAATCGCAACCGCGGACGTCCACGTCGGCGCCCCCCATCGACGGCACGAACCTCTCGGGGCGGAACTCGAGAGGGTTCTCCCACACCGAGGGGTCGTGCGTGATTGACCACATGTTGACCATCGCCGTGGTTCCCGTGGGGACCACCATGCCGTTGCTTAGTTGGACGTCAGACGTGGCGAGGCGCGCCCACGACAGAAGTGGGCCCGGCGGGTGTATCCTTAGTGTCTCTTTCACCACCGCTTGAAGATACGGCAGCGCCGCAATCTTAGCATCGTGTAGACCCACCCCCGCGCCGTCAATTTCTTGACGGAGCTTGTCCTGCACCCGAGGGTGCAATACTAGCTCCGCCATCGCCCACTCCGTTAATAACGCTGTCGTGTCAGTTCCTCGGAATATCATTTCCTACATAAATTAATAATAAAAAACACAATTAAAACCAATTTTTTTAAACAAAATTAAACTTTAACCAAAACAAAAAAGTACCCATAGAACAGCGATCATATCATCTTCATCCAACTTCTCATCTCCATCCAAAGAAAGTAACACATCAACAAAATCAGCACCATCGGACACATTCCCTCCGTCCTTCTTCGCTCTATGTTCCATTATAATCCTTTTGACAAACTTACGCACGCGCGGAACAAGCGCTTCGCACCGCGAAACGACACGAAACGGGTCGTAAACGCACGAAAGCCAAGGCAAGTAATCAGACCAATTGAAAGCCCCCAAAAGCTCAAACCCTTCCCTAACCATTTCCTCAAGCTCCTTCACCTCCGCACCATCTTTCTCCATATCATACCGCTTCCCAAAAACACTCCCCATGATATTCCCCAACGACGCCGTTTGCAAATGCCTCCGCAAACCGACGCAGCCGTTAGCCAGTTGCTCGCCCGCCACGCCGCCCACCATGGCGGCGCACACCTCCCGCCGCGCCGCCTCGTGCGCCGCAATGCGCCGCGGCGAGAACAGGTGGGACGCGGCGATGCGGCGGAGGAGGCGCCAGTACGCCCCGTTCGGGGCGAACCCGATCGCCCGGCTGAACATTAGGCACCGCGCCGACTGCTTCACCGGCCGGTCAACGAACCACGGCGAAGTCAGAATTTCCTTCGCCGTCTTATCGGCGGAAGCCACCACGACGGGTGTGGACCCCAGGCTGAACGCCATGAGCGCTTTCGCGCCCATGGCGTCAGCCATAGAGGCCAGGGAGCGGTGGGCCAGGCCGCCACCGCTCAGCGTCAACAGACTGCCTAGTACAGGAAGGCCGCGTGGGCCCGGGATGGGGACAGCGCCGGCACGGTTGCGGCCGTTTTTCCAGGCCGGGCCGCCGGGGGAGAAGGCCCAAGTGAGAAAAGCGAGAGATAAAAAGAGGGTTAAAATGGTCAAAATTAAATATTCGTCAAGAACAGTTTTGGAGCCCATAATTGCTGGGAGAGTGAAAAGCCACCAGCTTGAATCTCGTGTCGCCATTTTTGTAACCGTTTTTGAGTTTGAGTTTTTGAGAAGAAGGAAATTGTGGGGGGTGAAAAAGGAAAAAGGATGAAGGGGGTATTTATATAGGGAGATGAAGGGGGGGAATATAAATAAGTTAGGTAAAAAGATGGACCTTTTTTTTACAGGCCGTTCTTTTTTTTTTTTTTTTTGAGGGGAAACCGAACAAGGCTTAATACTATGCATTAACCATTAACCAATGAGAAGGTGTAAAAGAAAGTTCTACTTTTGGGAATTATGATCATACAAACGGGGTAATGTTTAAATAGAAAAATTATGTCGGTTTATAAATGTACTTATGAACATATACTTCATGGGACATGTAAAATGTATGGCTAGTGTAAAAATGTATTACAAATGTACTTATGAACATATACTTCATGTAAAATTGTGAAAAAATATGTAGAATTGTTAGAAGTGTATATGTATGGGTTCACAAGTCAAACTATAATACATCAATACTAATTGAATGTTTCACGGCATACATAGTCGGTAATTGAACTAAAATGTCAAATAAGAGAAAATTACATGACATGTTTCTTTAAAAAAACTAATTAAAAATTAAAAATACAGAATAAGATATACCTTAAAGTACTCATTACATGATGAGGCCATGAATTGTCCTCTGCTAGGCGATGGGAACCAGACATGACGGTGTGGCTACATCTTATAGATTTCTGAGTTGACGAGAAGACGACAGGACGAGTGAGGTTTTGGGAGGGAAATGTGGCATCAAATTCATTCCTATCTTAAAATTATGTTTTGGACAATATTATGTAACGAAATCAAAAGTATATAAATAGAAAGAGTGAAAATTGAATACACCTGGGGTAATGTTTAAATGGAAAAATTATGTCGATTTAGAGTAAATCTGTTGCTTTTGGGACATGTAAAATGTATGGCTTGTGTAGAAATGATAACAAATGTACTTACTCCTCAACATATACTCCATGTTGAATTGTGAAAAAAATTGTAGAATTGAGAGAAGTATATATGTATGGGTGCACGAGTCAAACTATGACACATCAATACTAATCGAATGTTTCATTGCATACATAGTCGGTTATTGAGCTAAAATATCAAACAAGTGAAAATTACATGACATATTTCTTTAAAAAACTAATTAGAAATTAAAAATAAAGAATAAAATATACCTTAAAGTACTCTTTATCTGATGAGGCCATGAATTGTCACTGCTAGGCGATGGGAACCAGACATGGCGGTGCGGCTACAACTTATAGATTTCAGAGTTGAAGAGAAGACGACAGGACGAGTGAGGTTTTGGGAGGGAAAGGTGGCATCAAATTCATTCCTATCTTAAAATGATATTTTTGGGCAGTAATATGTAACGAAATCAAAAGTGTATAAATAGAAATAGTGGAAATTGAATAAAATCAAAAGCGTAGGAATGTTAAGAGTGAGAATTGAATGTTGGAGAATGATTTAGTGACAGGAGTTAAACAATGTAATATATATATATATATATATATATATATATATATATATATATATATATACTTATCTAATAAGAAAATGTTGTACCAAATAATTGTTACTAATTTTGTCATAAATTTTTAAAACATTAATAAAGGTTTTGTAGCTCAAATGGTAAAGTAAGTTTTATTTTTCTTCTTTGAATGCTAGAGGTACAAGGTTCAATCCCCCCATATCTACAACACATATGTATTCACTAATTTTATTTTGAGTATTTCTAATTTTTTATTTATTATTATTATTTTTGAACTAGATATATTTATACATATCTGATAACAATATATCATATTAAAAATAGAAATAAAAACAAAAAAATATTATTATAAATGACAGTGTGTGCATGTATTTTCAGAGTGTTGTTGAAAATGTTATGCAACATGTAAAACAACATATGACAACGGAAGTATAAAAAAGCAAGTGCAAAGGATTTCAAAAAAATTTATAGTCTGTAATCCAGACTACACGAACCTCATGGTTAAAAACATCACTATAACAAGTAGTGAGATACACACGAACCTCTTACAAGATCCTAAAAGGTGTAGTGAAAAATCACACACAAAAAATCAATATATTCAATCAAGTAACTAGTGATCTTATTCAACCTAAAACTTGATCTAACAAGACAAAATCAATACTGATGGGAGAGATTGTATTCCCTCGACCAATACAAATAGAATAACATCGACCCTCACACTCCTAGAATTACAAACACTCGATTTTTCACTCTTGGTTGTGTCTTGGATGCTACTCTCTTAAGTTTGGAGTAGAGCAAATGGTATTTCACTTTAACTCGAACTTGAATGTCGACCAATGCAGTCTATTTATAGACTTTCGGACCAACTGCATTGTCCTATCCACTTAGTGTGAATAGCCTTGAACATCTCATCCACTATCTCCATGATCTTGGTGTAACCACCCATGATCTTTCTATTCTTACTCCATTCCAGCGCAACCGCTTGATAATATCCGAAATTGTCTTCAACCTGCAATGTAGGAAACATAAAAAAATACATCTGTTAAAACGGAGTCAGTGTTAGGAGAAAGGACAAATTTATAATGTTGTGCAGAATGTTGTCCATCTGGAACAACATCCGTGCAACATCAACAAACTCCCCCAATTTGGTCTTTCTACTACAACACACCTAATGTTAAAAACAACATCCGAACTTGTGTCAGGAAAGAAACAAATAATAGTTATTCAGAGAACAACTACTATTCAACCAAATCATAATTTAAAAACAAACACAAGCACTAAGTACATCAACAGTGTACTTAGGCCAAAGTATCCAACAACATAAAGTAAATGACAGAAATATAAACCTATCATCTAAATGTCCATTAACAGAGCTTATAAAGTAAAGTGTAGTAAATAAAAATATTACAACACAGAAGTGAATTTCTATAGTGAAATAAAGGGAAAGACTGGGCCATTGGAATGGTTGCATCTCCATAATCTGCAAATGCCCCCCCATACTTCAAAAATTCCCCCTGTCTTGAATCTGATCACCAGTTATCAGCACCATATAGCTGATCAATGATAACAACACTCTCTGGAGACATGTTCTCCCTGGTAGGTGTTTTTAACAGCTCATCATCAGTGTTATCAGAGCTATCATCAATTGGTTCAGGAACAATCTGTTCAACAGCAGCATTGAGTACATCTTCCACAGCATCCTCCACAGCCTCATCAACAACCTCATTAACAATATCTTCAACCTCTCTGTCTTCAACATCATTCTGATCATCTTGTGCAGCAGCACCATCATCATCCTCATTATCAACATTATTAGCATCATCTGGTTGATCATTCTTCTCACCTGCATGGCCAGATGGACCAACTCCATCATCACCATCATCATTAGGACCATCATCAGGTGATCCTCCCCCTGTTGGAGTAGAAAACAGGCCTCTCCAGAAGGTTTGCTGTTTAACCAGAGTATCTATACTGTGCTGGATGGATTGAATTTGATCAGTAATGAAAGAATTAGAAAAAGTGACATTAGGGATACCATTACTTCTGGTGTCTGTGTAAGGAATGTTGCCAACAGACTGGGTAACATTTTCTGTATGTTGTTTAGGTTCCTCCATAGGTAGATCAACTACACGGTTACCACCTTTCAGAACTGGGAAAATCCCAAAACTAGGGATAAAACCACTTATCTTCTCTTCTCTAGGTCTGTCAAACTCTAAGTTATCCAAGAACTGACAGATCAAGCTTGGATATGGAAACAATCCACCATCACCATGTTTTCCAGCAAAAGACATCATATTATCAAATATGATTTGTCCCATATTGAACTTGTTCAGATGAACAATCTTGTAAAGCAGGAAAGCCTGTTCTTTAGTAAGCACAGTGGAGTTTCTAGAAGGGAACCATTTTGAGACCAACAGTTTATGCATCACATAATAGAGAGAAGTCATTTTGGCAGCAGAAAATTGTAATGTCCATTCAGAATATCTTCCTCCAGTTATCACATACATCACTTCCCCAATTTCTAGATCAATAGGTTCTTCCTCTACATTCCTAATCTTTAAGAAAATATTGATGCGTCTAGGAGTGATGGTAACTACATGATAAGTGGATTATATTGTGTTATTTAAGTTACTAGAGTGTGATTATTTGCATTTTAATGTGACTTGTTTGCGTGTTTTTTCACTTATATTTACGTTGATGAGTTGAAGACCCACTTGATCTTTTGTTTGAGTTTTTTGGTGTTTTAGGGCCTTTTTGAAGATATAGAAGTGTTGGAGAAGGGCCCAAAGATCCATAATAAGTATTGAACCGAATTTCACTCATGGCAGCCCACACTGGGGAGCCCAGTGTGGACCAAAATCTTGAACCAGATGGGCCAGCGGGATTTTTACTAATTCCAGCCCAAATTACATTGAGAAAAAGGCCACTTATGTCTGGTTATTGAGGGAGTCAGAGTGGGGATACAAAACGGAGACATGAGAGGGCATTTGAAGAAGGGAGATTTCCATGGAGAAGAACTTGAAGATGCCTGCAACCATGTTTAGCTAATATTTTTATTTCAATTCCAGTGATTTCTAAACTCATGTTTTAATTATTATTAGTTGAATTCAGTAACGTTTGTGATACCTTTGCTCAGGATTATTTATATCATCTGTTTTATTTTCTTTCATGCTTGATTATTTAATTTAGATTGATCACCTAGGTTATTTAATTCTTGCATGCCTGCTAGTCTGTAATTTGTAATCCGTAATTGTTATGAATTTATGGCAATTGGTAGCAACTAGTAATATTTTGCTAGGGTGATATAAATCAAATTCTTTCTAATCGAGCTTGCGTATTCGAGAATTTGTTTGTCCTTTATCCTAGTGCTTAATGCTTTTATCGAATTAAATTTAGATCGTATCTAGACTGTTCGGCTAAAAAGACTCGTTGGAGAGCTTGTTTCAATTGAATATAATTAAGGGATAATATCGATAAACGAAGCTTGTTGTTTATTGAGGGACATTAGTCTTTGAGCAAAGGTGGAGTCAAACGTTACATTTAACTAAAATAGTTAGAACTGAGGGATGAATGAACTGTGAATAGAAAGTCTTTTATTGATTGAGTTTATTTGTTATTTTAGTTCCTTGATTTTTGTCTTAGTAGTATTTTAGTAAACCAATCCAAACTCCCCCTATTTGTTTGTTTAGTAAGTCTCCATTAAATCCATTGAAGACGCATAATAATTATTCTACGTTCCATGTGGATCGACCCTTTACTTGTCCTACTATACTCTAGTGGATTGGTTAAGGTAATTAATTTATTTTTGGGTGCCGGCGACAGCACACCACTAGGTTTTTTTGGAATCTCCATCTCTTCATCATAGTCCTCTACAGTGATAGGATCATCAGAACCACCATCTGTCCTTTTTGGACGTATCCCTGTATAGTCCACCTTTTTGCCTAGGTTTCTCTGTGACATTCTCCTCTTTCCCCATCTACCAACACCTCTTTTGGGAGCTAGCTGTTTAGTTCTCAGCCTAATGTTCTTCAATTTCTCCCCCATTCCTTCTGAATCAGAGGAATTAACATCATGCATTTCAACATCGGTTGTTTAAGTAGGGTTTTCTGGAGGGTTTTCAGAAACAGGTTCAGAAGTAGGGGTTTCTGAGGGTATTTCTGGAGCGGTTTCTTCAGCCAAAGGTCAAGCTGAGAGATCAACATAGTCAGAAACATTTACTAAGTTAGAACCAAAGTAAATGTCAGGCAAAACGATCGGGTTCTGTTCAACGACTTATTTTACAAGGTAAGCAACAAGTGATTTTGGAGCGGATTCAGGAATATGTAGTGCATGAGGTTTAGGAATGGAAGAAGAAGATGATCCACCAACATTTGTGGAATCATAATCTGGGTTCATTGAGGCCATTTCAACGAGAAAGTTTAAAGGGTTTGAGTTTTCCGGAGAAGAAGATTTCGAGTGAGAAGGGTTTGCGTGAGTTTGTGAATGATCAGGAGTGACCGATGGGTTTTGTTTTTCAGCCATTTCACCGCCTTTCTGTCCAATCAAATTAAATACACAGACAATTAAAATAATGTTATATGAAATATAGGAGGGAAAAGTATAGTATGTGACTGAAAAATAAAGGAATAACACAAGAGACAACAACAAACCTCGAATCCAATATGCAACAATAATGTTTTCAGCTTTCAATATTAAACATCACAAACAAATCGACCATAAATAGAGATCAAAGCGGAGGTTATTACACATACCCACAAAAACCGATCAGGAGTGGGAACAAAATGTAATCACCCACTAAAAAGTAAATTGTGATCGTGTGCTGTGTAAGAGCCGCCAAAAATATTTTCAAAAACCAAGAAACCATATCCAAAATTAAATAAACGCAAATCAGTTCAAAGAACTCGTTCAATCCAAAAAATCAGCTTAAGAGGAACATTAAACAAATCATGTATGATAGATAAAGTTCGAATCACTTAAGGTTTCACAAAATGTCGGCACACATATATCTCAACACTCAATTTTGTATGAAATTTATCATCAAAGTGTTGCATATTTTGAATTTTTCTTTAAACACATGTTCACATTGATCCATCTTTTCAAGAGAGTGCATCGTAGTAGCGAGCTTCGTGCCCCATTATTACTCAATGGATTGTGAACAAACATGGATGTATGTTTAATCACCTTTTGAAAAGAGAACATCCTAGTAGCGAGCTTCATGTCCCATAGTTACTCAGTGATTACACATCTAAGTTGTGCTTCATTTTTAATGCATTTAAGAGATATATGCCTAGGACTCTGTATCAAAACCATGATTCAAACAATAAGATCAAAACACTATCATTTAAAGTTCAAAAATAAGCAAATCAGCAAACAAACTCATTATCAGAACCACAATGTTGCTCCAAATGTTGAGAAACATTTGCCACAACATCTAGTGTTTATTTTCAGATATAGCAAAAACCAAGAGATTTTCTAAGTGAAGAAAACCTCTCATTATCAAGGGCTTTTGTGAAAATATCAGCAAGTTGTTTTTCAGTAGAAATGCATTCTAACTTCACAACTTCTTCCTCTACAAGATCTCTTATAAAGTGATGTCTTATACTTATATGCTTAGTCAAAGAATGTTGCACAGGATTCTTGGAAATATTGATAGCACTAGTATTATCACAATAAACAGTCAAAATACCACTTTCCAACTCATAATCATCAAACATCTTTTTAAGCCATAGCAGTTGAGTGCAACAACTTCCAGCAGCAACATATTCAGACTCAGCTGTCGATTGTGAAACACAATTCTGTTTCTTACTATTCCAGGAGATAATGTTGTTTCCCATGTAGAAACATCCTCCACTAATACTTTTTATGTCATCACAATCACCTGCCCAATCTGCATCACTATAGTCAACTAAAGAGCAATTAGTATCCTTTGAGTACCAAATACCTAGATCACATGTTCCAGCCACATATCTTATAATTCTTTTTACAGAATTGAGATGTGATTCCTTAGGATTAGCTTGATATCTAGCACAAAGACAGACACTATACATAATATCACGCCTACTAGAAGTTAAATACAAAAGACTATCAATCATTGATCTATACAAAATAGGATCAACATCTTTTCCAATCAAGTCTTTACTCAACTTTTGAGTTGAACCCATAGGAGTTTTCATAGTTTTAGCACTTTCCAGACCAAACATTTTCACCAAATTCTTAGTATATTTGTTTTGAAAAAAGAAAATGTCATCTTTCATTTGTTTGATTTGAAGACCTAAAAAGAAATTCAGTTCTCCAACCATGGACATTTCAAAAGTACAGGTCATTTCTTTAACAAAACTTCCAAGCATATCATTACTAGTTGAACCAAATACAATATCATCAACATATATTTGAGCAACCATGATATCATTCTTAGAATTTTTAATGAACAAGGTTCTATCAGCTTCACCTCTCAAAAATTCAAGTTCAAGTAAGAAATCAGTAAGACTACCATACCAAGCTCTAGGTGCTTGTTTTAGACCATATAAAGCTTTCTTTAACTTGTAAACATGATCAGGAAATTCTAGATTTTCAAAACCTTTAGGTTGTTCAACATAAGCTTCATCATCCAGAATACCATTTAAGAAAGCAGCTTTAACATCCATTTGATGCAAGTTAATGTTAATGAAACATGCAATAGCAAGAAGTAATCTAATAGATTCTATTCTAGCAACAGGAGCAAATGTTTCATCAAAATCTATTCCTTCGATCTGAGTATAACCTTGAGCAACCAATCTAGCCTTATTTCTCACAATATTACCAGATTCATCAGTTTTATTTTTTAAAATCCACTTTGTTCCTATGACATTATTATCAGAATTAGGTCTAGGTACAAGTGTCCAATCATCATTTCTTTCAAACTGATTAAGCTCTTCATGCATAGCATTTATCCAGTTTTCATCATTAAGAGCTTATTTCACATTCTTAGGCTCTATTGCAGAATGATAACACTCAAAAGTTATCTGATTGCATATGGATGACATGCAAACTGATCTTACAAGATTTGATATGAATACTCATTCTTCTTCTAGTTTGTACACCTATGGTAGCTTCTCCAATGATCTGATCTGATGGATGACTTTTCATTATCTTTGTTGAGGGAACCAACTGTTTTGAATACTGTGAATCTTGTGACAGATTTTCAGTATTTGAACTTTTGGGTAGTGTTGAATCAGATGTTGAAGGAACATTCTGATCAACATCCTTACTATCTTCAGTGTCAACAGTATCTTTGGATACTTCTATCAAATCTGATACATTGTCTTCAGCACTTTTTCCTGCAAGACTTGCAAGTTCATCAAATACCACATTAACAGATTCTTGCATTGTATCAGTTCTCAAGTTATAGATTCTATAAGCCTTGCTATTCTTAGAATATCCTAAGAAAAATCCTTTATCACTCTTTGAATCAAACTTGTGCAACTGATCTCTATCATTCAAAATGTAACAAACACAACCAAAAACATGAAAATATTTCAAATTTGGTTTCTTGTTATTCAGAATCTCATAGGGAGTACAATTACTACCAGAACGAATATACACTCTATTCACATGTGACAGACAATATTTAAAGCTTCAGCCCAGAATTTCTTAGAAAGACTCTTTGAGGTTAGCATAACTTTTGCCATTTCTTGCAAAGTTCTATTCTTTCTTTCAGCAATTCCATTTTGTTGAGGAGTTTTAGACGAAGAAAACTCTTGCAAAATACCTTTCTTTTCACAAAAAATAGTAAACAAACTATTTTCAAATTCTCTTCCATGATCAGACCTTATCCTACTGATCTTTAAGCATAAAACAGTTTTAAACCTTTTGTAAAGAATTTTAAACTCAGAAAAGGTATCAGATTTTTCTTTCAGAAATATAACCCAAGTATATCTAGAAAAATCATCTACAAGAGCATAAGAATACCTCTTTCCACCTAAACTTTCAGTTTCCATAGGACCCATTAGATCCATATGAATCAACTCACAACACCTGTTTGTTGTACATGCTGACAACATTTGATGTGTTGTCCTTACTTGCTTACCTTTCTGGCATGGTCCACATAATTTTCCTTTTTCAAAGTTAAGATCAGGTAAACCAACAACAGCACCTAGTCTATGCAATTTCTTAATACTTCTGTAATTAGCATGACCAAGTTTTTTATGCCACAAAATAATATCATCTGCTTTAGCACTTTTACAAGTATGGTTTGAACCAATCAAATAACAATTATCAGCAGATCTATTGCCATTCATTAAACATTCATCATTCTTATTAAACACATAGCATGAATTCTTGTCAAATTTCACATGTAAATCATCATCACATAACTGACTAATACTAATCAGATTAGCAAGTAATTCTTTTACATGTAACACATTTTTCAACTTTGGAAAACTAGGAACATTCAAGGTTCCTTTACCAACAACTTTACCTTTTGAACCACCACCATAGGTAACATGACCACCAACACAAGATGTATAATTAGTCAGATGGTTGACTTGACCAGTCATGTGTCTAGAACAACCACTATCAAAGTACCAAGATCCAGGAACACATGTTTTCAAAGATGTATACATAACATTACAGGACATATTCTTATGAATCAATTTTTTAGTGTTGTTAACCTGTTTTATAGGGTGTTCAACTTTATCAGGTAAAACAATTCCAGCTTTTAAGTCTCTTCTTAACTTAGAACAATATGGACGAATGTGACCTATTCCAGCACAATAAAAACAGACATACTCTTTAAACAAACCTTCAGATTTCTTTTGTTTACCTTTAAAAGATTTTGGTAAAGAAGTTCCAGCTTTTACAAAAGAAATAGGTTCACAGGATAATGGAGTATTCTCAAAAGTTTTCTCAAAATCAAGTCCAGCATTACCATATCTACCAATCATTAATGCTTCATTCAATTCAGTAGTGCTAGCTGAAAACTTTTTAAAACTAAGAGTAGTGCACTTAAGTTCATCTTTCAAAGCAGATTTTTCCACAACTTTTCTAGTTAAAAGAACTTCAAGCTTTACAAGATTCTCTTTCAAATCTGAATTTTCTAAAGATAAGGAACTCAACACCTGTGTTTGAGTTTCTAAATCAGATTTAAACTTCAGATATTCAGAGTTACAATCAGCAGAACTTGATGTTTCAACACTCAGAATAGTTCCTACAAAACAGTTAATCTCAGAATCATATTTACTGAATGTTGTTTTAGATGTTGTGATAACATCTGAATCTGCTTCAGACCAATAATCATCGAGATCATCATCAAATGTATCATCATAAACTATTCTAGCAGACATAACACTTAATTCATATTTATCAGCATCAGTTTTATCATCAGAATCATCACTTAAGGTAGCATTAAAGTTCATCTTCTTCCTAAGCATAGTATTAGCACATGCATTAACATAATGACCATATCCAGAACATGCATCACATTTAACCTTTTTTCTGTATTTAGGATCATATTTGAACTTGTTATCCTTAGAAAATTGTCTAGATTGATTGAAATTGGAAGACTGACTTGGAACAAGCTTTTTATCAGAGGGAGAAGTATTCTGATTATTTCTATCTTTTGGTTGAAAATTACCATTTGATTTTCTGAACTTTCCTTTTAGAAAAGATTTGAATTGCTTAGTGATAAGAGCAAATTGTTCAGAAACATCTTCATCACATAAATAAAAAACATCTTCATCAGAATCAACTTCAGTCACAAAAGGATGTTTACCAATATTATCAGAAGTTTCACCTCTAAAAGCAAGTACTTTCTTGTCTTTATCTTTCTCATGTTTATCATTATCTAACATGTTTGAGTTAATTTCATAAGTTTTCAAAATACTGATCAACTCATTTTGACTCAATAAATCAATGTTCTTAACCTCTTATATTGCACATATTTTAACATCAAATCGTTTAGGAACAGTTCTAAGTATCTTATTGACTAACCGAGTGTTGGAAATTGGATCATCAAGTAAGTGTGACTCATTAGCAATCTCACTTATCCTTTCATTGTATGATGAAATGGTTTCATCATCTTTCATCCTCAAGTTTTCAAACTTGGTTCCCAGCATTCTGAGTCTAGTCTTTTGAACACTTTCTGATCCTTCACAATGTTCCTACAATATTTCTCATGCATCCTTAGAAGAAACACAATTAGATATCAGTTTAAACATAGAAACATTAGTAGCAGTAAATATCGCATTAAGGGCTTTAGAATTGAAGTTGGCCGATATGCATTCATCATTGGACCAATCAATTTCCTTTTTGACTTGCGATTCTCCATCTTTATCATCAAATGTCCTTTTGGATTCCAACCAGATAACACACTACGACATGCTCTCTCATCTATAGACTTAATGTATATGCGCATTTTAGGTTTCCAGTAAGGGTAATTTGATCCATCCAAAATTGGAGGTTTTAAAGAAGGAGTCAGTGGATAATCCATTGCAAAAATACACTTTAAAACACATGACCTTTAACTTAGTGTATCAAGTTTATGGCTCTGGCGCCAACTGACAGTGTGTGTGCGTGTATTTTCAGAGTGTTGTTGAAAATGTTATGCAACATGTAAAACAACATATGACAGCGAAAGTATAAAAACGCAGTGCAAATGATTTCAAAATTTTGTGTAATCTGTAATCCAGACTACACGAACCTCATGGTTAAAAACATCACTATAACAAGTAGTGAGATACACACGAACCTCTTACAAGATCCTAAAAGGTGTAGTGAAAAACCACACACCAAAAATCAATCTATTCAATCAAGTAACTAGTGATCTTATTCAACCTAAAACTTGATCTAATAAGACAAAATCAATACTGATGGGAGAGATTATACTCCCTCGACCAGTACAAATAGAATAACATCGACCCTCACACTCCTAGAATTGCAAACACTCAGTTTTTCACTCTTGGTTGTGTCTTGGATGCTACTCTCTTAAGTTTGGAGTAGAGCAAATGGTATTTCACTTTATCTCGAACTTGAATGTCGACCAATGCAGTCTATTTATAGACTTTCGGACCAACTGCATTGTCCTATCCACTTGGTGTGAATAGCCTTGAACATCTCCTCCACTATCTCCATGATCTTGGTGTAACCACCCATGATCTTTCTATTCTTACTACATTCCAGTGCAACCGCTTGACAATATCTGAAATTGTCTTCAACCTGCAATGTAGGAAACATAGAAAAATTGATCTGTTAAAACGAAGTCAGTGTTAGGAGAAAGGACAAATTTATGATGTTGTGCAGAATGTTGTCCAATATCTGGATTAACATCCGTGCAACATCAACAATAAATATTTTGTCATGAAATTTTAAAAGTTGCATATATAAATGATTAATAATATACATAATAGAAATTTTAAAAGTTGCATATATCAATGATTAATATTATACATAATAAATTTAGTATTTAATGTGGCTATTTTTAAAAAAAAAAAATCAATTACTCCCTCCATCTTTTTTTAAATTACTCATTTCACTTTGACACCGGTTTTAATGAGAAAGTTATTCATTAACATTTGAAGGGAATAAAGTAGTTTTATCATAAAAGTGTTTTAGATAACTTAAGTGAATGAGACAAAATAAAATTACGTTTGAATGTAATTATTAGTGACATGAAATGTAATTTAGTGATGTTTGTAGTGGGATAGTTTGAAACATTAGAATTACTTTATTGTTATTTGGGATATGTGGAAAAAAAATCGGACATTTTTAGAATTTGAGCAATCTAAATAAAGACGGAGAGCGTATTATAAATATATAAAAATAAAAGTGCGATTATTTATAGAATTTATATATTTATTTGTATAATTATTTGATATGATATGTGATTTAAATTGATTTTTCAAATTACTATAAATTTTTATTTTATATATTATTGGAGTTAAACTTAAATTATTAGTTTAATCATTTTAAATTAAGTTATTAGTTTACATTATTAGTAGAATTGTAAAACGACACAAGGTTGGTTGTGATAAAACTCAGTACCCATGTTATTAAGTAAAAATATTAAAAGAGACCAAAACATGATAAATTGTGGGTATTCCTGGAATGGCAATGATTTTATCAGATAGTACACCTTTTTTCAAGTTTTAGAGAAGTCAATTTTGAGCAATGATATTTTATGGTATGACCATTAACAAGAGTTATGGATTTTTTAAGGAGACCAATTTTTAATCATGGACATTTATATGTTGTCATGACTATTTGAAAATTTGGACATGCAACGAGAATGACGACAACAGGTGACAATCAACATTGTTTATAAAGAAATAATTTCAAGTTGTAAGAAAAAATAATATATTTCAAACTTTCACTATTTAACAATGTAAACTTTTTTCAGCATGTTGTTTCGAGCTATTTTCTACGCCTGATTTCAAAAGTAAAAATTGTTCACAAATCTTTTGTTGCATTGCATTGAAATTGAAAAAAAAAAGTGATTGCATAATATATAAATAATTAAAGAGTATAAGAAAAAATATTACAATTATTAAAAAAAAAATTCTACTTCATTTAACATGAAAACATATATATTATCATACTCATTTTATACTCACAAATCGTGCAACACACAGGTGATGTACTAGTACTACCTGTTGTGTTCGATATAATAAATCAGGATTAATCGAACATCAAAGAGCGACACGTGTAATGTTTGAATATAATAATCATGCCCGGTGGGCGAGTTACTTTTTGTTCGCCAACCGATCAGAATTGCTCGGCCAGCCTACCGAACAAACTAAACCAGGTCAGTATGTTCGAACTCAAATCTCCTGAAAAACCGACATCTTAAAGGCGACGAACAGAAAGTCCAACCGAACAAAAGATTAATTCTGACGATTAAAAGAGCGTCCTACAGACGACGTTTATACAAAGATCAATCTAGAAGATGAAGTCAGAAACGTGGCAACACCACCGGAGTTCTTGCATGGTCCAAAGAATCCAGCACATGCTTTACCAATCCAGCTCATGCTTGACAAAGTATGATAAATGGAAGTAAAAAGAGGAAAAAAAGGGTTGAAAAAGAAAAGAATCCCAGAGAAATAGCCGACAAAAAATTCCCTGAGAGGTGAGGAATAGAAAAATTAGAGTGTTCATCCATATATATGAAAAACCCGGGAACTCATTCGATAACCTGCATCGATTCATCTTCATAAGATGTATCAAGAACTGTACGTGTAAGGCTCTCAGTACTACATCCTGGCTTGGTATGCCCCCAGAGTAGTCTTTTATTGACGAACTGGGTCAACAAATCCATCTTATTTACTGTTTATTTTACACGTATATGTTTTTGTTTGCGAGTCGTAATTAAATTAGCCACATAATATTCATCAACGAAAACGACTCGCGACACTACCAAAGAAAAAAATGTGTTGCCAGTCTATACAAAATAAGACATGTATAAAAATAATCCCAATAATCAATCAGTTTTTTTATTTATTTTTCTAAATTTAATTTTGCAAAAGAATTGTGCAGGATTCAACTCCAATCAACCGACAATCTTGGAGAATTTTTTTTGTGAGAAATTAAAAAAAATGATGAGCATAATATACTCAATGCAAGCGATTTTTTTTATTGTCGGGTGCTGTTTTGAGATTTTTGGGCCTACTATAAAGTGTTGCACATGTGCAAAAAAATTGCATATATACTACCTCTGCCCTAATTTTGTTTGGTCACTTATTGTAGATCCGAATTTAAAAAAAAAAAGGGAAATACTTGTATTAAATTGTGTAAAGTGTATTTGGTGAATGTGTATGGAATTCAACTTTATAAAAAGTATTGTTTATTAGTATTAAATTATGTAAAGTGAATTTAGTGTGTATAGTAGAGTGAAATGTCATGTAAATAAATTATGTTTATAAGAGGCATTGTTTTGTAAAGAAAATTGTTTTATTTCCCTTTTAGGAAATGATCAATCTAAATTAGGACACCTATTTACGGAAAATGATGAATCAAAATTAGGACGGGGAATACAAAATAATTTTGCACGCACGCACGCAGGATTTTTTTCGCACATATGCAATTTTCGGGCTTAGAAAAAGAAAAAAATTGTAAACATAATGAAAAATATTTGTACATGTGCAATATAATTTTGCACATACTCCCTAAAATAATTTTTAAAAAAAAAATGAATCAGGTAATTCTTCTAGTACTCCAGTCGCCGAAAAATCTGGGAGATGAAAGATATTCTCTTGTTTTTTTTACTAAAGAAAATGATAGGTTTTAAATCACCTCTTAAATGTAATACTACTAAAATAATAATTAGTTGTATTGGAACATTAATTACTCTATCTCGTAAGCTTGATAGGAACGGAAATTACTCTATTGGACGATTTTTATTTTTATTTTTAATGAAAAGAAAGTGTGATAAATATTGGTTCAATTGAAACGGAAACCAAACAAGACTTAATACTATGCATTAACCATTAACCAATGAGAAGGTGTAAAAGAAAGTTCTACTTTTGAAATTTTTTATCATACAACCGGGTAATGTTTAAATAGAAAAATTATGTCGGTTTAGAGTACATGTTTTGCTTTTGGGACATGTAAAATGTATGGCTAGTGTAGAAATGTATGACAAACGTACTTATGAAAGTGTATATGTATGGGTTCATGAGTCAAACTATGACACATCAGTACTAATTGAATGTTTTAACAATATGTATAGTCTGTTATTGAACTAAAATGTCAAATAGTGAAAATTACATGACGTATTTCTTTAAAAAACTAATTAGAAATTAAAAATACAAGAGTAGAATATACCTTAAAGTACTCATTATCTGATGATGCCATGAATTGTCACTGCTAGGCGATGGGAACCAGAGATGGCGGTGTTGTAGGAATGTTAAGAGTGGGAATTGAATGTTGGAAAATAGTTTAGTGATGGGAGTTGAACAATGTAATACTAGGGAGCGGATTGCGTGTTGTACAACATGGTCCTGTCCACCCAAAAAGACGACGTTAACTATTAATTATGTATTTTCTTATTAACTTTTATTATAGCCTTTTGTTCCTAATTCAGTATTTTTTAATTCTTAGTATGTTTCTTTGTTGACAAATTCTCTTGTACACCGTTTGCACCAATTTATAATTGGTGCAATTGAATTTTTTTTTTTTTTTTTTTCGGTTTTTTTACCCGGCTCGGACCCGACCCGATCCAAACTCGGCCGACTATTTCATGGTTTACCCGACCTGATTGAGTTTATGAGGGATTTTTTTAGTTTTTTTTACCCTGTCCGAACTCAACCCGACCCGATCTGAACCCGGCCAAAGTGGTTCACGGTTCACTCGACCCGAATGGTTAATGATTTAGGGTTCATGGTTTAGGGTTTAGATTTTTGGTTCATGATTCATCTAAATTAAAATTGAATTCAATTGCACCAATTGCACCTTATGCAATTGGTACACACAAGCATCACTTTTCTTTGTTTATGTTTGCAATTTGCTATTGGATCCTTTTTTTCCCCAATTAAAATGTGCATTTATCTTATATAAAATCTGTTGCTTTTTTTTTTTTTTGTCATCACTTTTCCTTATTAATTCATGGCATTGAAATGACTATATTTTATTCAATGGCTATTTTGTATTTAATGTTATTAGTTTTATATATTTTTTATTTGTTATAATATCTCATAAAATTATTTAGACGATCCGTTGTTACCAAAATAAAAATAACCTTAATTACCAACTTGATAATTTGTTTCAATATTTGTGCGAATTATATACACACCTGACGTTGTCATGTGGGATAATGAAATTAACTTTTATGTAGAGATATTCCATAGTCATTTTTTCAAAGAATGTGACTCATGTACACAAGGTGCATCATACACTCCATAATACATTTTATAATTATATAATTTATAAACATTGTAAGCAACTCCAAACCCAAGCACAAGATGGTGGGATTAATTCGAAAAGAAGACGACAGAACGAGGGAGGTTTTGGGAGGGAAAGTGGGTTTCAAATTCATTCCTTTCTTAAAATGATATTTTGGGCAGTAATATGTAACAAAATCAAAAGTGTATAAATAGAAAGAGTGGAAACTGAATAAAATCAAAAGTGTAGGAATGTTCTTGTCAAAAAAAAAAGTGTAGGAATGTTAAGAGTGGGAATTGAATGTTGGAGAATGGTTTAGTGATAGGAGTTAAAATAATGTAACACTACCAAAAAAAAATAAAAAATGTGTTGCTAGTCTATACAAAATAGAAAGCACATGTATAAAAACATTCTCAGAAATCAATCAGTTTTTTTTATTTTTTTTAAATTTAATTTCTCAAAAAGAATTGTGCAGGAATATAACCGGCAATCTTGGAGGAAAAAAATTGTGATAAATAAAAAAAAAAAAAAAATTGCACGTACGCATGAATTTTTTTTGCACATATGCAACTTTTGGACTCAGGAAATTATGTCAAATAAAATTTGCACACACGTAAAGAAATTTGTAAACATAATAGAAAATATTTTTACATGTGCAATATAATTTTACACATATATTCTAAAATAAAAATAAAAAATAAAATTTTGAACGGGGAATTCTTATTTATACTCTAAACAATAATATTTTTGAGGTGATATTATTTACATTTTATTTCATGTCACCTATAAATATCACCTCACAATTTGTGTTTTTTTTAATCAACTTAATTTGAAAACAAAACCCAGTCTAACTATGAACATCCCATTATTGTTGCCCTAAGCGGTGATTTTTTTTTTTTGTATAGTGATTATTTTTAAATTTTAATAGTTATATCAATAATTGTACATTCATAATACGTGAATTATAATTTAGGAGGCAAGAGATGGTGAGGGTGACCATGT
This sequence comes from Stenogyne calaminthoides, assembly GCA_037126765.1. NCBI lineage: Eukaryota > Viridiplantae > Streptophyta > Magnoliopsida > Lamiales > Lamiaceae > Stenogyne > Stenogyne calaminthoides. The sequence goes on from JBBCBC010000002.1 coordinate 3,355,183, forward strand.
GTACTGGTGCATCGATGAACACCGTTTGCAAATTGTTGACATGGGGGGCTCTTGCGCCTCTTAACACTATGACACATCAGTACTAATGGAATGTTTCACCGCATACATAGTCGGTTATTGAACTAAAATGTGAAAAAGTGAAAATTACATGACATATTTCTTTAAAAAAACTAGTTAGAAATTGAGTGGATCTCATGTGCACCCGGATGCACCGTGCACTCATGGTGCATTTTAGAACCGTGCAATTATACAAAATAAAAACATGCAACTATTCCAAACAGAAGCATGCAACTATGTCCCCATATTGACAATTGCACTTTTCTGTGTAAATAAGTTGCACTTTTCAACATAACAAGTTGCACGCTTCTAAAATGCACTATGAATGCACGGTGCACCCGGATGCATACAAGACCTAACCTTAGAAAGTAAGAATACATAATAGGATATATCTTAAAGTATTCATTATTTGATGAGGCCATGAATTGTCCCTGCTAGGCGATGGGAACCAGAGATGGCGGTGCGGCTACAACTTATAAATTTTAAAGTTGAAGAGAAAACGACAGGACAAGTGAGGTTTTGGGAGGGAAAGAGGTTTCAAATACATTCCTTTCTTAAAAGTGTAGGAATGTTAAGAGTGGGAATTGAATGTTAGAGAATGGTTCAGGGATATGAGTTAAAACAATGTAACACTAATACTACATAAAAATATTTCCCAATAATCAATCAGTTTTTTATTTATTTTTCTAAGTTTAATTTTGTATAAAATTGTGCAGGAGGTTTCAACTCCAATCAACTGCCAATCTTGGAGAAAAAGTTTTGTGAGAAATAAAAAAAAATATGATGAGCAAGGTATATTCAATGCATGCGATTTTTTTTATTGTTGGGCCTTGTATGAGATTTTTGGGACCATGTGCAAATAAAATTGCATATATATAAAAATAATTTTGCGTGCACGCATGGATTTTTTTCGCATTTTTAATTTTTGGGCTCAAGAAATTGTGTCAAATAAAATTTGCACACGCGTAAAGTAATTTGTAAACATAATGGAAATTTTTTGTACATGTGCAATATAATTTTGCATATAATCTAAAATAAAATAAAATAAAATTTTGGATCAGGTAATTTTCTACTCCAGTCGTCGAAAAATCTGGGAGATGAAAGATATTTTCTTATTATTATTATTTTTAGTAAAGAAAATGATAGATTTTAAATCACCTCTTAAATATAATACTACTTAATTAATAATTAGTTGTATTGGAATATTAATTACTCCACCCCGTAAGCTTGATAGGAATGTAAATTACTCTAAAGGGCGATTTCTTTCTTTTTTTTTTTAAATGAAAAGAAAGTGTGATAAATATTAATTCACTGGATTGAGAAAGTGTGTATTTGGTATTTAGGATTCAATTTTATACCTATTAATAATATTTTAATGAAATACTAGTATCTAATAGTAAAAAAGTCTTAAAACTTATATCTATTAGTAATTATTTCATAATATTATTAACATTTTATGTCATGATACCTATAAACATCACCTCACAATGTGCTTTTCTTAATCAGCTTAATTTGAAAATAAAAAACCCAATCTCACAATGTGTTTTTCTTAATCAGCTTAATCAACGATCGAGTGTAATCGACTGTTTCACGTCCCAATAGCTAATAGGTGTTGGGTTTATGTAAAAAAGAAATTAGTTCTTTAAAATAATATTCGAGTTAAATGAACTTTTTTAGGGTTGCGTACTGCATAAATTTGAGTATAAATTAACTCTTTGATTCATTGTATTTGTCATCACCGAAAATATTAGTAGTAAATCTCCTAATTTAGTAGTGCCCCTAAGGCATAGTTATTCTTAATTAACTGGGTCAATAAATTTGTTTTACTTATTTTTTGTTCCTATTAAATCCTCCATAATTACAGTTAAATTCCTAACAATATGTTTGCTCAATTTACTTTTCATAATGTGTCATATTATTTTGTTGATACATTTTTACCTTTTCCTGTTCAAACTTTTGTGAACGATGATTTATCTTGTGATTAATGAAAATTTTACATTCGGTCCTTAAATAATTATTGCTCCTTCCGTCCGAAATTAACTTGCATCATTTGATGGGCATACGAAAATAAAAAAATGGAGTAATGTATAAGATTTTAATGGGTAATTTTATAAATTTTTATGTATAAAGTAAAGAAATAAGTTGGAGTTGGTGTATGTGGGGCCCGAAAGAAAGATAGTCATTTTATGTAAAATTGTGGATATTATTAATGTGACATTTATGGAGAATTTTCTACTTTTGTGGTGTATAGGTAATTTTGGGACGTCCAAATAAAAAAAATGTGAAAGTTATTAATTATGGGACGGGAAGAGAATTCTTAAGGACTATCGTAATTATAAAAAAATTTGAATTATACAGATCTAATATTATTCCTTAAATAATTCAACCAAAAGAAATGAGACAAATACACCAGAACGGGGGGAATATAATTTTAAAATACATTATGAGTGATGTACCTAAATTTGCATGAGATCCACTCGTAAGTTAAATATCAATTTAATCAACGCCCCACTTTGATATTTAATCAGTGAATGAGGATATATATCATTTTCTTACAAATTTAACAAGATTTTTTTAAAAAAATTCCCATTTACATTCAAAGTGATATATATATTTTTTTTTAATGAAAAATGGTAAAAGAGAATTTATTACATGAAACGAGTCCTGGGAGACGACTTTTCTACTTTTTTTCATAAAAAAAAATTGAAGATTATTTAGTCATTTAATACGCTTGAATCTATACTATATTAAAAAGAGCTTGGTTTGTGAAATCATTTTTGGACAACTTTGCCCTTCTACTAATTTAAATTGTACAAATAAGTCCTGGTAATTCTTACAAAAAGAAAACGACGGTCCACATGTACTGATTTGAGAGAAATATTTAAACTATCTCGCATGACCGACGCTAGATGGAGGGTATGGCGCGGCCACGACGACGGCTACAGATCGGTGAGAATAGCACAACAGGGCACGACAACGATGGAAAGATCGACGACAAAAATGCTAGATGGAGGGTAGGGCGCAGGCGCGGAAGCGGCCAATGCCACGGCTACTGATCAGTGAAAAGTGCACAACAGGGCACTACGACGATGGGTAGCATATGCACGACGGCGAGAGCGCCTGAGGGAGGGGAGGGCGCGGCGACGACGTCGGGGAGAGCGCTTGATGGAGGGGAGGGCGCGGGCGCGGAGAACGACGACAAAACACAAACGGCTGCGGTTGCGGAACAATGGCGAGAAAGCTTGAGTTAGGGAAATGTGGGCGACGAACAACGATATGCCTGGACCAGAAGGGGTCAATCAAATTACGTCAGAGGTGTATTTTTCATGACAGTAAGCTTATTCTCTTTTAGAAAACCTTGCCTCTTGCATATAATTTTCTGCATACTTTGGAATTGCTTATTTGATTTATGATGGAATCTACTCTCTTTGCAAATTTCTCTTGATCGTGTGAGTGAAAACTGTGTGATTGAGATGTTAGAAGTATGAACGATTCAAACTTCTGTTTCAAACATCTGTCTACGAGGGTGTAGAGGCATCTGTAACTTATGTTCAGTTAGAGGCAACAACAAATGAGGTAATAGTATTTCATGGAAATCGTTCTTCTTTTCTTACTTCCCTCCTTTTTCTTTCCTTTCTTCGTATTCCTTTGACAGTTTCTTTGACACCTTTCTTTCATCTCTTCTGGAATTATAACCATAGTGTGGCACCTTTCCTCCTTTTTTATTGTTAGTTAGCTCAGGTTCTGTTGTGTTGTATGTGAGTTTTACATTTATTCAGTCAACATTGCTAAAACAATTTGCAAGTTGCAGCTTAAGCTAGTGTTGGAGGAAATTGAAAGTAGATAATCATTTATAAATTGACTCCAGTATTCTCATTCAATTTTAAATTATGTCTTTTTTATCTTGAACAAACATGTTGTTGTTTTCATTTTTTATATTCTCTTTTTGCATCTCTGGTTGCTCCAGGTGAGGGGCATAGTACAACAACGGATCTCTGAATTTGCCTAGAGACAATCTATTGTAAGGACATAATACTCGATGATATTCAGTTTGATTAATATTATAGATTACTTAATATTAATGAATGGCAATACACTTGTTTGAATATTATGTTTGATTGTTTGCATTTATTCCCATGAGTCATTGTTGTCATTGAGGTTGTGAGAACTCAGATGACTTAAGCATGATTCTCAAATAGCCCCGATCAAGGATCATCAAGAATGGGATATTGATGATACAATGGAGATTGGTGTGCGATCTGCATCATACTCTTAGAGAGTGTAGTAAGATCTCACTTACTACGAGATACTAGGTATCTCATGATGGATGCACAAATACCTTAGTGGGTATTGATATACCCATCCGAGAAATCATTTAATGTAAGTCCACAATATGTGTTTACGGGTGTCTCGGTTAGTGGGAGCGATGCGATACTCCTTTGACTTGAAGTCAATACGCACGACATGTGTGGAGTGATGAACTTTGACCATGACCAACACTTGCACCCTTCCATGGGTAGATACGGCTTGGATTGGGTTCATCACGAAGTGCATGTGCGTGGTAGTTGAGCCAATAATAGGATTCATTCCTCAATGTGGATTTAGAGAGAATACTCATCTTCTCATCATAATTGGATCAAAGTCATCGGCCGATGCACGTCAACTTAGACTTTGTGGCTAAGTGTGACATACATGGTCAATTAGTGATTAGAGATAATGTGATTAAGTTATTTGAATAGACCATTCATCATGTTCAAGACTTAATCGAGTATTCGCGAATAAAAAGAGGAATCGTAATAGCCCATGTTTCAGTTACAAGTAGTTGCACGTTTCTCGCAACATACCTCATATATTTAGAATGTCTGATTTATTGTCTAGGGTTCAATTAAGACCGTTAGTTTGACTAATCGCTCGTTATATGAGGGCCTATGGGTCACACAACAAGTAGTTCCCTTTTACGGATTATAGTTGGTTGATTAAATGTTAAATTGGATTTAATATTTAATTTATGGAGAATTAATTAATAATAGATTAATTTGAAATTAATTATTATTAATGTTTAATTAAATTGGATTTAATTAAATAGGATTCCCAATAATAATATATGGAATGCTATTATAGGATTTAATATATATGGAATCAAATCCGTAGAGATTTGATATACATGAGAATTAAATCCGTAGAGATTTTATATGTAGGAAATAAATCTAAGAGATTTATTCAAATAAAGATTAGGGATTTTATTTCCTAATCAGGTTAGCTTAAGATTTAAGATGGGTCTCTCCTATATATATGAGCTCTTGGGAATCCATAAAACGTTTGTTCAAATTCTCTCCATAAAATCTAGAGTTAGAATTTTCTTAGCAAATTCATCTCGGGATTCAACGCTGGCAAATCTGTGCAAGTCTGTGAACGGGGATTACGTGGATACCATAGTTGAGAAATCTGCTCTCGAGTTACTGTAAGATTTCTTGTTATGATTATTGTAATCATTTATGCAATTAAATGTTCGTTGTTGGTGAACTATTTAATTCCGCTGCGCATGTATTACGTGTTTATGTGCCTCTAAATTCCAACACATACTTAATGCAGGTTGGCTTGGCTAATTACTTCCTTATTATAGTTCTAATTCAATGATTCATAGAAGTCAGACGTTGATGTTCTGTGGTGTCAAATATAGAAGTTCTTCCCTTTTCTTTCTTCTTTCTATATGTGATTAATAAACTGTTGGGAAATTAGGGGTGCCCGGATCTATTCGAGATGAATTTAAATACATATTTAAATTACTCAATTAATTACTAGCATGAATTAATCCTAAGTCAATTCAACATAATAATTAAACAAGCAATTAAGCAACATGCGTACAAGTCATTCACGTAAATCCTAAGCATGCAGAATCTAGGAATTACGTAAATACTAACCTGTCGTAGAGACAACCGTTGAGACGATTGATCAACCCAAAGTGCCTTCTCAAATATATCTCACGTCCACGAACGTAATCCGGTGGAAGGATTCTCAACGAACGATTTTAATTTAAAGGAGAAAAATAAAATATTTTTGCCACCACCTTTGTGGATTTCTAATTTTTCCAACACATGAAATTGTCATTGGGGATGAAAAATTCATCCCCTATTTATAATACTAGGGTGGTCGAAATTTTGGCTTAGGAATAAGACGGGAAAATCTTTTTCTTGATCTCCAAGAAATCTTGAATATATCAAATATATTCTTTTCTCCATAATTAAAATATTTCACAAAAATTCCACCTCCTAATATTAAGGGATTTTCGAAAATTACAACTAAAATAGGAAAGAAATAGGATCTTTGACTTTTCTTGAATTTAAGGGATAACCTTGTATTCCAAGAATACATATTCCATAAAATATTTCCAAGAAAATCAAGAAAATCTTTTCTCTTTCTTCCTTGAATTATTTTTGAAAATTATGGAAAAATAGGCAATAATATTTTCTTCTCATTTTCATTAATTGGACTTTAATTTGGGCTATTTGAGGGGCCTTTAGCCAAAATATTATTCAAGCCCATTAATATTAATTTACTCCACTATAAAATTAATATTGAACTATCCATCTTAACCCACATTACGACTTCACAATAATATGGCTTCCGGTCATTATTTCCCGTGTTTAAGATTATCTTAGTCCACTAATTAATTAAGCCACTGAACAAGCTTTATATTAATTGATATCTTTGTCCTTGGAGTAAAGATAGCTCAACATTATTATCCATACCGAAAATAAATTTTCACTTGCAAGATTTGGTATGATAAAGATTCTGAGCCCACCAAGGGGACAAATCAAGCAAGACGTGCTTGCACACGATTCTCCGTATTAAATCTTAGCGATCGTCGTGTAACTAATAATATTGCCCAAGATATAAGGTATCGAATCGCAATGATTCTCTTCCCATCATAAGTCAAAGCAATAGTTATTAATCTCACACGATCACTATTTAAGGAACGGAGATTAAGAAATAACGCACCACTGAGGTCTAATTATTGTATATTAAGTACCGAAAAATTTATCCTCCTGTAGTGTCCTATTCAGCGCATCGTCATGCACTAGTGTAATTCTCTTGGACAAGACAAGTCAATCTGAGCCTTACACTTCAACCTTTCATGATGGATTGTTCATTTTCATTTGGGTTGTGAATTTGTACTTAATCACGAGGATTGTTAATTTGATCTTATGTGATCTGGTATCACCAAATTAACTTCAACGTAATACGTACTTACTTATCGAACGGGTTTGCAATATATATAACATTCATTCATATTTAGTGCAACGGTGATAAATAATTTATTTCAGTAAATAAATAAGAAATTCGGTTTGGTTATACAAAGTAAAAGCATACTTTTCAGTATAACCCCAAATATATGTTGGGAAATTAATTGCCCGGATCTATTCGAGTTAAATATTTAAATACAAATTTAATTCTAACAATTATTACTAGCATGAATTAATCCTATATTAATTCAAATAATAATTCAACAACCAATCATGCATACAAATAGTTCACGTAAATCCTACACATGCGGAAATACTACGAGTTTACGTAAACTAACCTCTCGGAGTGACAACCGTTCAGAAGATGGATCCCGTTCACACGAACACACCAAAAGGTCTTCTCAAGTATTCATTTATCCATGTTCAACAATCCGGTGGAAGGAACTCGCGAACAATTTAACAAAAAGAAAAATAAAATTAAGTTGCACCACCTTTGTGGATTTCTAATTTTTCCAACACATGGAATTGCGCTTGGAAATGAAATACTCATCCCCTATTTATAGGGATGGAGGTGGTCGAATTTTTGGGTGAAACAATAAGATGGGAAAATCTTTTCTTGATCTCCAAGAAATCTTGAATATATCTCATATATTCTTTTCTCCATAATTAAATATTTCACAAAAATTCCACCTCCTAATATTATGGTTATTTTCGAAAATAATAAGGAGTGGAATCCAAGATTTAGATCTTCTTGAATTTATGAGATATTCTTGTATTCCAAGAATACATATCTTCCATAATATATTTTCAAAAAAATCTTTCCTTCCTTATTTTCTTCTTTATTTTTCGAAAATTGCTTAATAAATAACCAAGTGGGAGATTTCTTGAATTTAATGAGATAATCTTGTATTCCAAGAATACTTATCTACATTCCATAACAAAATTCAAAGAAAATCTTTTCTCCCTCTTTTATTTATTATTTTCGAAAATTTTGGAAAAATTAGGCAACAATATTTTATTTAATTTTAAACACCTTTTCCAGTTAATGGACATTATGTTTGGGCTACTTGAGGGGCCTTTAGGAGAATTAAGATTGGACCTTCTAATGGATCTTGAATTTCCAATATTGAGCCACAATATTATTCAAACCCATAAATATTAATTAATCCCACTACATAATTAATATTGCACTATCCATCTTAACCCATATTACTGTTAATATAGCTCCCGATTATTATTTCCCGTGTTTAAGATTATCTAGCCCATTAATTAATTCAAGCCACTGAAATAGCTTTCCATTAATTAATATATTTTTGTCCTTAGTCAAGGAACAGTTCAACATTATTATCCATACCGGAAACAAATTCCACTTGCAAGATTTGGTATGATAAATCTTATGAACCTCCCAAGGGGACAAATCAAACGAGCGTACTCGCACATGATTCTTCGTATTAAATCTTAGCAATCGCATGTGACTAGTAATATTGTCCAAGATATAAAGTATTGAATCTCATTGATTCTCTACCCGTCATAAGTCAAAGCAATAATTACTAACCACACACGATCCTATTTAAGGGACGAAGATTAAGAAATAACGAACCACTGAGGTCTAATTCTTTCTGGTTCAGTGGTGAAGAATTTATCCTCCTGTAGGTCCTATTCAGTGCATCAGTCATGCACTAGTGTAATCTCTTGGTCAAGACAAGCCAATCTGAGCCTTACACTTCAACCTTTCACGATGGATTGTTCCATCTAGGTCGTGAACAGCGTACTTTTAGTTACAAGAGACTGTTAATTTAATCTTCTGTGATCAGGTATCACTAAATTAACTATAATGTAACGCGTACTGATTATTGAACAATTATGCAATAAATATATGTAACATTCAATGATATTTAAAGCATCAGTGATAAATAATTTATTTCAGTAAATAAGACAGAAAATTCAGTTTGGTTATACAAAGTAAAATCATTTTTTCCAGTATAACCCCAACAATATAAACATGAATAGACATTTGAAGCTCAATCATGTCATTTGACCTCACTGTGCTACTTGTGGGCGTGAAACTTTTTCTTTGTTAATAAGGCCAAGAAACTTAGCACTCTAGGAAAGCTGGTCATCCTTCTTTTCTAATTAGAGTTTAGTTCTGGAATTTAATGTTGATCAGGAAACACTTTGCCTTACTTTGCTTGTGTGTCCTGTACATAGAATGCTTCATGTTTCTTTAGATTGTTCAATCAATTCATTAAATCCATTACTTCTGCAGAAGACTGATTTTTTATTTTTTTTTGTGAAGTTTTGGTTTTCTATAACATGGAGACTCACCAAAGATTTTCTTCTTTGACAATTAAAAACTTGCACTTCAAAGGCTTATAAAGGTATATTCTACACGACCTTGTCAATCTTTCATTGGGTGTTTTTATTTTGTTATTTTATCATTTGATGAATTCTATGTCATATAAGGATTTTTATGTTCTATCTTATGGCGAGTAACAAAAGAATACATGTATAATTTGGGAGACGTAATTGCAATTAACCATGAAAATTAACTAGGAGATTGTATAACTACTTAGCGAATGAAAGTATGATAAACAGATTGTAAGTGGCCTGGGAAAATTGTTGGCATTCTCATGTTATTCAGAATTTGAAGTAATAACCTAAAATTTTAAGGTTTTTTAAAGCTTTGAATAGATAAACTATATTGATCTCTTATCACAGCTAAATTTCATATATTGTATTATAACTCGTCATTCTTAATGTATTTCACTTGCAAATTTGATGTAATCTTGAATTGGTATGTTGCCAATTAATCCTGATTTTTCCCCCTAGAGTGGAAGCATGGCAGTGGAGGATCTGTTGCTTTCCTTGCATTATAACTTATTTTTTTTCTTACTTTTGTTTTCAGTGTAAATTCTTAAGATTTGTTGGCGGTCTTTTTCATCTTACTTGTAATTTTAGCATTTAGATATATTGATTGATTCTCAGGTAGTGTGAATGTTTTAACCTGATGTGGGTTTACTTAAGCAATTTATTAACACTATCCTTAAAAATAATGTGGAACCTTAGTCCACTCAACGCAATCAATCAATTCTTATTGTGTTTTCTAATCATGCAGGGATCTCATGCACATAGTGATTGACCACTCTTTGGAAGTCAGGATCAAACTCGATTGACATAGTATTGAGTAATAACAGTCAGATATGGTTTTGCTTTATGTTTTTCGTTCTTAAACTGAAAAGGTGGTATTCAAATTTTCAAATATTTCATCAGCAATGTTCCCCATGTTGAATATATCATGATCTGATCTGATGAGGTTTTTCTTTATATATTTTTTTTTCTTATAAACGGGAGAATTAAATCATTCAATTTTCAAATATTCAGTATTCCAAACAGTGGTTATCACACTTTTTTTTTTTTTTAATGCAACTTTTTATCTTATTTGATATAACAACTATCTGACTTTACTGCATTTAAGCTATGGAATTGAGACTAAAATACTATGAATTAACTATATTTAAGTAAAAGATGTATATATGTACTTATTGAACATTAAAGGTTGTTTGCACACACTTTTTCCTGTTTAAACCCAATTGATTTTAGGGCAAAATTAACCTAATTAAAGAACACAATGTCGATTTCCTGTCAACAAACTGTGCAATGCAAGCCGTTTGATTTGTCGCGGACATCTTATTCACGCTGAAATTGTGACAACATGTACCATCATATTTCGACAATTCGATACACAATTGCACGTACCACGTGCAACACACGTGTCAGAAACCTAGTTATAAAAAAAAATCTTGTTGATTAATGCAATTGCCTTTGATAGAATGCACAAAAAGGGCCTATTTAAGAGTCCATTGCATATTACCAAGAGAACCTGAGTGGCCCATTATTGATTGGGCTGTCATTCTTCCAACTCCTCGAATAATTCAATTCAGCAATTAACTATTTGTCGTTTAAAAAAAGTTTCACAATGATTGAAAAAATTATTAAATAATTATAAATTACATGTAACATGATTATTTTGCCCTTTTACTTTTTTTTTTGAAAGAGGCCCTTTTACTTAATTACATATTCATTAATGCATATTTTTACCAAAAACAAGTAAACGAATAAAATTAAAATATGATTATGTGAAATGACAACTATTTTGGATAAAAAAAAATCATCTCATTTAAAAATCCGAACTTGTAGAGAGGTGTGAAATTAATTTGTTTATTTAATTTCCCAACACTCCCCCTCACTCGTGGGGAGAATTCTCAAACTCCATCGAGTGGATAATTTAATATAGGTAAAGTTGCTTTTAGCGAGAATTGAACTCAGGATGTGGATGTGAGCCTAAAGGCTCTGATACCATTAAAGAATTTCATCTCAATTAAAATTACAAACTAATAGAGAGGTGTGAAATTAATTTGTTTATTTAATTTGCCTAACAGTAAGTCTCTTGTTCAACGGGTGCATCATGCAACTCGGATGGATTTTTGAAGCATTAAAGTTGTTTTATTGACATTACCATTAAATAGAGGATCGTGTTATTAACACCTCATAATTGGTAGATGCATTCATATGATTGGCACACCATTAATGGGGTGGTTTGATTATGAGAACAAAAGGTTGTTTTCTATAAACTGGTCGAAAAATGGAATAGTTTTTTATCAACTATGGCCTGACAATATAATGGAATGAAATAATGAAGTTGAGTTCTTTTCAAGAATTCATCAATGATTTTGGTTCTTTTCAATCATTAATTGTTTCAATTTTGTTAAAATGAGTGGGTGCACTAATCATATGAGTGTATCTATCAATTATGAGTGTTAATAATTTGACCCTTTATGTAACGACAATATTTTATATCTAAAAAGTGCACTGTACAATTCAAGTACATTTTTAAATATGCACCTTTTTTTTTTCTGAAATGTGCAATTTAATCACACAAAAACATGCAACTTGTTTTGCGATTTCCCCATAAATAAATTGACATCCAATTAAAGAGTTGAATTTATATCCAAAAAAATATAAAAGAATTTCATCTCATCTAGAAATTCGAACTTATAGAGAGGTGTAAAATGTATGGCTAGAGTAAAAATGTATGACAAATGTACTTATGAATATATACTCCATGTAAAATTGTGAAAAAATATGTAGAATTGTGTATGTATGGGTTCACGAGTCAAACTATGACACATCAATAGTAATTGAATGTTTCACCGCATACATAGTCGGTTATTGAACTAAAATGTCAAACAAGTGAAAATTACATGACATATTTCTTTAAAAAACTAATTAAAAATTAAAAATATAGAATATGATATACCTTAATGTACTCATTATCTGTTGAGGCCATGAATTGTCCCTGCTAGGTGATGAAAACCAGAGATGGCGGTGCGGCTACAACTTATAGATTTCAAAGTTGAAGAGAAGACGACAGGACAAGTGAGATTTTGGGAGGGAAGGTGATATCAAGTTCATTCCTATCTTAAAAATGATATTTTAGGCAACCAAACAAGACTTACTATGCATTAACCATTAACCATTAACCAATGAGAAGGTGTAAGAGAAACTTCTACTTTTGGGAATTTTTATCATACAACCGGGGTAATGTTTTAATAGAAAAATTATGTAGGTTTAGCGTAAATGTGTTGCTTTTGGCACATGTAAAATGTATGGCTAGTGTAAATTTGTATGACAAATGTACTTATGAACATATACTCTATGTAGAATTGTGAAAAAATATGTAGAATTGTGAGAAGTGTATATGTATGGGTTCACGAGTCAAACTATGACACATCGATACTAATTGAATGTTTCACCGTATACATAGTCGGTTATTGAACTAAAATGTCAAACAAGTGAAAATTACATGACATACTTCTTTAAAAAACTAATAAAAAATAAAAAATACAGAATAGGATATACCTTAAAGTACTCATTATTTGATGAGGCCATGAATTGTCCCTGCTAGGCGATGGGAACCAGAGATGGCGGTGCGGCTACAACTTATAGATTTCAGAGTTGTAGAGAAGACGACATGACGAATGAGGTTTTGGGAGGGAAAGGTGGTATCAAATTCATTCCTATCTTAAAATGATATATTTTGGACAGTAATATGTAACAAAATCAAAAGTGTATAAATAGAAAGAGTGAAAATTGAATAAAATCAAAAGTGTAGGAATGTTAAGAGTGAGAATTGAAAAAAAAAAAAAATGATTGCATAATATATAAATAATTAAAGAGTATAAGAAAAAAATATTACAATTATATAAAAAAAAATTATTCTACATCATTTAACACAAAAACATATACATTTTACATCATATTCATTTTATACTCACAAATCGTGCAATACACAGATGATATACTAGTACTACCAAAAAAAAAATGTTACTAGTCTATACAAAATAGGACATGTATAAAAATAACCCCAATAACCAATCAGTTTTTTTTATTCATTTTTCTAATTTTAATTTTGCAAAAGAATTGTGCAGTTCAACCAACCAGCAATCTTGGAGAATTTTTTTTGTGAGAAAAAAAAATGATGAGCATAATATACTCTATGCAAGCTATTTTTTTTTTAATTGTCGGCCATATTTGAGATTTTTGGGCCTATAAAGCATTGTAATATACAAAATAATTTTGTACGCACGCAGGATATTTCTTTTTATATATGCAATTTTTGGGCTTAGAAAATTGTGTCAATTAAAATTTGCACACACGTACAGAAATTTGTAAAAATAATAAAAAATATTTATACATGTGTAATATAATTTTGTACGTACTCTAAAATAATTTAAAAAAAATTTGGATCAGGTAAATCTTCTACTCCAGTCGCTGAAAAATATGGGAGATGAAAGATATTATCTTGTTTTTTTTACTAAAGAAAATTATAGGTTTAAATCACCTCTTAAATGTAATACTACTAAAATAATAATTAGTTGTATTGGAACATTAATTACTATATCTCGTAAGCTTGATAGGAACGGAAATTACTCTATTGGACGATTTTTATTTATTTTTAAATGAAAAGAAAATGTGATAAATATTTTTCTTGTGAGGAAGAGACGAGAAACTCCCCCCCACACCCATGTGGTTGGCCCCTCAGTCGGGCGGGTTGTAAATCGAAGGATGTGCCCAAGTGGCAGACACTTGTTGGAGAGAGCCAACATGATTCAATCCTCAGGACAAACCCCCATAATATTTCAATGGAGAATTTGACCCACACAGGGTTCGAACCTGCGTTGCCGGGGGATTTCTTCCCACATCACCACAAGTTTTACCAACTTGGCTATGCCCTTGGGGCGAAAATGTGATAAATATTGATTCAATGGATTGATGGATTGAGAAAGTGTGTATTTAGTACTTCGAATCCAATTTTTATACCTATTAATAATATTTTAATAAGGTAGTATCTATAGTGTCTTCAAATTTGTATCTATTCTTAATTATTCCAAAATATTATTAACATTTTATGCCATGTCATCTATAAATTACATCACTCATCAACTTAATTTGAAAACAAAACCCAATCTAACTATGAACATCCCATTATCATTGCCCTGTGAACTTTTTTTTATGTATAGTGATTATTTTTAAATTTTAATGTAGTTATATCAATAATTTATACATATTCATAATAATTTATATGTGCTCTGGAGTATCGCTGAACACGTTTGCAAATTGTTGACACAACACCTCTTAACACTACACAAAGGTCAATTTTCTTGTGTTCGTCCGACGGGAAGTTTAATCGACTGTTTCACGTCCCAATGATTTATAAGTGTTGAGTCTATGTAAAAATGAAATGAGTTCTTTAAACCGTAAAACAATATTCGAGTTGAATGAACTTTTTTAGGGCTACGATCCAATTTTGAATATAAATAACTCTCTAATTCATTATATCTATCATCATCAAAAATATTAGTAAATATTTTAATTTGATAGTGTCCCAAGACGTAATGATTCTTAATTAACTGGATTAACAAATTTGTATTACTTTTTTTTCCTATTAAATTCTTCATAATTATAGTTAAATTCCTAACAACATGCTTGCTCAATTTACTTTTCATAATGTGTCATATTATTTTGTTGATACATTTTCACCTTTTTCTGTTCAAACTTTTGTGAACAATGATTTATCTTGCGATTAATGAAAATTTTACTTTCAGCCGTCAAATAGTTACTACTTATAAACTGTTATCACTACTTTATAAATTAATACTAGTAGCATTTAATACTATAATATTAGTTTATAAATTTAATAATATCATTGATAAGTGTAATGATATTAATTTGTAAGCATAATGGTATAAATTTCATACTATGAACAAGTTTCACATAAATTTTTGTATTTTTTTTCATCAAACACTTACTGGAAATTTTTTGTATTTTTTGTATTCCCTTATTGCATGTAACAAGTACACAATTGCAGGCTTCTAAAAAATAAAAAAGGGTTAACAATCATAGGAATTTATATATGATGCCAATAATTAATTAATCTTATAACACCATTACCACCCATATATTTGTGTTAGTGTAATAGGAGGAATTTGATTAGAAATCCAAAATTCATCTTCTCTAACCGACCATACACACAAGTTGCCATTTATTTTCTCTTTATAAGCTTCACAATCAGTGGCGGATCCAGGATTTAAACTTTGGGGGTGGAGGGGGGGGCGAGAGTACATTAAACTCGTATTTTAAATCTAACTAATATGTATCAACACTTAAATATTGATGTAACTATACTTATGAATATATATAAATCCAAACAAAAAAAAATACACATATTAATATAACTATATACATGTTCCCCCGATCTGCCTCTGTTCACAATTAGCAGCAAGATGATTGTTAAACACATCATATGTTTTATCTCTCGAACCCCATTTAAATTGACATCTAAAAACCGTACTCAATACAATGTTCATACGAAATTTCCAATTAAAATCGTCGTTCTGATGAAGTGTATGATGTCCAAGATCGTCGTCCATAGAGGCACAAAAAATAAGTAACGGTGTATTATTATCTGGCAATTTATTGATAATATATACCTCGTAACCATATCCGGGTAATGTATTATTGGACTTAGTTTTGTTGAGAACATGAAGTTCATGCTCTTTCATTAATGAGATTAAATTTCTTGAAGAAGAAACTACTTTGATCGATTCATTATTGAAGTATATTGACAAGAGAAAGAGAATGAAAAGTCTCTTCATTGTAAGAAATTTCGTTTTTCGAAATGGTGTGATTAATCAATTACAATTACAATTGTTCATTTATTTATAAGAAAATATTGATTGCCTCGATTAAAATGAAATATAATTTTTTTTGAATTCTGATATGGCTGAATGAATTAATATTGACATGTAGGAGTATGAACTGCGCAATGTAGATTAAAAAGAAGCGAATACATTTATGTGAAACAATCTCAAAATTTATCAATTGTTGAAAAGAAAAAAAAAATGTAAACCAGGCTTTTAAGATTTTGTAGAAAGAAGAATTAATTATCAATTGGTCAAAAGAGAAAAATAAAACCAAGCTTTCAAGATTTTATCAACTAATGAATAACACACAAAATTAAGTATTTTTTAAACAATAATTACTCTACAAAATGAAAATTTGTTTTTTATTTCTATACGATCTAATAATTGTTTTTCCTAAAATTATATTCCATTTCTCGACAAATGACTCGAAAAAGCTAGCAAAAGAGTTTGAAAGATGTTTTACAATGCTAAGTCTTGTATGCAATTAAGTGCACCATGCATTTATAGTATATTTTAGAATCATATAATTTATTATATTGAAATATGCAATTTATTTATATTTAACTATGCAATTATTAATATGAAAAAATATGGCAAAAACTTGTATGCAATATTGCATACAAGCATTACTGCGAAATCAAATTAAATAATACATCTTTGGTGAATCCGCTTTCATTATTCTCGGTCTCAAACCGCAGATCGTGAAAGTGAAACCAAAGTTCCTGAGCGCGCCGAATGCAAAATTGGGCGGTCACGGACGCGGTCAGATTTATTCTTATTCCTCTTCTCTTCAGATTGCTGGCGGATCTCACGGGTTTTCTTCTTCCTCGGTCGTGCCCTAATTTTCTTTTTCACTCCAATCATTGGATGAAATCAGGTTGTTCAATTTGATTTTTTGGTGTGGATTCTGCGAGAAGAAGAGAGAATATGTGTGTGGTGTTTGGATTACCCATCAACACAGAGTGTGTGATGAAATTCAGATCCTTCTGCGCTCTTTTCACGTTGTTTCTATAAATCTGTAATTTTGGACTTAATTTTTTTTTCGCTTTTGTACTGATTTTTGTTCATATAGTAACATTTTTTTGCTCATAGGGTAATCAATTATCTTTGAAAAGTATGCTTTTACTTTGTATAATCAAAACCGAATTCGACTTATTCTTGAAATAAATTGTTTATCATCGATGCTTTAAATATCATCGAATGTTACATATATTTCTTTATAACTGCTTCAATAAATAAATCGTGTTACATTGTAGTTAATTTAGTGATACCGGATCACGAAGATTAAATTAACGATCCTTTGTAACTAAAAAGTCGTCATTCACGACCTAGATGGAAATGAACAATCCATCGTGAAAGGTTGAAGTGTAAGGCTAGATTGACTTGTCTTGACCAAGAGATTACACTAGTGCATGGTGATGAACCGAATAGGACCTACATTCATTCTTGAATCGAACAAGGAAGAATTAGACCTCGGTTGTTCGTTATTTCTTAATCTTCGTTCCTTAAATAGGATCACGTGTGGTTGGTAACTATTGCTTTGACTTATCATGGGTAGAGAATCAACGAGATTCAATATTTTTTTATCTTGGGCAATATTATTGGTCACATGTGATTGCTAAGATTTATCTACGGAGAATCGTGTGTGCAATTTGTTTGCCTTGGGAGGTTCATAAGCTTTATCATACCAAATCTTGCAAGTGGAACTAGTTTAGGTATGGATAATAATGTTGAACTGTTCCTTAACCAAGGACAAAAGATATTAATTAATGGAAAGCTATTTCAGTGGCTTGAATTAATTAATGGGCTAGATAATCTTAAACACGAGAAATAATAACCGGGAGTCATATTGACTGTAATAATATGGGTTAAGATGGATAGTCTGATATTAATTATGTAGTGGGATTAATTAATAT
This sequence comes from Stenogyne calaminthoides, assembly GCA_037126765.1. Classification (NCBI taxonomy): domain Eukaryota; kingdom Viridiplantae; phylum Streptophyta; class Magnoliopsida; order Lamiales; family Lamiaceae; genus Stenogyne; species Stenogyne calaminthoides. The sequence continues at coordinate 3,373,663 of JBBCBC010000002.1, forward strand.
TTATGGGCTTGAATAATATTGTGGCTCAATATTGATAATTCAAGATCCATTGGAAGGTCCAATTAATTCTCCTAAAGGCCCCTAAGTAGCCCAACATAAAGTCCAATAACTGAAAAAGGTGTTTAAAATAAAATAAATTTTGTTGCCTTATTTTTCCATGAATTTCAAAAATTATGGATTAAAAGGGGAGAAAGATTTTCTTTGAATTTTGTTATGGAATGAAGATATGTATTCTTGGAATACAAGACTATCTCATTAAATTCAAGAAATCTCCCACTTGGTTATTCATAGAGTTGGTTCGAAAATTTTGAAATATAGAGGGCAAGAAAGATTTTCTTGATTTTCTTGAAAAGATATTATGGAAGATATGTATTTCTTGAAATACAAGAATATCTCATAAATTCAAGAAGATCCAAATCTTGGAATCTTGGACCCCATATTTCGAAAATACCATAATATTGGTGAGGTGGAATTTTTGTGGAATATTATAATTATGGGAAAAAGAATATAAGAGATATATTCAAGATTTCTTGGAGATCAAGAAAAGTTTTTCCCACATTGTTTTTCTACCAAAAAATTTAAGCCCATCACCTAGCTATAAATAGGGATGACTCTTTCATTCCCAAGACAATCCATGTCTTTGGAAAAATTAGTAAATCCACAAAGGTGGTGCAACATAATTTATTTTCCTTTTGTTAATTGTTCACAAGTGTCCTTCCAAAGGATAGTCGAACAAGGACTAAGGGAATACATGGGAAGTTCTTTTGGTTAGTCTAATCAGCCAATCAATCCCAAGAAGAATTAAACTCGTAGAATTCAATGCGTAGGATTTACGTGAATTAATTATATGCATGATATGTTGTTGAATTATTATTTGAATTAATATATGATTAATTCATGCTAGTAATAATTATTAGAATTAAATTTGTATTTAAATATTCATCCCGAATAGATCTCAATGCAACTTATTCCCCAACAATTGGTATCGAGCCATTTGTTTGGACTCTGAATTTTTAAATTGTAATTTAATTCACCGACATTAAATTTGAAATTGGATAGTAGAATTGCTAGATACATTTTTCCGGTATCCAATTGTCATGGAATTTAATGTGTTTATTTATGCATGCATATAAATTGTGGTTTTTAATTTCGTTAGGATTCGTTTTTGCCTCGTGAGAAAATCCACGAGTAGATTAATTTGTTTGATTTTATCAATGTAATAGACTAGTCTAGATCTAGGTTTATTTATTTTTGTAAAATAAATTGTAACGCATTAAAACGAGGGCGAGGAAAGAGAATTAAAGGACAAAATCCAATCGGGATTTCTCCAATCGGGAGGGCAATAAAGGCGTCGCCTTCCAAACGGCGCGCCGTGGAAAAGCCTGGATGAGCAGGCGGGCAAAGCAAGGCGGATCTGTATGGCGGACTTCAGCGGGCAACTCAGGATAAGGCATGCGCCGAGCCACCCTGGTGTGCAATTAAGTACCACAGGCGGCGAGGTGGCTCTTGAGAGTCTTGTAGCGTTTGAAAGATGTTTTTGACAGGGCTGCATCCCGGCCGCGAGCTACTTGCGTGGCATTTGAGGCAATTTTTTTTGAGACGATCGAGTGGGAGAAATTCAAGGCGGTGTTTCTTCAAGATCAAGCCAAGAAAAATCAAACCATGACAATTGGATAATTTGTAGATATCTTATGCTTTATTTAATTTGTTTAAATGTGTTTGCAAGAGTTGCCCAATGAAAAATCTCACCTTCAAAAAGTACTAAGTATGTTTAAATAGTTAATTGACAATTTTATTTATAATAAAATTGAATTAATTTTGACCTCCATGATTTATTTATTTGTGAATTCTTTTGGAGAAATTTCCCCCACGGGACGGTCAAAAGATAGTTTTCACATGAATGAATTCCAAATGGATGATTGTGGATTATTACTAGTGGCGAAGATGACCCTCCCCACGAGGCTCGTTCAATACGAAATAATAATCCTGCATTTAATCATGGTTATTACTTAGGTATAAAATTGATATGCATATACTTCCCAAAGTCCCCTGTCGATTTTATATTGGTTGGTGGGAGCCAACTATTAATCTGGATATTAAAGGTTTGTAATTGTTCTTGTTTGTAACACGCTTGAATGTGTTTAAATAATGACCCACCCCACGTGGCTTATTTAAACTGTTTTGAGATGTTGGCTGATACATGTTCATATTTTTTTTTGAGATTTTAATATGATGCATGTGATCGAACCTTGTGATATATATGTGCTTATGCATATTATTGTTTATTTCAGTTCATCATGTCGCAACCTTTTAATCTACTATTCAATATACTTAAAGACAATTTGCTCCTTTGGAGAAAATTTTATTGATTGGAATAAATAAACTTACTATTGTCCTCCTTTTGCACAAAGCCATAATCGGGTTCTCACCACACCTAAACCCGAAAAAGCCAAAAGATGAGTCCACTAAAAGCGGTTAAGAAATAGTATGTTGACCGGGGCGTTCAAATGAAATGGCAAAGTGTACCATCTTGGCTTCTATGTCGGATGTGTTGCAACACCAACACCGAGCGTTGAGACCGCTGCGTCATGACTAGACTTAAAAAGCGATGTTTCAACATCGAACCAGTGTTCGTCGGATCACCCCGAGGACTTTCTCTCTATGAAAATGGTGGAGGGAACTTAAGGAGCACGTTCTCCGGATGATGGCTCACCTTAATAAACTTGAGGTACTTGGCGGCGAATCGATATCGAGACCCAAATCGATTTAGTGCTCCACTTTTTGAGCGATTTTCTACGGATGAATAATAAGAAGTTCTCGATGCGATTGCATTGCAAATTTAGTCTCGGAGAATTATTATTAGAAAAAGAGCCCAAAATGGACCTTCTTCTTCTTCTAGGCCAAGGGGTGGTAAGAACAAGAAAAGGACAAAGGCCACAAGCAAGTGAACTTCAAGTGTTGCCAAGGGCAAAGAAAAGGTGAAAAAATTGGTGGTGTGAACAAGCCGGTAAGGGGAAGTCGTCAACTGCGGTGAAAAGGGACATTGGAGGCCCGACTGTTCCAAACCCAAAAGGATGGAAAGAAAGGTAATTATCACGCACTGTTGTTGAAACTTGTTTAGCGGTATGCCTCCCATTTATGGGTGGTGGATAGGATCCACTGATCATGTTTTGTTTCACATTCTTTCAAGCGGACCGCAACTTAGTGGGGAGTGAGGTCCTCATCCACCTTTTGGCGGTGAAAAAATGGGAGAAGTGCACATGTCTTTTTTGAAGACGAGTTTTAATTTTAAGAGATGTTCTTTACGTTCGAATTTTAGAATGAATTTGATTTCGTTTCTAAACTTTTTTATGATGGATATTCGGTTACTTTTAATAAAGTTGTTACCATTTCTCTTTTTGATAAATTTATATGTCATGGGCGTTGTCGAATAATCTCTATACAATTAATCGTACAACACAACACTCACGAAATGCATCTTATAACACATCAACCTGTTTTTCGAGAAAACGTTCATCATATGAAACGAGAGACACTTCTTTGGCATCTAAGATTAGGTCATATAAATCCAAAGAGGATCCAAAGGTTGGTGAAAGACGGTTCAATCGGAGCTTCTCCCAAGTTGAACCACTTTTGCGAATCATGTTTGGAGGGTAAAATGACCAAGGGGCATTTGGAGTCAAGGGAATAGAGCCAAAGAAGTGTTAGAGATCGTTCACACGTATGTATGTGGTCCAATGTCAACCAAAGCAAGAGGAGGTTATGAGTATTTTGTCACTTTTATTGATGATTACTCAAGAATGCGGTTATATTTTCCTTATGAAGCATAAATCGAGACCTTTGAAATTCAAAGAATTTAAATCTCAAGCGAGAGAATCATAGGGAAAAACGTATCAAAAAAAAAATACCTCGTATGAGTTTTTGAACTACTTATTTGATGAAGGGATTGCATCGACTCAACACCTTTAACCTCAACAAAAGCTGGGTTGCGAGCGAAAAAAACATAACTCTTTTGGAAATGGTTAGATCTATGATGAGTTATCATTCTTCCCAAAATCGTTACGGGGTCATGCCTTGGAAACAATGACTTACATTACGAACTTGGTGCCATCCAAATCGGTTCCCAAAACTCCCAAAGAATTGTGGACCGGGTGCAAGCCTAGTATGAGACACATGAGAATTTGGGGGTGTCCGAACTTTTGGACAAGGAAGCCGGTAAATTGGATCCTCGATCAAATTAAGGTTGTTTGTAGGATACCCCGGGGAACAAAAAGGGTGTATGTTTTATGGTCCCGAAGATTAAAAAGGTGGTCATAAGCACCCACTTTAGATTTTTGAAAGAAGACTATATGAGCGAAAAGAAGACCCGAAGTGAGATTACCTTAAATGAGCTAAGAATGCAAACCTCAATGCCAATTGCTAGATGACATACCAAACGACACACTTTCTGGCAACCGAACCTCGTCGTGTTGGGAGGGTTGTAAGACGACCGGAGATTCATGGGAATAGGAGAGTCCTCGGACTTGATTTCCGGACAAGGCGAATCGAGACCCATGGACATATGACGAGGCAATCCAAGACAAGGATCTTGATTCTTGGCAAAAAAAAGAATGAAAGTCGTAGGTTCTATGTTTCATAACAAAGTGTGGGGAGCTAGTCGAACCACTTAATGGGGTCAAACCCATTGGTTCTGATGGGTGTACAAGAGAAAAAGAGGACGGGGACGGGGAAGGTGGAAACCTTTAAAAAAGCAAGACTAGTGGCGAAAGTGTTGGGATTATACTAGAAAGTATGTTTTTTACTTTGTATAATCGGTGAATTTTTTCATTCTTGAAATAAATTGTTTATCAACGATCGTTAAATATTATCGAATGTTACATATATTTTTGCATAATCGCTTCAATAAGTCGTTACATGTTACATTGTAGTTAATTTAGTGATACGGATCACGGAAGATTAAATTAATAATCCGCTTGTAACTAAAAAAGTACGCTATTCACGACCTAGATGGAAATGAACAACCCATCGCGAAAAGGTTGAAGTGTAAGGCTCGATTTGGCTTGTCTTGACCAAGAGATTACACTAGTGCATGATGGTGCCTTTGAATATGACCTACATGAGGATAAATTCTTGAAATAATGGAAGAATTAGACCTCGATGGTTCGTTATTTCTTAATCTTCGTTCCTTAAATAGGATCACGTGGGATTGGTAACTATTGATTTGACTTATCATGGGTAGCGAATCAACGAGATTCAATACTTTTTATCTTGGGCAATATTATTAGTCACATGTGATTGCTAACATTTAATCTGAAGAATCGCGTGTGCAAAATGACATTCGATTTGCCCCTTGGGAGGTTCATAAGCTTTATCATACCAAATCTTGCAAGTGGAATTAGTTTAGGTATGGATAATAATGTTGAACCGTTCCTTGACCAAGGACAAAAGATATTAATTAATGGAAAGCTATTTTTGGCTTGAATTAATTAATGGGCTAGATAATCTTAAACACGGAAATAATAACCGGAGCCATATTGATAATATGGGTTAAGATGGATAGTGCAATATTAATTATGTAGTGGGATTAATTAATATTTATGGGCTTGAATAATATTGTGGCTCAATATTAGATATTCAAGGTCCATTAGAAGGTCCAATCTTAATTCTCCTAAAGGCCCCCTGAGTAGCCCAACATATAGTCCATTAACTGAAAAAGGTGATTAAAATAAAATAAATATTGTTGCTTATTTTTCCTATTGATTTCGAAAATTATGGATAAGAGGGGAGAAAAATTTTCTTTGAATTTTGTTATGGAATGAAGATATGTATTCTTGGAATACAAGATTATCTCATTAAATTCAAGAAATCTCCCACTTGGTTATCTATAATGAGATTTTCGAAAAATATGAAATATAGTGGGCAAGAAAGATTTTCTTGATTTTCTTGAAAAGATATTATGGAAGATATGTATTTCTTGAAATACAAGAATATCTCATAAATTCAAGAAGATCCAAATCTTGGAATCTTGACAATTTTATTTTTCAAAAATATCCATAGCAAATAATAAGAGAGTGGGATTTTTGTGGAATATTTTAATTATGGAGAAAAGAATATATGAGATATATTCAAGATTTCTTGGATATCAAGAAAAGATTTTTTCCTCCCTATTTCACATGTAATTTTCGTCCCCCTCTCCTATATAAATAGGGGGTGAATGTTTCATTCCTGAGAACACCGAAAAAATTGGTTTTTTTTAAAAATATCGATGTCGATAAAATATCAAATATTTTTGTAACGTCGACGATTGTATTTTTCCTAAAAACTAATTAATGAGTAGTGTACAATTCCATGTGCTGGAAAAATTAGTAAATCCACAAAGGTGGTGCAACATAATTTGTTTTCTTTTTTTGTTAAATCGTTCACAAGAATCCTTCCACCGGATAGTCGAACGAGGGCTAAGGGAATACTTGGGAAGTCCTTTCGGTTAGTCTAATCAGCCATACCGTTGTCATCCCAAGAGAATGCGTTCCGTAAACTTCGTAGTATTCCATCTCGTGGTTTTCGTGAATTATTATATGCATGATATGTTGTTGGATTATTATTTGAATTAATATAGGATTAATTCATGCTAGTAATAATTAAATAATTAAATTTGTATTTAAATATTCACCCGAATAGATCTGTGCAACTTATTCCCCAACAGAAAGGTTATACTCAGAAAGAAGGGATCGATTATGTGGAAACTTTTTCGCCCGTAGCCATGCTTAAGTCCATCTGTATTCTCTTATCGATTGCTGCGCATCTTGACTTTGAAATCTGGCAAATGGATGTCAAGACAGCTTTCCTTAACGGAAGTCTTGATGAAGAGATCTATATGCAACAACCCCAAGGCTTCATTGAAAAAGGCCAAGAACACCTAATTTGTAAGCTCGTGAAGTCCATTTACGGACTCAAACAGGCATCCAGAGCTTGGAACCAATGTTTTGATCATGTTATAAAGTCTTATGGGTTCGATCAAAACGAGTTTGAAAGTTGTGTGTATAAAAAGCGTGTCGGAACTGCATTGGTATTCTTAGTACTAAACGTAGATGACATTCTGATCATCGGGAACGATGTAAAGGTGTTATCAGACGTAAGGGCATGACTTTCAAAACAGTTTGATATGAAAGACTTAGGGAAAGCCAGACACATCCTTGGGATCAAAATTTCCCCCTTTTTGATAATGACGCCAAAACATTAAAATATATGCATTTACAGAGATCGGGTTTTTGTTTTTAAAAGATCAGTTCAGGTGCTCACTTTGAAATAAATGAGTGAACCTTTTGAACAACCCGCTTTGATACCAATTGTTGGTCCCGATTTTTAAACCCATTTTGCGCGTGCGGAAGCAAAACATGACATTCGATGCATATAAAACAGGGGAGAGGAATGGGTGATTTCCAAATTTTTTTTTAAGAACAATTCATGTGTGTTTTGCTTATAATCGAATGCATAAGGCAAGTAATAACATAAAGCAGTAAAGAACACACAATTTTATAGTGGTTCGGACAACTCGTCCTACATCCACTCTTCCCTTCATGGGGCACCGACTTAACCAACTGGACTTAGTTTACTACAAAAAAGTCCACACCCAACAGATGTTTACCGAGTTCACACTCAAGCGGGACTTATCACCCTCACCCTTATAGATGTTTCTGGGGAGTTCTCACTCAAACGAGACTTATCACCCTCACGGGATTGCCTACTCTCCCTTTCGGGATTGCTTAGATGTTTATCGAGTTCCCACTCACCTACAAACTTAACCTATCAAACTGATTTGGGTAAGGTTTGTTTGGTTTCCAACTAGGTTGAGATTTTCCCTTACATTTGTTTAGCCTCAATCTTGGGATGGGAAAATCTCTCTAAGCTAGGATATGTCATTTATGCTTAGATACAATGAAGAACACTCTTGGGTAAATTTGGATATTTAATCTTTATGTGTTCTTGAATGGAGTTGCTTGAATATTTGGCTTTAATTTCACTTTGCATCCTCCATCATCTTCTTTTTTGAAGATAGTGCAATGTATTTATAGTGTGGATTTAAATATTACTGGTTGGAAAGTAATATTCAAATTCATACTAATAACTTCCGATTTTTTTTGTCTTTTTGCACTTTTCCTTGCGGCTTTATGTCACATCAATATGTGTGTTGTCTTCTTATTGGCATCTAACGGATCGATCGACTCACGGATTCTTGTTCATTGCTTGATTATTATCCTTTGATCCAATTTGAAATCGATGTGTAGAAATCATTTGTCTTTGAAATCACTTTCATCGAAAATCATCTTTGTTCATCGATGATTTCCTTTGTTCATCGATCTTTGAAATCCTTTGTTCATCGATGATTACCTTTGTTCATCGATCTTTGAAATCCACGAATCGATTTTCTTTGTTCATCTGAACGATTTACGGTCACTGATCGGATCATTTCGGCCAGATCAGTCCATGTTGTGATTTGCATCGGATCACGAACTCATCCTTCTCATCGATCGATCGGCCTCGTCTGCGACCTCGTCGATCTCGATCATTTTAAATGCGATTTCATGAGTTCCCCCAATTTGTTCTTAGTTCCCCCAACTTGTTTATCTGTAAATTAGCTTCAAAAACACAAGTTGATAATGTTTTGGCATAATTCATCAAAACTAAAATATCCCAACAAGATCACTCGAGATCGCAAGAAAAGGATTATAGGCTTATCGCAAGCTTCATACATAGACTTTGTCTTGAAACGATTCAACATGCAAGATTCCAAGAAAGGCTTCATACCTTTTCGGACATGGAATCCATTTATCCAAGAAAATGTCCCTAAGGCGCAAAAGAGATAGATGACATGAAAGTCATTCCTTATGCTTCGGTTTGTCGGAAGCCTTATGTATGCAATCTTGTGTCTAGACCGGATATCTGCTTTGTCGTTGGCATGGTGGCAAGATATCAAAGTAACCCGGAAAAGATCATTGGGCGGCGATTAAAAATATTACAAGTATCTGAAAAGAACTGGGGATTGAATGTTAGTTTATCGGTCGAGATAGTCCAATCCCCATAAATTTCTACGGACTCGGATTTCAATCGGACATAGACTCCAAAAAATCTACCTCCGTAGTGTGTTTTGCATGGGGAGAGTCGTGACATGGAGAAGCGTCAGCGAAATGCGTGGCGATTCTACCATGGGCCGAATATGTAGGCTGCTGCGAGGCGGCGAAAAAAGCGGTTTAGCTCAAGAACTTCCTAGTGGACTTAGATGTGGTTCCGAATTTGCCCAAAGAGAATCAGCTTTATTTATTGTGACAATCTATTTGCAAATTCAAGGGAACCAAGAGCCCACAAAGCCACCATCTTATCTGAGACATCGTTAAGAGAGGAGATATAGATGTGGCAAAGATAATAGCGTCGAGGACAACCTAGCGAGATCCATTCACAAAGAAAGTGCGCCTCTGAATATTCGAGAGACATGTGGAAGGAATGAGTGTCAAGACCATTGCCAATCTGCTTTGAGTATAAGTGGGAGAAATTATTAGGTTCGTGTAGATGACATTAGATGTCACGGACTACACGAGACATGTTGTAGTATACTTAAGAGCAGACTTTGAGTATAAGTGGGAGATTGTTGGGATTATACTGGAAAGTATGCTTTTACTTTGTATAATCAAAACTGAATTTCGAACTTATTTACTGAAATAAATTGTTTATCACTGATGCTTTAAATATCATCGAATGTTACATATATTTACTGCATAACTGTTCAATAAATTGTACGTGTTACATTGTAGTTAATTTAGTGATACCAGATCACAGAAGATTAAATTAATAGTCCCTTGTAACTAAAAGTACGCCATTCACGACCTAGATGGAAATGAACAATCCATCGTGAAAGGTTGAAGTGTAAGGCTCAGATTGGCTTGTCTTGACCAAGAGATTACACTAGTGCATGGTGATGCACTTTGAATAGGACCTCTGAGGAGGATAAATTTTCGAAATCGAACAAGGAAGAATTAGACCTCAGTGGTTCGTTATTTCTTAATCTTCGTTCCTTAAATAGGATCACGTGGGATTGGTAACTATTGCTTTGACTTATCATGGGTAGAGAATCAACGAGATTCAATACTTTTTATCTTGGGCAATATTATTGGTCACATGTGATTGCTAAGATTTATCTACGAAGAATCGCATGCAAGTCTCGCTTGTTTGATTTGCCCCTTGGGAGGTTCATAAGCTTTATCATACCAAATCTTGCAAGTGGAATTAGTTTCCATGGATAATAATGTTGAACCGTTCCTTGACCAAGGACAAAAGATATTAATTAATGGAAAGCTATTTCAAATGACTTGAATTAATTAATGGGCTAGATAATCTTAAACACGGAAAATAATAACAAGGAGCCATATTGACTTTAATATGGGTTAAGATGGATAGTCAATATTAATTATGTAGTGGGATTAATTAATATTTATGGGCTTGAATAATATTGTGGCTCAATATTGATAATTCAAGATCCATTGGAAGGTCCAATCTTAATTCTCCTAAAAGCCCCCCTGAGTAGCCCAATATATAGTCCAATAACCTAAAAAAGGTGATTAAAATAAAATAAATATTGTTGCTTAATTTTTCCTATTATTTTTAAAAATTATGGATAAGAGGGAGAAAAGATTTTCTTTGAATTTTGTTATGGAATGCAGATATGTATTCTTGGAATACAAGATTATCTCATTAAATTCAAGAAATCTCCCACTTGGTTATTCATAGAGTTGGTACGAAAAATTTTGAAATATAGAGGGCAAGAAAGATTTTCTTGATTTTCTTGAAAAGATATTATGGAAGATATGTATTTCTTGAAATACAAGAATATCTCATAAATTCAAGAAGATCCAAATCTTGGAATCTTGGACCCCATATTTGAAAATACCATAATATTGGTGAGGTGGGATTTTTGTGAAATATTATAATTATGAGAAAAAAGAATATAAGAGATATATTCAAGATTTCTTGGAGATCAAGAAAAGTTTTTTCCCACATTGTTTTTCTACCAAAAATTTAGGTCCATCACCTAGCTATAAATAGGGATGACTCTTTTTCATTCCCAAGTACAATTCCATGTCTTTGGAAAAATTAGTAAATCCACAAAGGTGGTGCAACATAATTTATTTTCCTTTTTTTGTTAATTGTTCACAAGTTTCCTTCCACCCTTGGGAAGTTCTTTTGGTTAGTCTAATCAGCCCGGATCACTTTGTCATCCCAAAGAGGTGCGTTCACGTAAACTCGTAGAATTCACATCGTGGGGATTTACGTGAATTAATTATATGCATGATATGTTGTTGAATTATTATTTGAATTAATATAGGATTAATTCATGCTAGTAATAATTATTAGAATTAAATTTGTATTTAAATATTCATCCCGAATAGATCTGTGCAACTTATTCCCCAACAGTAACACTCTTTTGTTCATGTAGTAACACAACAAGTTGTTCTTTAAATTTGTAATTTTGGACTGAGTATTTTTTTTCGCACTTGTACTGGTTTTTGTTCATGTAGTAACACTCTTTTATTCATAGGGTAACACTCATTTGTTCATGTAGTAACACACAAAAATAACTTGAAAAAAAAATTGGACTGAGGATTTTTTTTCGTGCTTGTACTGGTTTTTATTCATGTAGTAACATTATTTTACTCACATGGTAACACTCTTTTGTTCATGTAGTAACACATCAAGTTATTCTTTAAATCTGTAATTTTGGACTGAGAATTTCTTTTCGCGCTTGTACTGGTTTTGTTCATGTGGTAACATGTTTTTCTTCATATCGTAACACTTTTTGTTCATGTAGTAACACACAAAAATAACTTGAAAAAAAAAATTAAAAATTATGTGCTCAATAAGAATTGAACCTACGACCAAATACACTAAAAATAGACCAGAACCATTAGGCTACAATAATTTTTGATAAAAATATCCTTGCATAAAATGTAATGCGTAAATAGCCAAGTGACCTACCCAACACCTACGCCTACACTGCTCCAACCCCAGCCCGCCACATGACCTACTGAATGTTAGTCTATTTAGTCTTAATTGTGTGGTATTGCACATAACACTAGTGTGCAATATTTCACACAAGACTTACTAAAAAAATAGTTGTACAATTAAGTGTAAATAAATTGTATTTTTCAGTATAATAAATTGTATGATTCTAAAATACATTATGATTGTTGTATCTTAATTTACATGAAACCTACTCATAACTTAAATATCAATTCAACGCCCCCACTTTGATATTTAATCAGTGAAGGGTATATCATTTTCTTACAAATTTAACGACAATTTTTTTTTTTTTTTAAAAATCATTTATTTTCAAAGTGATATATTTTTATGAAAAATGGTTAAAAAGAATTTAATACATGAAATGAGTCGTGGAGACGTCTTTTCTACTTTTTCATTAAAAAAAAAATTGAAGATTATTTAGTCATTTAATAAGCTTGAATTATAATTTTAAAAAAAAATCGTGTTGATTAATACAATGGCCTTTGATTTTTATTTTTTTTTTGACAGAAAAAAAAAAAGTATTAAACAGCCAGAAAATCGGCTTCCACAGTAGCACAATATGATCCGGAACATGGATCGAGAAAAAAGCATTAACAAAAATAAAAGCATGAAAAGCAAGCAAATGCGCCACAGAATTACCAGCTCTCCTAATCCAAGCAAAAGTCACTCTATCAAAGTCAACAACCAAATCCCGAATATCTCGAACAATAGTCCCCACATAACTGAGATCCTGTCTTGGACAAATTAAGGCATAAATCACAGCTTGAGCATCAGACTCAACCACCAATCCATTCTCTCTAGCGATCTCCATCCCACATCTAATCGCCAAAGCTTCCGCAACATCCACAACGAACGAATCACACAGCTCCCCAAAACACCATCTCACACGACCCCCCTCATCTCGAAGAACACCAGCTATCCCCGAACCATGGCCAGATCGAACCGAAGCATCTGTATTAAGCTTCAACTGTCCCTGCCTCGGAGGTCTCCACCTCGTCACATGACTAGCCCCACGAGGCTTCAAAGCAATAGCTGAGTGGGCAGCCAAGTAGTCCCTAAGATGCGAAGTCGCACTATGCACAACCTCCCTTCCCTGTAACCTCTTCCCTTCAAACACAAGCACATTACGAGCAAACCACAGAATCCACATGATAGTCACAAACACACAAAAAGTCTCATCGTCAAGTCTGTCACCCATCTCCCGAACCCAAACTTCTAAAGGATCATCATCAAAAGGCACAATAATAGGACATAAGTCCCACACAACACGAGTCCACTCACAATCCCTAAACACATGCTCCGCCGTCTCCACCTCCACACCACACCTCGAACAAAAAGGATCCACATCCACAAACCTACCAATAAGATTAATCGTAGTAGGAATGATAAAATGCATAGTCTTCCATAAAAAGACTTTAATCTTCGGGGTAACTCTGAGCGCCCAAATTTTACGCCAATGTGTCTCGTCCACCGTCCCGGAATCAGTGGAACCCACACGCTCAGAAGCATCGAAATAACCAGATCTCACAGAGTAGACCATATTTTTGGTGAATCTCCAGGACATGATATCACGCCTATAGGAATGACTTAGTGGAACAGTTCGGATCCTGTTCACATCATCCCTATCAAACGTAATATCTAACATCCCGAGATCCCACCCCAACCGATCATGAGCCAACAGATCACACACCCTCAACTCTTCCAGCCCCTCCTCAACCCGTGTCCCAACCCTGCCATCACCACCCCCATCCAATAACCACGGATCCCTCCACACATTAACCGACTCCCCATCACCAATCACCCACACCAACCCCTTCTCCAACACTTTCCGCCCCTCAAGGATGCTCTGCCACGTATAACTGGGAGAATAGCCTAGAGTAGCCGTACGAAAGCAACCTCTCGGGAAATAGCGAGCCTTTTTTAAGTAAAGAGTCTGCATGTTGAATTAGTCTCCATCCTTGCTTGGCCAAAAGGGCTCGGTTAAAAGCCCCAAGGTCACGTAGCCCCAGACCACCCTCTCTCTTCGACCTGCATAACTTGTTCCACCTCAGCCAATGCACCCTCTTTTCATCACACTTTTATAACCGGCTCGATCTTGAATAATGTCGGGGGAATCTGAAGCATTGCATGAAATAAGTCGGAATTGCTTGGGCCACCGACTTCACTAAAGTGATCTTTCCTGCCTGGGACAACGTCTTACTCTTCCAATCCTTCAACTTCTTTCACCCTTTCCTCGAACGCCCCTACTCGTAGGGGCCCCCAAGTAGATAGTATGTTGTTCCACTCTCCGCACTTAAAACCTCGGCCAAACCAATCCCCTCCACTCCAATACTTCACTAAACATGATATCAGACTTACTCAGATTGATAGCCTGACCCGAAGCCTCCTCATACATAGCAAGAATCCCCTTCACTCGTAACAACTTAACAGTGGTAGCTCTGAATGCTCAAAAAATGGTCAATCTTCCTTATATCTAATTTTCAATCTTCCTCCGCCTATGTGGCACTACTCAATCTCTCATTTTTTAATTTCTAATTTTCTAATTTTTTTTTACATTTTTCTACTTTTTTATCCAAATCTTAACCACCCCAAATTTCTTAACAAACTCATATTTTATTTCCATTTATTTCATAGTATTTTTTATCTTTATCTATTTCACCTTTTTTATCTTGTATACGCGTAATTTTTTTTAATCCTATGTATCTCTACGCTAATCACGACTACTCCTTTTCTCATTATTCTCAATTTCTCTCTTTTTTTTTAAATAAATTTAATTTTATTTCGTTAAGAAGACTCTTGACTATTTTTATTTTCTCAACTTTTTGCAATTTGCAACCCAATGTTGTTTCATAGTTTTTTCTTAATTATTTATCTTCGGCTGAATAAAAGAAATGGTGAAAGTTTCATTTTAATATGTGAATCGTATATCACAATTTTTATTTTATTTTTGTTTTTACAGTTGGTTTATATTTTGTTATTGTTCAGTTTTCTCTGTTTTTTTTTTAATCTGTATCCTTTATTTCTACGAACTTGTGTGGATCTAAAAAAAATTGTTCATTTTATTGTATTCGTCATACAATTTTTCTGCATATTCTTTTACCGTAATTGTTGATTTTTAAGACCTTATTCATGATTGCTTATTATCTTCGTTACTATTTCATCATCTTTAATATGTTTAGCAAATTTGTATTGATACATAGTAATTTCTTTTGCAGATTTTAAATAATGTCAAATTATAATTATTTTTTTGTTGATTATTATTAAGTTTATTTTTTGTCAAACTTTAAAGGGGAGGAATTTTTTCTTTGATGTGATATCCGTAAAAGTATATCCGATACTTTATCGAATACCAAAGAAAATATTTGCAAAGGAATGGGTTGTAAACATATATAAATATATAAAATATTTAATTTATAGATTCCTATATCACCAAATTATCTCATGTAGTTGATTAATGTATCGTGCCTTTGACTTAAGAAATCCACGCCACATGATAATCCGTAATTTCACCAATTCCTCAACTGCACTCAATGTCGTTAATTTGAAAAAACTATTTATGTTGTTTTGTATTGATCCTTTTAAAAACAATAATACATAATAAATATTTTCAGAATAATTCAAAATAAACAACTAATAACAGTAATTGCTTGATAAAAAAAAAAAAAAACTAACAAGAGTAATTAAGTTAAGTCACGACTCATACCAAAATTTGCTCACAAATTTCTCCCAAATTAAGATTTTACTTGGTTCACTTTGATTGAATTAGGTCGATTTGGTTTTATTTATTTTTATTTTTTAAATTAAGCCTACTTCCATCAAATCAAATTTTATAAATTCACAAACAAACTAAATTTTGAATTTATATAATTTAAATGTTGAATTTATTTACTTGGCTATACACGTGAGCACACATAAAGAAACGGGGATATTACTGAGCATTTTTTGGCCACGAGCAGACTTTTTATGAATAGATATACATCTCAATAGACATGCATTTCAGAAGAAAAAATAGTTGACTCCAAACTCATTTTTTTTTTTTTAAAATAAAAATTTTATCGCTTTATTTGTATAAATTTTATATTCTTTTCAATTTTCAATTGATGATTTTTTCTATTCTAAATTTCTGGATTATATTCTTTCATTTTCTATATAAAAATATAGTTTGGCGGAAAATAGATATTTTTATTTTAGATGATTGTCATGATTTCATTCTTCTTTTCACTATGTGTAAATTAAGATATTTCTTTTTTTCTTTACGCAAGTTTTGCACTAGTTTAAGAGTATTGCATATTACCAAGAGAACCTGAGTGGCCCATTATTCATTGGACTCTCATTCTTCCAACTCCTAGAACCATCCAATTCAGCAATTAAATACTTCATCCGACCCTTTTTTTTTTGTCGTTTAAAATATTTCACAAGATTAAAAAAAAAAATCATTAGATAATAGTAATAAATTACATGTAATATGATTATTTTACTTTTTTGTTTACTTATACATTCATTAATGCATATTATTACAGAGAACAAGTAAAAGTAAAAGGATAAAATTGGAATATAATTTTGTGAAATGACAGTTATATTGGTTCAAAAATTCTTCTCTACAAATAAAATGGGCTGGAGGGAGTAAAAGCAAGTTTTTTTTGCAACAAGTGCACCATAATGAATTTTTGAAGCATTTAAGTTATTTTTATTGAAACATGCAAAGTGCGTCAATGAAAACAATTAGTAAATTTGAAAAATGCACTTGAGTTGCACGTGTAGTTGTTGCATACAAGACATTACCATTAAATAAAGGATCAAATTATTAACACCTCATAATTGGTAGATACATTCATATGATTAGCACACCATTCATTTTAACCAAATTATTAATACACTCATATTAAATTACAATTTAGTCACGGTTTTTTTTTTCTCATGTTCTACCATTTATATCGATAAATGCAAAGAGACTCCATTATTTTGGCTAAACATTGTGTGGTTCGACTATAAGAACAAAAGGTTGTTGAAAAATGGGATAGTTTTTATCAACTATGGCCTAATAACAATATAATAGAATAGAATGAAATAATGAAGTTGAGTTCTTTTCAAGAATTCATCAACGATTTTGGTTCTTTTAAGTCATGACTTGTTTCAATTTTGTTAAAATGAATAGGTATACTAATCATATGAGTATATCTATCAATTATGAGGTGTTAATAATTTGACCCTTTATGTAACAGCGATATCTTGTATGCAAAAGATGCACCGTGCAACTCAAACCCATTTTTAAACATGAATCTTTTTTTTTTTTTTTTTTTGAAATATACAATTTATTCACACCAACACATGCAACTTATTTTGCAATTCCCCATAGATAAATTGACATCCAATTAAAACATTAAATTTATATTTGAAAGAATTTCATGCCTGAAAGCTCTAACACGAGGGAAGAATTTCATTTCTTCCGTCTCATATATGGCAAATGTTAATATTTCTTTAAATATAGCGAGAAAATGAATTCACTTTACTTGTAGTGAAGCCAAAAACAGGATCAAACATCTCATCGTATTTCATTACATATATACAAACTAATGACATCAATAATGAAAAATACAAGTATTATTTCGTTAAAAAACAAATAACACCCATTCTATCACCCAGAGAAATCATAAAATGAACACAACCAGGCAGCGGATAAAACACAACAGTTGTGTATTTATACAATGCAAAGAACCTTAGGTACGTCTCTTGCACAACTAATACTATTATTCAGTGAAAACTTTTCACAACTAATACTGTTCAAAAAAATACAACTAATTCAGTGAAAACCAACAATAACCAACTAATACAGTTTAAAAATGCACTTGAGAGTTACACGGTGCACACAAGACTTTTAGATTACCTTGTGTCCACCAGGCTACGAGAAACATCTCCGCCACGACCAAACCAAAACTTGACGGCCTAGCAATGAGAAATCCAGGCGCCTTTCGGAACAACAAGCAAACAAAGGATATATTATGGATCAAATATCTCAAACTACCTCATTGTATTTCATTACGCATATATACACTAACATAAATAATGGAAAATGCAAGCATTATTTCTTAAAGAAATGGAGCAAATAACATCCATTCTATAACCTAGAGATTTCATAAAATCAACAGAGTCATATCAGGCAGGATGTAACACAACAGTTTCATATTTTTACAATGCAAAAGTACCAGTTGCACAACTAATACTGTTGAGGATAAACAACTATCATTATTGAGTGAAAACAACTTTATACTAACAAACTAATACTGTTCAGTTATAACAACTAATACTGTTCAGTGAAAACAACTAATACTGTACAAAAACAAACTAGAGTTAGCGTTGCGCACCTTGTGTCGAAGCCATCTCCAGCACGACGCCACCACCAAGCTACGAGAAAAATCCCCACCACCACCACCACCGCTACAAATCATCAAAACTTGACGGCCAAGCAATTCGAAATCGTTGCTCCTTTCGGAACAACAAGAATCACATCCAAACTCAAGATCACCCCACTCAACCCTCCATCTCCATCCCTCTTCACCTCAATCTCCGTGCACATAACCTCCACCTCCTTCCCGTTCTCGTTCCCCTCCCACACGACGCACAGCCTCCCGTCCAAATTCACCATCGTCGAGCTACACAAGAACTTCGGCAACCCCTTCTCCACCCCTCTCAACTCCCTCCAAACATCATTATCAACATCATACCCCCGAATCTTCCCCAAATAATCGTAACAATACAGCACATTCTCCACCACCGCCGCCCGCCCCCTCCACCCCAAATCCAGCCTCTTAGGCACATTCCCCCACCCCCACGAACGACGTCGTACACCACCCCACCTCTATCCGCCATTCCATAAAATTTCCCCCCAATTATCGCGCTAGCGTGCATCCACTTATCCCTAACCTCAATCTCCATCCGAATCGGGCCCCATGACCCGGTTTCCGGGTTGAAAACCTCCGCCCAATTAATTGATCGTGTCCAGTTATCGACGTTACACCCATCCATTACGTAAATCTTCCCATTCAAAACCCCCGCGGCGGAGAATTCCCGGGCTGTCCTCATTTTAGGGCCCAATTCCCACCGATTAAACCTAGAATCGAAGATCCAGACGCTATTGGACGGGATATCGTTAATCGAGCCGCCGATTACGTAGATTTTGGGGCCAGGGCTAGGATTGAAGATCCGATTGGGGGCGGGTGGTGGGGGATTGAAGGGAGGGGTGAATATGCGATTGGAATTTGGGGGTTTTGTTCGGCGTACCATTGGAAGGTCGATTTGATGCGTAGATTGAGACAGAGAGAGAACTGGGCAGTGCGGAGGAGAGAGAGGTGCCGGAAAAGTTCGGTGGAGTTGACGGCGGAGCGCCATGGTTTTGAGACTAGGGAGAGGAGGGGGGTGGAAGCGGGGGACTCTGCGGAGGATCTGGAGTGAGATGTCGTCGGGGAGGTTGGGGATAAGTTGGGGCGGAGACGGCGGAGCCGCGGTGGCGGCGGTAGGGTGGTGGCTGACGTCCGCCATGGAGGAGGGTGTTTTGTGAGTGTTGAAAAATTGAGATGCCACGCGATAACAAAAAATACTGCTTTTTGGTTTGTAACAACATTTCTTTTTCTTCAAAATAGAAAATTAGAAATGCTCTTGATGCACTGCTATTATATTTAATTTTATTTTTTAATACAGATTATTTCATTGATTATATGTGTGATTTTATTAACTATAATATTTTATATATACTGTAGGTTAACCTACAGTATTTAAATATAGTATAATGTAATTAAACTCATCACAAATATTTAAATTTATTTAATTTTTAATGTCATAATATAAGTCATATTTTATTAAATGAAATTCTTTTTGAAATAATTTGTATTTTTTTTGTATGACTAATTTATATAATTATAATTAATAAATTGATTTTAATATATAAATTTTACACTTTAAGAAAATAGTTAAACTTATTTAATTAAATGAAATTATAGATTTTTTTTGACAGGAATGAAATTATAGATTTTAGTATATGTATGTATCTATGATTTTTAGAGACATTTTTATTTCGTTAAGGGGAACTCACTTTCAACTATAATTTATGAAATAAAATTTTGGATAAAAATATCTTAATTGCTCATATGTAATTAATATGCAGATATATGGGGTCATGTGCATTTTAAAAAATCTAACATTTTTTTATCTACCACTAATATCATATGTTGATAGTGTCTGAGTTGTTGTTCGTGAACATGGACGGATCTTAGAGGGTGAGGATGACAATTTGAAGTGGTCTGACTTGGCCCGCCTGAACCCAAGACTATTTTGGGTCACCCGCCCGTGACCGGCGGGATGATGGCGGGCGAAAGATATCACTTTTGCCCGACCACCCCGTTTTGGCTCGTTTATATATTAAAATTCTAATATACATAATATTTACATATATAATTTTATTACTATTTATTATTATGTATAGCATAAATATAATTTCATTTCATAAGTAATTTTTAAGCTAATATATATTGATAAAACATATTATAAAGCATAATTTGACATTTAAACTATAAATTTATATTCGTATAAACATATTTTATAAGGTAAAAATAAAATGATAAATATATTTTTAATATTATATTATTTACTTATGTTAGAATGGGTCGCACAAAGTCTCATTTGCAATCGGTGCACGGATCTAGGGGGTGGTATATTGGTTGTGGATTCTGTAGGATTTTTTTAGACTTTCAAAGTCTTGAGGTATTCAATCCGGATTTTCAAAAGTCTTTAAAAATCTTGAAGTATTCAATACGGATTTTAAAAAGTCTCAAAAAATCTTTAGGTATTCAATAGTCTATGGATTTTAATACTCTATGGGTTTTCTTTGATTCTCTTCAAAAAATATGAATAGTTTCACTTTCCAAAATATCTTCTAACAATCAGAGATTTTTACGTATTCTCTCATAGAACTCTGAAGACGAAAGGTCAAAAGAAAAAAAACTTCGTTGTTCTCCTGCCATCGCTGCCGCCCACTGCCGTCGCAATTAGGTGCTCTCTCTGACTTTGAAACTCACCGCGTATTTTCATTAACAATTCATTTGATTACTATACAACAGTTTTCCCACCGAATTTTTATTAATGATAAAGAGATTTCTGGGAGTTTATCATCTTTTTCTGTTTTTGAAATTAATTCATTAAGGAGAGAACGATATTTCATTTGAATTGAACTGGAATTTTCTGATTTTGCACCAATGGATTCTTTCAGCATCCTCATGATGTTTCTTTTCTGATAACCCATTGTTCAATTTTGGTTTGAGGGCCTTTTGCCTAATCACTTCGGCAGATTCTGGGGTCTATGTTGAGGTAAGCCACTCCAGTTTATGATATTCTTTTATCTGTAGTTTAATTTTGAAAGCAGAATGAAGCCATAATTTATTTGTATTATTGATTGCTAAGAAATTAATGTTGCTTTAATTTTTTTTCGATTATGTTGATGATTGATTATATTTGGTTCTGAATTGTACTGCATTTGAGGAGTTGTTTGTAAGATGTCAATTGCATTGCAAGTTGCAGGATTGGAAATAATTTTTTTTTTTTCTTGTTAGTGATCCAACTTGTTCTATACTCCTGGAGATACTTGTGGAACATATTCAACCTTGCAACATTTTGGTTTTGTAGTCAGAATGATTAGTTATAATAATTTTTTGGTATTTTCAAATCGCGATTCACAATTTTTAAAACCGTACCTCCGTTCTCATTTCAAACACAAGCAGAGTTAGTATTGGCTTGTGCTAGATTACACAACTTTCTTCGGAGAGAATGCCACTCTGATGAATTTCCAGTCGAATATGAAGATAAATCAAGATTCACCACATCTCGACATAGAATAGGAAAATTTGGAATTGCTTTCTCAAAGTCAACTACTACAAAGAACGGAAGTTAATGCATGGAGAACGAGTATTGGTAATGCTATGTGGAAAATGAGGCCGAGGTATAACGGTGATGGAAATGAAGATGAGAATAATAATGATGAATAATAATGTATTTTTTTTAACTAATGTATTTTTGGTATTTTTTCTAAACAATTTAGATAACTTTTTTTTATATACAAGTGTGTTCCATATACATTTGCATCAATAGTTCAAGCGCCGGAGTCTATGAAAATCCATGTAAATCAATAAAAATAAGTGTATTCCACAATCATGTCAATTATATGAAAATCTATTTAAATCAATAAAAAAATTAGTCAAACTCTGCATGGAGTCTATGGATTTTCTAAATCCACAGACTTTTGAAAGAAAAAAAAAATCCAAAAGAATCTCAATTGAATACACCCCCTAAGATCTGTACACTCGCCTCAACCCTACTCATGTATCCACAAAACATGTATGATATATTTAATAGGTCAAATATTTTTTAAATGAGTCATTCAGTTGCATGAGTGCACGGTGCACTTGAGTGCACAAGAGACACACTCAATGGGTCGACCTGCCCATCCTTGTGACCCGCAACGGGTCGTCTGCCCCGCCCCGTACATAGATTGGGGCAGGTTTGTGTCTTCTAGTACCCGCCCCGACCCATTGCCATCCCTATTAGAGGGGGTTGCACCGGGCTCCAGCTCAGTGCAAGTCCCCACTAACCTGTTATATATATATATATAAAATGTGAATAAAATTCAATATATGAATTTAAGCTCAGTCCAATATTATTTTTTATTTTTTATTTAATTTACAAATCTCAATCTAAAGTTAAAGCTCATCTCCACACTCTCTATTTAGTTGTTAAATTAAGATACAACTTGATATTAATTTCTTTTCCTGATCTATATGTCTCTTCTTCGTTTTTCTTTTTCTTATTATAATTTAATTAAAGTATTGAAATTCAAGAATTTCATCCACAATAAAGATTTTATTTTATTGTAATTTTGGATATGCTTTCTTGAGGCTCTCACATCCAAACATTTAGAGTTTAATCATCTAAATATGATTCTATTTTTTTTATTTAGTATTTTTATTTATTTAATTTGTTCAATATTAAATATTTACATTGTTCTATCAATTTTTGTCCCTTTCTTTTGTGGAATATGTATTAATAATTTAGTTTTTATTTTTGTTATATATTATGATAATGATAATTTTTTTATCACTTTAATATTAGAAAAAGAGAAATTATAAATGTAATAATGTACTAACATGAGTTAAATGGGATATTTTTAAAACTGGTGAGCATTTCTTGAAATGATTAAAAAAATACTGAGCATAAGTTGTATAATTTTGTTTTAACTAAATATTATTTATTAATAAAAAATAACATATTTTATAAATGAATACAAATCTTTTGAAATATATTTTGTTAAAAATATAGATAAATTCGAACTTAATTACTGATGAGTTTTATGTTTTGAAGTCCCATATGACACCACCTAAATTAATATATTTAAAAAAAATACTATATGTAAAATTTTAATGTGACGAAACTTTAAAAAAATTAAGCCCACACCACTGTTAAATCATAGATCCGTCCCTGTTCACGAACTATTTTTTCTCTCACCTTAGAATAAACTGCACATACATAGTAATTATGCATATGCATTGTAATTTTGCACACAATTTAAAAAGGACAATGTTTTCTATTTTTCTGAAAATAAACATTCGAGTGATAAGAGTAAAGTAAGAATGTTTTGTATCATAAAGTGAGATCAAAAAATGATTGTATCTTAAAGTAAGATTTGATGACAAATTGTATCATGAGATGGGCAGTTTACTCATTCGTTAAATAGCTGGAACTCCACTAAAAACTAAATAATTTAAGCTAAAAAACAGTCACACTCGATTTGATTATTAATTATTACATTCCTGAAAGCCCAAGTTATCCCCCCCAAGTTCTTCCTCATTATTCAAGTAGCAAAATTGAAACACCACACTTGTCCACATTCTTCAATAGAGGAAAAAATTGAACAATGTTTTCACTTATTTCTTCAAGAAATTATCAACTTGCTGAAGCACCTACGCCATGTGTATCATTTAGATTAGCCAAATTTGTCAAACAAATAGACAAGATAAAATGGATTCAAATTATTCAGTCTATTAGAGACGAACGAACCTCGATTGCAATTACAGTTGGTGAAATATCGCCTACTTCTTAAAATCCAAGCTTTACTGCCATATCTATTGTATGAAACATATATTGCCACAAGGAAGTAGATTTAGATAACATGTTAAGCAAACAGTGTGAAAAAGAAGAAAAATAAATAATTGATAAGGAAAATTGTACATAAATTAAGGGTTCGCTTGGTATGACTTGTGAATGGTATTAGTAATGTGTATCATTGAGGGGTCAATCCATATATGGTTATTGATTGCATTGCTTATTTTTTTGTTAGAAATCAGCAATGGATATCATATGAGAAGGATTGAGTAAAGAGGCACACTTGCATGAGACGGTCTCACGGTGAGACAGGGCATAAGTTGGGTGTTGACGCTTTAACATTTTGGGAGTGGTGGTGTGTAATTTGTACTTAGTTGTATCCCGTCTCATGCATGAGACAGTCTCATATGAGTTTTTGTCTTGAGTAAAAGATTACAGGGGAGTAATCAGTTACTTGCTTCTATTTTTATTACGGATTTATAAAAACTGTCAAGCAATATTCATTGGAATGATTCCCATTACCCCAACCCAAGCGGACCCTAAATGAGTTGAGATCATACTTTCAAGACAGACTCTCACATTAGCTGTTGCATATGCTTCGCCCCTTTCTTCGAAAAGTGTAGATAGTCGCTTCATGGTCTACAAAAAACCCGGAAGGAAGAAGTTAGATAAGAAGACTTGCTAAAATACATCGACAAAATTGGAGTAAATTGTAAAATTGATCCTATATTTATTGGGTGTTAGTCCTGTACGAATCAATCTACTCAATTTAGTCTCGTAACTTATAAATGAAGCAACTTTTGTCCTACATTGACTTAGTTCGAAGATTTTTGCACGTGTCAAAATTCCATGCAGCAATCGGACTAGTGACTTGGCATCTCTTACATGGCATAACGAGACCAAATATATAAATTTCAATTAAAAATTCACAAAGTAATTATCATCCTAAAATAAAAAATTGTCAACGTAGGACTAAAGTTGCAGCATTTTATGGAACTGAATTTAGAATTTGATAGATATAGGACCAATTTTGCAAATTACTCACAAACCTTAGTATAAGGATCTCCAGATCCATGGTGTAGAAGGGGTCGAGAATTAGTTCCAACGACTGTAATTCTACGCGCTAAGGCTTCCAAAGGCACATCGAGCCAAATACTAATACCCCTTTTCATGTGTCTCCTATTATGTCAAAACGGATGACAGTTTAATACTATCTATCAGCATATCATAGGGTGTATTGCAAAATTGGACCCAAAAGAAATTGATCATTGCCACTTTTGATACATATGCTCCAAAATGGTCATTTTGTGTGTGTTTTAAATGCAAAACTGATCCCACAAGAGAATTTTATTATACATTGTTGGGACTATTAATGGTAAAAAAAGGGCCACTTTTGCAATAAAACCGAATATCAGATATAGAAGTTGGTCATGCAAAAGAACTCCACACATTATTACCAATTTACCGGACGAACCACCGCACCTCCGCCTGTTGAAACAACTAAACGATTCATCGAGGACAACTTCCGCAATACATCGGTCTGAAGAGAAAAAGAATGGAAGGTTAAACCTCAAGTCAAATTCTGAAAGCAACGCAAGACCAAATTTGCACTCATCTGATTAAAAGTGCAGTAAAATATGCAAAATAAGAACATGTGAGTCCAAAGATTAATTTGGTAATTTCAGACATAATCAAGAATGCCTCTCGTTTTTTCTTGGTAAACCATTTTTCATCTCATGATAACTTGTCTACAGCCCAATTTTAGTTCAAAAAATTATCTAATTTGATTTAGGGCCTGTTTGGCACATCTTATAAGTTCTTTAAAACAGCTTAGAAATTATTTAGGAACTTATAAGCTCCTTAATTTTGTTTGGCAAATTAAGATGTTTAATATCTTATAAGATCTAAAATAAAAAAAAACTCTTCGCTTATAAGCTCCAAAAAAATAAATTGCGATATCCCAACTTATTTAACAAAAATTATATAAGCTCTCCTCTATCCCTACACAGCCTTGCCTAAACCCAGCCCGAATACAATCCAACCCAACACGGCCCAATTTTTTATTCTTTTTTTTTTTCCAAAATATATTTTTTTTTTTAAATTAAAAAAAAAAACTATTTTAGAAAAAAAATTATGGGACTCAGCCAAACGGGCCCCTAGTCTCAATATTAAAAAAATATCCAATTTTGACATAAGATCGTCGAAAAATTGAAAATAATGCAATTTTATATCATGCAATTCAATTTTGGATCTATAATATAACTTGTATACTGCCCAAATTTAACCCCAAATTAAATCCTCACATGACATAAAATTACACCGTTTTCAATTTTCCAGCGTTTTTGGGGCCAAAATTTGACGACTATATATATATATATTGCTAACCTCATAATCTCTGAAGAAGCTTTCGCCATATAACTTGAAGATATCAGCTACTGTAGTTCCACCAGCAGCCTCCTCTATAAGTACATCACTGAAACATTCACAAGTATAAACACTAATACTAAACAATGCATTGTCTAGTACTAGTACTCCGGAGATCAAACAACGCGTATTGCAACAAAGACGTTGTTTCTTAACTAGCAATAAACGTAAGTAATATATGGGGTTCACCAGTCAACGAATGAATATCCGAGAGCTTCGGACAAAACCTTGCCCACCGTTGTTTTTCCAGATCCCATCATTCCTACAACATAAAAATCTAGGTTAAATAGCAAATTACCCTAAACAAACTGTTCCAAGAATACTCATATTTACACCCACCAACAAGATATACACATCGTCCATCCAGATACGGTTTGATTTCTTCAGATTTTTCCTGCAATAACATCATAACTGAGCCATAATCATACTCAAAATGCCACCTTTTCAAAATTCCAAATATGTATAACAAAAAAGAAAAAATTAAGGTAGTCTTTTGCCACTCAAAAAAGTTGCACTTCATCAGTGAAAATAAGAAAATGTCATAAAACTTACCTTTATGATCTTTGATTCATCAAACAATGCTGGAGAACCTTCAGAATCAAGCACCACAGCTGAAAAACAGAGAACATTTGGAGGACTTGAGTTCCCATAACTTGCAAGAGAGCTTATGATCCAAGTTCTTTCTTTTTATAGATGAACGAAGTAAAAAACCAACAATTATTAGACAAAGTTTTCTATAAACTTAGTTCATGGAAACTTTATGGTGAACTCAATATCATTGTTTAGAATATGAAGTGCCACTGTTTAGTGATTTTGAAAATAATGCGATACTTGATATGCTAATAGGTGATATTTAAAATTTAAAAAAAAAAAAACAATTCGCGGAAACATGGTTCAGGGAAGACCTACTCCATATATAAACATGAGCAAAGACCCACTACAAAAGAAAATTATAAAGCACTGTTGAATATTTATAATTAGAGTAACACTCCTGTGAACCAGATCTATACATGAACTCTATCACTATTATGTAAAAAACTATCACTATTATCAGGAGCGGACGCAGGAATGCAGTCCAAGCAGGGCAAAAAAATAGTCGATAAAAGAATATAAAACAAATTTTTTATTGTAATTAATTAATATTTTAAATAATAATTTTATCAAGACGATTTGCTAAATTATCATTCATCTCTTCATCATCGTATCTAATTTTCACACTACAAGAAAATAAAGTTTTAGACTACAAAATTTTCTAACATGGTTATAAAATCTTCCAACAAAATAATTTTGTCATTAAATTGTGACATTGCTTACAAATTTTTATCATTCTAGTAGGCAAATATACTGTCTACGAATTGCCTATGAAATCTTAAAGACAAATAAATTACCTACATATTTATAATTTTCATAAGCAAACAAATTATCTACAAAATAATTGATCTCGTAGGCAATTGACATTTCTGTAGGCAATTACATTTGTAATTTGAAGTAATTTAGAATTGCCTATAAATAAATTTACTTGTAAATTATAATTTTTTCAGTGAATTGTTTTTAGGTAATTTGAGTATTAAAAATGTCTATATGATTAGGAAATTTTGTAGGCAAGTCGTAGGCAATTCTTACTATTTAAAGATATAATTTCGTTAAAAATTATGTAGGCATATTAGAATTTTTTTTAGACAATACTCTATTTCTTTTTTGTAGTGTTAAAAATATTTATGGTTAATTATAAATAAATACACGACATTTTGGCCAAATATCAATTTAATCACGACCTTCAAGATTTTTGTATTAAAGCTCAACCTTTGATATTGTTGCAAATTGATACACGTTTTTTATTTCTCCGGCAGGAAAATGTGACGTGGCTCATCGAAGCTTGTATATACTTACCAGTTAGAATGATACATATTAAATAATATTTTTTAAATTACTCCACATAATATTACACATTTTTTAAATAAATTAAAACAAAAAATAATAATTAAAAGAAGTTAAAATCTAAAAAAAAAACAATTAAAATATAAACAAAAAATATAATTTATATCTATTTTAAAAAATTGATCGAATCTCAATAAATAATTCACAAATTTAGTTTAAGGATATCGACTGCAATAAGAACAACAAGTGGGGGTTGAGGGGGTGACAATAGATAATGGATGAATTGAATGAGGGAAGATAAACTAAGGGATTACATTTAATTTTGGAACATGGGAATATATTTAATTTTGAAACATTGTCGACAAGAATTAGTTTTTAAGGTTTGGAATTTAGATTTAAATAATTTATTTTATTTTTTTAGATTTTATTTATTTTATTTTGTTTTGTTTTTAATTCACTTTTTAAATATTTTTTATATTTATGATTTTGACATTTCATCCTATATGTAGTCTGACATAACAAAAATACTAGTTTCGGTGAGTCACAACGTCTCTTCACAGTCGATGGAAAAAAATGTGTATTAATTTGCAACAACATCAAAGGTTGGACTTTTATACAATAATTTTAAAGATCGTTAAATTGATATTTGATCTAAAGGTCGTGTATTTATTTAGAATTAACCCAAATATTTATGAAATTTTAAAAATATTAAGTAATATATATAACATTTCACAATGAAAATTGAGGTGGGGCAATTGCCCACCTTGCCTTAGAGTAGATCCGCAAATGACTATTATGCACAAAAAAATCAACTTTTTATAAAAATATAAAACATTTTTTAAAAGGTGAGAATTTTTGTACATTACAGTAATAATTTATATATAACCGCGATAGTTTTTATATATAACAGTGATAATAAAAAAACTGAATTCACTGTAAAATCGAGTTCACACGAGTTTTTGTCTTATCCAATTAACAAACCACAAAAAGATAGTTAATTCTACACATGCAAGAAGCAAAGATCCATCTAAATTGGCTCAAATGCAATAATTCAAAGCATACACATATTCACTAACTACCTGCACGATTTTGAGAAGAACACAAGAGCTTTACAATTCGGCGAAATCTTTTCTTGATAAGCAAACGACAAGAATCAAGAATCTGATGCAACCGCTTCTTCTGCAAAAACTGCAAACAACTGCTTCGTTTTCTTGCAATCTTTTCTGGATTTATCCAAGTGGGTGATTGCATCTCATGCCACTCCAAAACAATTGGACTGCAATTCCAGGAAAAATGAAATTAGCTTCTACAATGAAACATCACGAATTTTAGTGGGAAATCTAACCTTAATAGGAAATACTAGAATTTGAAAAAAATTATAAAAAAAGACCCAAATCTTTTGCATCCTATTTATATCATATATAGTCTCATGAATGCACATCAAATAAATCAAATTCTCAGCACAACAACCCCATATATAAAAAAACAACAGCAGAAATTGAAGTAAACAGGGCCACTTACCAAACGAAGATTATAAATTCAACACCCAAAAAAAGACAGATTATATTAGGTATGGTATGTACCCAGGTTCATCGTGCACTCATAGTGCATTTAAGAAATGTGCGACTTATTATACTGAAAAATGCAACTTATTTACACTGAAACGTGCAATTATTAATATGGAAAAATAATTGCACGATTCAAACAAAATAAGTAATTATATTCAATATAATAAGTCACATGTTCAAAATCTTCCAAAAAAGTGTATGATCGTCTGGGTGTACGTGAAACTCGCTTCTGAGACAGATTATTGTGAAGCAGGGTCAATTATTTCCGACTACCCACGAACTTGATGAAGAGAGATTGTGGTTTTGCAGTAGGTAGCCTCGAATAAGCATGTCAAAAAAATAAAAAATCATTTGCATTTGCATACTACCTCCGTTTTGCAAAGATTTACAAAAAGAATAAGAGTAGGTTTATAGTATAAAATTTATACCAATATATTTATAAATTAGCTAGTATCATTACATTTATCAACTGATATTATTATACTTACAAATTGAGATTATAGTATTAAATGCTTTAGGTACTAGTTTATAAGAGCAGCGATATCACTTTATAAGTGTAATGATATGAGTTTTATATTATGAACAAGTTTCACAGGAGAGTTTGTGAAAGAATAAAGAGAAAAATGTAGAATTTAATTATGTACTTACCTTTAGAATTCGTTTGGAAGTATTAGTATATATGATAAAATATGATACTTTAAACTATAATTCATTACAATTATATATATATATATATATTTTTTTTTTTTTTTTTTTGATACACAATAATTATACAAGTGACATATTTTATATTTCATTTGGTACTAACTTTTATAAACTAATAATTGAAAATTTTAAGATATATATATATATATATATATATATATATATATATATTTTTTGGTACACAATAATTATACAAGTGGATATTTCATTTGGTACTAACTTTTATAAACTAATAATTGAAAATTTTAATATATATATATATATATATATATATATATATATATATTTATTTGGTACACAATAATTATACAAGTGACATATTCTATATTTCATTTGGTACTAATTAACTTTTATAAATTAATAATTGAAAATTTAAAAATAAACATTATTACCCTTCATATTTTAAAACACGTTTTGTATTTTTATCATATTAACAATTGTTCTCTCCCCCACGGCCCCACCCCTCCACCACCGACACCTCTATTTTTTTTTTTGGGGAAAACACCGAAACCTCTATTGCAAATGTTTTGTGGTGTGTGAAAGATGAGAGTGATAAATGAAGAATTACGATATAAGTAAATTTTCGATGAAACTTCGGTAAAGTGAAATTTATACGATTACATTTATAAATTAATATTATTATATTTATTAATTGATATTATTATATTTATAAATTAATATTATAATATTATTTGATATTAATTTATAAGAATAGTGGTATTAATTTTAAAATGATGCTTGTGCGTATCAATTATACAAAGTGCAATTGGATTCAACTTTAATTTAGATGAACCATGAACCCTAAATCTTGAACCTTAAAACCTAAACTATTAATCATTCAGGTCGGGTGAACCATGAACCACTTGTGACGGGTTCGGATCGGGTCGGGTTGGGTCCGGACCGGGTAAAATAGAATTTGAAAAAACTTTTTTTTTTTTTAAAGAAAAAAAAAATCTAAACCCATTCGAATTGGGTGAACCATGAACCAGTCTGGTCGAGTTCGGGTCGGGTTGGGTCCGAATTGGGTAAAAATACTGAAAAAAAAATTGGAAAAAAAAGTTGACAAAAAAACTAAAAAAAAGAAAATCCAATTACACCAATTTTAAATTGGTGCACAGGAGAATTTACCTTAGTTTTAACTATATATGAATAAGTTTTACATGAAAGCTTCTGTTAGTATAGGCCGTTGCTTCAGTGAATCAAATCTATTCATGAACTCTATCACTATTATAAATAAACATTATCACTGTTTAAAAAATATTTTAAGCAGTGATAGTGTTTATGCATAATAGTGATATAGTTTGTGCATAACAATAATAATACGTATACATATCAATAATAGTGCGTATACATAACAGTAATATTAAATTGGGTCCACACAAATTTTTATATTATAAACATTTTTATGCAAATTTGTATGGATTTAAGATATGTTAAATTGGGTTATCCATGAGTTTTTAAATCGCATATTATGAAGTGATTTGCACCGTACTAATTTACACATAAAACTTATTCAAAATAAAAGTGTTTCCAATAATTTGGAATTAAATGTTGTTTACTTACTCTCAAAGATAAAATAAAAAATATTACTCTTTTGTTTCCCTCTTTTTATTTGAACATTTACTATTTGCACTAATTTTAATGTAAAAGTTATTTATCTATATTAAAAGAAATAAAGTTTTTTTTATGAGGGTTGAATGATAAAGTAATAACACATTTTATAAATAAAAGAAAATAAAATTGACATTAATGTGAAAAAAATAATAATATATGGTGGAATATTGAGATGTCGGAATTTGAAAAAAAAAAGTTATTTTATTACTTATTTAAAAAAATATTTAATTAAATAAAGGATGGATATTTTGAATAAATATTAAATAAGAAGGGGACAAAAAAAATAAAAGATTCTTAGATAAAAAATAAGCTAGGAAGAAATGAGGAAAAAAAAGTCAAAATAAATAAGCTATAAAACAAAATTTAGACTTTTAAAAGACACTTATTTATATCACTTCTCCCACATAGGACATGTCAGAATTACTCATAAGTCTGCTTGGCTTTTCAGATTTTGGACAAAAAATTCTATAAATTTAGTTCATATAAATTTTACGATCAACTCAATATGACTGTGTTTGTATAATAAATAGAGTGGATGATATAGAGGTCAAAAGTCCACGTTACTTTTACTTTTATGTTAATCCAAACCTATTATTATTTTTAGGTCCAAAATTATTCTACAAAATGACAAACATGCCCTTATTTTTTAATTTTTATCTTTATGTTGCAAAAAACACAATGAAAATTTTATTTTTATACAAAATTACACATTCACAAAAATTTATTAAAATAATATATTACAACTTGAAAATTTCATATAAAATTTTTAGAAAATTACAGAAATTGCAAAAAAATTCATATTAAAATTACAATTTGAAAAATTTCATATCAAAATTTAAAAAGATATTATAACTTGAAAATTTCATATCAAAATTTGAAAAATTACAGATATTTAATATAAAAAATTCCAAAAATTACTTTTGTCTAAAATCTCTTCGTCTTCATTCCGAGTTCCAACATGAACATATACATCTCATTGATGAATATGTGCATGTATGTTCATGAACCTATGCATCTTCATCTTCAATTCACTTGAAAAGACCCACCCTCCTTCATCAACATCTTCATCTTGATGAATTATACGAACTCAGCACCAACCGAAATTAGAAATTCAAAGAAACACCACAGAATTAGGCGAACTCTGCACCAAACTCACTATGAATTAGGCGAACTCAGTACAAAACATCCTAAATAACAAACAACCCCCCAGAAAAAATCAGATTTCAAAGAAATCAGATCTAACAAAAAAAATGTCATTAATTCAAAACAATAAAGAATATATATATAATACTTCCAATACAAAACCCCCAGGAAAGAACACATCGGAAGAAAATACCAAACATATCTGCACAAAACACAAATCAACTTCACCAATCATCGAAAGAGTTCATATCTGCTCCAACTCCGGCGGCGGCTGATTTTTTTGGGGAAGACGACGACGGCATGGATGGACTACATTTGGATCGGTGAAGTCTTCCTTTTGCGCGCGGGAGCTCCGTTTTGTATCCACCAGATACCCTGCTCAACCAAACAAACCAGATTCCAAAAAATCACAAACCCCTTTTGTATCCACCAGATCCATCGCCCACAAAAAAATACAAACCCTTTTTTGCGAAAACCCCTTGCGAAAACCACAACGAGAGGCGGCTGTGAGTGGAGGTGGGGCACCGCCGTTCTGGTTTTAGGTGGGGCCCCGACGTTCTGGTTTTTCTGGGGGGGGTCACTATAAAATTAGACATACTCTTTTTTTAAAGACACAAGAAATGCATTCAATATTTTTCCTTGCATATTTATCTCAGGAGTAATTCTTGTGTAAGATACAAAGTATAATTTAAAAATGACGTTTTAACATTTTAGAAAGGACGTGTGTTAATTTGTGAATAGCCTCACACAATTATTATTATTATTATTATTATTATTATTATTATTATTATTTTAAATTGAAGAATATAATCCATCACATTGCATAACCCATGGGCTAGATTCAAATTCGAAATGGGCTACCTTGTTGGCCCACCCAAAACCATTTGGGCTTCTTGAACTCTCCTTTAAGGGCCCGTTTGGCTACACAATCTCCCTAATTTTTCATCGTCATTTCGCCTGTTTTTCGTTTCAGCTCCGGCATATTTCCGGTTTCTGAATCATTGCTCCCGCCGCCGTTTCTCCGTCGTTTGGATTTAGAGGTTATCATTCTCATCAGCAATGGCGACTGTTATGCAGAAAATCAAGGACATCGAAGATGAGGTGAGGACGATAATTAATAGTACATAAGTTAGGGATAGTGTTCTTGTGTTGTGCTTCGATTAGTTGAACTCTTGGTCATTTGTGTTATTGTTTTTGCACTTTTAGTTTTGAGATTCGATTAATTAGTCGTTTGTTCTTAGTTGTAGTTGTACTGAAAATGCAAGTCGAACTAATAGCATTCAGGAAATTGGATTATTGGTTTCTAATTCTATTGGAAGTGGATTATTGGTTTCTAATTCTATCGAGAAAAGTAGATTGTTAGTTTCTCTGTTTCCGAAATAGTTCAAATATATCGATGCAAAAGATTTCTCTGTGTTTCTGAACTTATTCTTCCTATTGACCTCCTCTTATTATTGTTCTCACAAAATGGAGTTGTGGTTTATGAATTTCATGTTTTCATGTAGAACAGTGGTTAGCTTAATCTCTTCTCTAGCAACTTTTTGTTTTATAACTTTTGCTCTTCATGGTTGGAAGGTTTCAATTATTTTGCTTGTGTATTCATATGGAACTCTCTTTCACTATTTATTTCAATTGTGTTTCTTGAATGTTGATTCCTAATCCCTCTTCCTGTTGCAGATGGCAAGAACCCAGAAGAATAAAGCAACCGCCCATCATCTGGGCTTGCTGAAGGTACACTTCATCATGTTTGATCAATTGTGTATCGAGATGAATCTAATGAGTATATTCTGATGACGAGATGTATATAATTATTTCTTTCCTCACTATGCTGGTATTTCACGTATCTCCTTGGTCATTTGCTTTAATATTTCTAACAGAGTTACATTTCAGAAACAAAGATTTTAGCTGAGCTAAGATATTGTTCATTTCCAATAATAAAAGATCCCGATGAAATTGATAAGGAAATGGAATGGAATAGAATGAACTGGCTGGGGGGATAAGCTGAATCCGCAAGTGGATTTTGTAAGCTGATCTTTCCATAGATGATTTTTCTATCAATTGAATCTAGTGTTGGGCCTAAAAGAAAATTAAACTGACATTGGATATGTCTAACATTATAGTTGAAAGTATTCTATGCCTGGGAACTCTCTTGTGAATTGTAAATAGCATGTAAGGAGATTATGCTCAATATAGATTATTGTTTCAGCTACTACATCTTCCCTGATTTCTCTCCCTCTCATTTGAGGAACTTGTTTCTGTATTTGCATACACAGTCACCGCAATTAATCCACGTGATGACATAATTCTTTATTTGTCTAGGACCCTTGTTGAGGTTAAGACAGGCAATTCCATGTTTTCCGCGGTTTTTTGTTTTGTGTTTGGATGACTGTGCAATGCTTATCTGGTTCTGAAATGAGTAATTTATAAATTTCCTAGTTTGCCTTTAATTTTCTGTAGAAGTATGAAGGAGATTGCATACACAAATTTATTGATGTTCTTGTTTTAAAACTTTGGTCCTAGGTATGCCCATCCTTTTTCAGATTTTCATCAGTATTATAAGCTAGAACATGCTTATTGTTTGGACATGCAAATTTGCCTTTTCTAATTGCTTGATTTGTCTTAGGCGAAACTTGCTAAACTTAGGAGGGAAATTCTTACACCAGCATCTAAGGGAGGAGGTGGTGCTGGAGAAGGATTTGATGTTACAAAAAGTGGTGATGCTAGAGTTGGCCTTGTGGGTTTCCCTTCAGTTGGAAAATCAACGCTCTTGAACAAATTAACTGGAACTTTTTCAGAGGTTTGTAGTTCTTGAATAATTTGTTGGTCTTCTCGCTTTTGTTGTTTAATTTAAATCACTCCTCATCTGTCAATTGTTGGAAATCAACACATGGCTTACTCTGATAATGAGTTCTCTTTCATTTTTTATCTGTAATCTATAGGAGAAGTTGTTTCCAGGCAATCTATTGTAATAGTGTTCAATATTATTCATTTAGTATTCATCATCTAATGTTTTTCTGCGCTGCTGCTTGATGCAATTATCTTTGTTGGATCGTCATAAAGCAGTTCTCTTAAAAGCAACGTTTACACACTGTAACATTCTGTACTTATGTATTATTATTATTATTTTTTAAATCCGTAAAATGGATCTTAAAAACCAGTATGAACCCTTTTTCTTGTGAAGGTCAGATTTTTTGGTTAGAGAAAATGTTATATGCAAGCAAGACCGCCTAGCCTGGGGGATGCTATATCATTTCTTTCTCTCAGTTGGTGCAATTAGAATGCATTGAATATCTCATCATCATTATCATCTTCTTCTTTATCCAGAAACTAATTTGTATAGACCTGATTAGACTTTTGAACTTCAAATGAGCTTTTCCTAACCATTTTTTCTCTTGAACTGAAGGTTGCTTCATATGAGTTTACTACTTTAACTTGCATTCCTGGTGTGATCACGTATCGAGGAGCTAAAATTCAGGTATTATTGTATTAACATCACTGGATTG
Source organism: Stenogyne calaminthoides (assembly GCA_037126765.1). Lineage (NCBI taxonomy): Eukaryota > Viridiplantae > Streptophyta > Magnoliopsida > Lamiales > Lamiaceae > Stenogyne > Stenogyne calaminthoides. Next base: position 3,410,708 of record JBBCBC010000002.1, read on the forward strand.
TAGATCTTTTGAACTGAGATCATGGGTTTTCATTTCATAAATACCACTTAGACGCTGAGCAGCAATTCATCTTTCCTATCAGCCTATTATTGGATTCAGAGTCTATGGACTACTGGAAATGTTTTTTCATTTGGTTCAGTTCGCTGTATCATGTAAAAGTTTAATTACTTAATCCAATTGTCTGAACTAGAAATAGTTAGATGATATTTTGTTGTCTGACCTAAAAGTTCAATACACATAACGATATTGATAAGCTTGGCCTTTGGGCACACAATCACTTTCATGAAAATTCCCCCTCTTAGCTTTTCTGCTTAAAGTCTGCAAATGTTAGAGATTTTGCATAGGGACTTGGTGAAATTGATTCTGTTGAAAAGAGAAAAACCTTCTCATTTCTTTGTTCTTGCATTCCACAAAATTATTCACTATGATATACTTAAACCTTGTTCATAAACCACCTGCTCTTCTTGAATAGGCAAACCTTTACTGGTAACCTTATACTCATGCCTTGTGAATGTTGGACACTCGAGCTTACAATGAGGCAACCATTCCATTTTAGGCAGATTATTTATTGCAGATGTGGTTTTCTTGCAAATGTTAGTTTGCATGCTGCTCTTTAAAAGCTACATCTTGTTTCTGTTTTCTCTGTGAATGATAATATATAGTTCCAAGTTTTTTTAAGTTGGAGTTGGAGGAACATACTTCCGGTCATATCTCTGGATGAAGTGTGTTTAATTCCCATAGCATTATGAATTGTTCGTCATTTTTAAAGTTATTGGAATGTCTTTTTTCTAATGCAGTTCTTTATTATTTCTTACTTTCTTATGCTTTCAACAGTTACTAGATCTTCCTGGTATTATCGAGGGTGCCAAAGATGGCAAGGGTAGAGGTAGGCAGGTAATGTACTACTTAACTTAACTACACGTTGCTAATTTCTTGGCTGTTATTACCCTCTCTCTCTCTCTCTCTACATTAGTTTTTAAAAAAATCAGTTTTCTTAAAAAAAAATCTGATGTATTCATTGGCATGTTTCTAATTCTTGCTATCTTAATTTATTGGAATTAGGTCATCAGTACAGCTCGAACATGCAGCTGCATCCTTATTGTTCTGGATGCCATAAAACCAATTACTCATAAACGCCTAATAGAGAAAGAGCTTGAGGGATTCGGCATAAGGTAACTACATATCATTGTGATAAGTGTTTTACATTGTTGTTTCATCTACTTTAATTTCAGAGTTGTCTATCTTGATATATCTGCCTGCTTGTTTATCTGAACTAGAATTTTTGCATCAATTGTTATTTTTTCTGTGTAATTGAAAGCAGTTGTCAATTCAGGGCCTGAAATTTACTAAATTATCAGTTTAGGATCTGAAACATTTTTCATATCGATTCAAGCCTTGAAAAATAGGAAACTATCAGTGTGGGGCCTGAAAGATTGAAACTATCAACTTAGGATTATTAAGACCATGTTTGACATCTTTTTTTTTTCCTTCAACATGATAGATTATATTCTTATTTATTAATGTACATAATTATTTTCTTGTTTCTACATAATATATCTTTTATTTTTTTGCATTGTGAATCTGTGATTTATAAAAAAATTGTTGGTTAAGTAGAAAGTATAGGATGTCAAACATGAGTCCTAAATTGGTAGTTTCTATCTTCCAAGTCCTGGATTGAGAGTTTTCTATTTTTCTGGTCCTGAATTGATAGGAAAAATCTTTCAGGCAATTGATAGTTTTACTATTATTCAAGCCCTGAATTGATTAAACTCCTTGAAATTAATATGATCTCCTCATAACATCGATCATCTTGAACAATCTGCACGAAGCTTTTTAATGAATACAGGCTTGGATGCATATATTATCACATCAAATATAAGTGTGCATGATCTATATTATATGATATGCTGTAGAAGACTTTGTAAGCAGAACATGTTCTTTGGTAATTTATAGTGCATGGAGTGTGACCTCATGGATACTCGCTTGTGAATGTTTATTATATCCATTCTTGCTCAAGTAAGTCTCTTGTACACCAGTTGTACGGTGCAATTGTACACAACTAATACTTCATGGAAACAACGAATACTGTCCGGTGAAAACAACTAATACTGTTTGAAAATGCACTTGAGTTGCAGGGTCCACCTGGTGCATACAAGACTTTGTCTTCTTGCCACCTGAACTATTATACACTTATATTTCATGTTCTCTTGGAACAGATTAAACAAGGAGCCACCAAATCTTTCTTTCCGGAGGAAAGATAAGGGTGGAATCAATCTTACATCCACAGTTACACCAACAAATCTTGACCTTGAAACAGTGAAGGCAATTTGTGGGGAATACCGGATACACAATGCTGATATCAGTCTTCGATATGATGCAACAGCTGATGATCTCATTGATGTCATTGAGGGCAGTAGGGTATACATGCCTTGCATCTATGTTATCAACAAGATTGATCAGATTACACTTGAGGAGCTCGAGATTTTAGACAAACTTCCACATTATTGCCCAATCAGGTACGCCATCCAATTTTTGTTAATAGTAGGTTAATTTGTGCAGGAAATCACCATGACAGAGTAGTGGCGATGTTTGTTTTGGTTTTAAATGTTTCTTGAAAACCAGTTTTTGAAAGGATTTTGAATACTGATAAATTGTACGGTCTGTTGTTTTGGGATTTTGAGCAGGGTGAGATTTAACTTTATGTCTAATCAATGTGTAAGAGTGAATGATGTTGTACCATGATAACGAGTAATGATTGGATGATGTGAGTTGTGTTGAAGTGTAAATACTAATAGAGAGAATTGATTGTATTGAAAAGTGTGATAATAGATTATAGTTGTGTAGTGGTGGTTCTATAAAACAGGATTTGAAAATCTCAAAGTATAACCAGATTTAGATTTGTAAATCCAAAACTTGCTTTTCAAAGCCCAAAACAAACATCACCTTATCGATGGACCTTGGGTTCTAGTTGCAGAGTAAAATTAGGATGAATCCACTAATTATCTTTTTGTGTTTTTTTTATGCATATGAATTGCGCAGTGCTCATTTGGAATGGAATCTTGATGGCCTTCTGGAGAAAATATGGGAATATCTCAACTTAACTCGCATATATACAAAGCCAAAGGGGATGAATCCAGACTACGATGATCCCGTCATATTGTCATCAAAGAGAAGGACAATCGAGGACTTCTGTACTAGAATCCACAAGGACATGCTTAAACAATTCAAATAGTAAGTTCCACTTTTTCAGTTCTCGTTTTGCTTGATTGAGGTCTCTCTCCCTCTCTTACTGACTGGATTTATTCAATAAAATTGTAGTGCACTGGTTTGGGGTTCAAGCGCGAAACACAAACCTCAGAGGGTGGGCAAGGTTAATTCCGACTTTTCATCTTCTTCTCTCCTTCCTCCTCAATGTACAGTTCCTTATGTTGCCACTATACATTGATGATATTCATCTCTTTTATCTACTAGGAGCACGAACTGGAAGATGAAGATGTCGTGCAGATTATAAAAAAGGTGTAATAATCGACCCGATGCATGTGGTGAGTCTACCGCCTTATATAACCTTAGTGTATGATGTGTTTCTTAAGTTATGTTGTGATAGACTTGTAGTGTCTTCTTTTATGTTATTGTTTTCCCCCCTGTTGTTGGTGGTATCCTTACAACTAGTTATTAGAGAGTGTTATGCTTTTGGATTTGGATATAGCTAGAGAAATTTTGTTTTTGCGTAGCTGTATTATAAAAGCATTTTTACGAAATTATTATATTTAGCATTATGAATTTATGAAGACATTTGGTACTGATTTATGCTGAAATGGGCTCTATATATATGTCCGCTGGTCTACATTTCTATCCTTATTCTATCGAATATTTCCATTTTTATTGTTTTGTAAGATGTGAGAAATTTTATTGTCGATATATATTAATACACATGTATCTTTGTTCATGTGCATAAATAAAAATAATCAACGATTCGGATTTTTCTACACATAATAATACTTCAAATATGTTTAATTATTTGAGTGTTATATATGTCGCCAATTGGTTTTTTCCCCCCTAAATCAGGAGGTAATTGGTATGTCAAAATTAATTGGAATGAGAAGGATAATTGTGAGAAATGGAGATTAGTCATTATTATTAGAATGTTTGTTTGATAAATAATTAATGACTATAATTATCATATATGATGATTGCTTTAGTAAAAATCTTTAACAATATAAGTAGCCATTAATTTTTTCATTATAAAAAATATATTACTCTAAATTAATAATGCTTATATTATACAATAATAATAACTATTTTGGAAACCTATAAAGTAAATATTATATATGAATATACTTAGGAGAGGAATAAAAGAAGTTGAAGAATAAGCCTATGACTATGTTTTTATAATTTTTTAAAATGAAATCACTATTCAAGGAATCACCATTATCATTTCATTCCATTTGTATTCTCCATCTTCAACCACTAACCCCTACTCAGTAATCATATATAATAAATGCATGCAGTTTATCAATCAATTTGACAATTTCATTATTGCATTCGTGAATCAATTATTCCCATATAGTTCTCATAGTAATAAGTCAACCAACAAGTCTTGTATTACACAAATTTCTGCATTTATTAGCTTAGCATTAGTCTTTGATACTATGAACAAGCCAAGAGGTGATTAAAACTAGTTATTCAGAATTCACTAATGGATCAGTTTAACTTCCAATTTTCTCAAAAACATAACGTCAAATTACATCAACATATATTTCAGAAAATCAACCAAATTCTGCACTGAAATTCAGGCTTTAAGACAGCAGTTAAAGTAGCTGAAGATGCTCCTCCTTGCCTGTACCAAAAATCGACACAAGATACAAATACGCGATTAGAAATGTGGTCACATTTAGACACGAACACGAAAAATCTTGCTCAATTTAAGATATATATCTCGTAAAGATTAAATTGCTAAGAAAATAAGGCCAGCATAAGAAAATCAATAATATAAGTTCCCTCATAAAAAGGAAAATGAAAATTGATATTATAGCAATTCTTCATTACATGTGCACCACTTTTACATTCATGTGGTCCAAATCCTTTCAAAATTCACAAGTACGATATGTTGCTTTCTTCCATCAAGATGCACACATTTTTAACAATTTGTTTCCACATTCCATGTGATTCACTTCTTATGAAAAGAACCAATTAAACCTTTGTCATTTTGTGCCACTTCTCCATACACAAAAACTATGTCATCTCTCCTCGAGATACGTTGGTCTCCTATGCACGAGGTTGTAAAAGAGAGGAAGAAAAAAAAACGGAGCAGTTGAATTGCACGGATCTATAGTGCATTCTCCAATTGCACACAAGTTTTTGTCTATCCAGATTAAGACATACTTCTATGAACTAATTGAACTGCACTCTGTGCAGTGCAGTGCAGGTCAAATGAATTTTTAAATGGTACTAGCTATTTTAAAAAAGTATTAATTTGCTTACGCGTTAGTTTTTTATTTGAAACAATATTAATTGTTTATTGAAACGATATTAGTTGTCTTGGCACAAAGTATTCTCAAACCGATTTATTTCTAAGTCGTCATTTCCCCTAGCCGACGAGGTGAAGTAACAAGAAGTCATTATAATCACCCAACCAACAAGTGCATATGTATCCCCCACCATACACTTTTCTTGCCACTATTTCAATTAATACCCATAACCAACTAGCAAAATATGTGTCCCATAACAACCACTTGTACCTAAACACAACATTAATGTAAAAAAAAAGGTTGGAATTGTTTTTTCGTCCTATAACTTTGCCACTTTTTTGTTTTGGCCCTATTTTACATCTTGATTTTCGTCCTGAAACTTACACACTTACGATTTTTTGGTCATTTTGACTTTTAAATTTTGATTTTTCGTTCTGCAACTTACACACTTTTACCACTCTTTGGTTTCGATTCATGTAAGTTACAGGAAGAAAATCGAAATTAAAAATTCAGTAGGACCAGAAAGTCAAAAGTGTGTAAGCTATAGGACAAAAATCAATAGGTTCAAAACCAAAAAGTGATAAAGTTACCAGACGAAAATAAATCTTTTTCCCTAAAACAAAACACATTTTGAGAAAAAGAGGAAGTGCTTACTATAGGAGAGTGGCTCTGATTATCAGTGTTAACAGAGTTGGAGCTTCGACTTGCTGAAGAAATGAGGTCTTCTTCATTTCCAATGCTGGCTCTTGATGGATCCCTCTTGTTTTGTTTCCTCATTTCTCGGATTTTCGAGAAATCCATCGAGTAATCGGGTATCACTCCCTTTTGATCCCAGTCCCCAAATTGTGGTACAGAGAGCCATCCTGCATTCTTCTGTCAAATTTTCATGTTAATATGCAAAATTCAAAACAAGATTAATTTTTTTCCTTGTGTTTTCCACATTTTTCTCTTGTTTTTTTATTGGCAAGGTCTTGTGCAACTCAAGTGTATTTCTCAAACATACAACTTTTACTCTGAAACATGCAACTTGTGTAAGTGAAAATAAATTGCATGTTTCAATATAAAAGTGACATGTTTTAATGAAAGAACATTTTAAGCAAGAATTCACATGATTATACATATAATGATGAAGAAATTGATGCAGTTGCCCATCTTAATCTTAAATAAACATGTAATCTAATTCAGGCATGCTGGATTTCAATTTTCAATTCAATTTCAACACAAATTACTTGTATTCATACTAAAGATTTGTCACATAATATTTAGTAATTACAACTTTTCTTTAAATTCATCAATATCAGCATTATCTCAACAAACTTTTATAAATATGGTGAATAAAGAAATAAACACCTTTTCAAAAAGGTACCACTTCCATAGCTCCCTAAACTATTATTCAAAGGCAAAACTCAGAAAAACAGCAACGAAGATTAAAATTCAGAGAAGAAAAGAAAATTGTACCCAAAGCCCATTTACCTCTTTATGGTCTTCCATTAATTGGTAGCAAAAGCTTGAATTTTTATGTGAAAAAAGCAGTTTCTTTCCCTTTTTTGTTGAAGTAACGGACTTATATTAAAGGAACACTTGTTTTAAAAAAAACAAAGAATGAGAGAAGGTTGAGAAATGAGGGGGTGGCATATAAATCGCATAAATCAGTTGATTATTATATAGTGGGGAGGTTATGAGATAAGGGCTGAGTTCAGGTGTAATTACAAAGATGCCACTGGAATTACACACGGTTTGGAAATGGGAAAGCCCCATTTGCAAGAGTTCAGGTGTTTACAAATCTCTTAATTGGTGTTTGTTTTTTTTGGGAAAGCCCCATTTGGGATTGCCTTTGCAAATCTCGTCATAGGTGTTTGTTTTTTAAATTACATTTTCCATCCAAATCTGGCATCCACATTTTATTTTATACATCACATCCTCCATCTAAATCACATTCACCCCTTTTATACATCTATATCAAAAACTATCTTTCACTACTTTTCTTACACCAACTCATTCTCTTTCATACTTTTCTTACAACAATTCATTATCTCTCCTACTTTTCTTACACTTTTCTTTTATACAATCATTATCATACTAACTAACAATAATAAAATAATACATCATCATAATTAAAAAGTATTGATTTGACATAAAACATCATCTAATCCTACTACATCCAATTCAAAACAAACAAGAGATTATTATTCACAGGATTTCCCCCATCCACCTTTTTCCCCCATCCGGATTTGCCCCATCCACCTCAAGCTCAAAACAAACATACCCTTACTTTCATTAGCTGTGTTGTATGCACTATTGATTGAGGGGTCCCTACATGTAGGGTAATGTACACTAGGGATTAAATTTTTTCTAATCCCATCACTTGTCATCATTTTAAAACCAGTCCTGATTGTTTTGATTTTTTTTATTTTGGTCCTGTAAATTTGTAAAAATTTTGAAATTGGTCCAGATGACCTACTATTGCAAGTCACCTATTCAGTCAATTGCATATGTGGGGTTTTATTTGACTTTTTCTTTTACATGTGACAATATTATTAGATTTTTTTGTTAATGTGATATTATATGTTTTAATAATTCATTAAATTAGTAGAAAATAATAAAAATTGAATTTTTAATTTTTTTTAATATATTTTTAAATCATATTATTGGATATTTTTTTTATAAAACTTATATTATTTTAAAAATAATTAAAATTTATAATTCTATTAATTAAATTTTTTAACTACCCCAAGATAAATTAAATTTCTCTAACTTAATTTAAATATTAAAGTAAAATATTTGAAATAAGTTCTTGAGTTTTGCTACTTGTGCACGGCGTGAGCTTCGTGAATTTTGTTGAAATAAAGTAATCGTTAATGTGAAACATGATTTGAGAATATTTTAAAAAAAATTAAAAATTCAATTTTTGTTATTTTTCTACTAATTTAATGAATTATTAAAACCTATAATATCACATTAACATAAAAATCTAATAATATTGTCACATGTAAAAGAAAAAGTCAAATAAAACCCTACATGTGCATTAACTGAATATGTGATCTGCAATAGTAAGTCACCTGGACCAATTTTAAAATTTTTACAAACTTACAGGATCAGATTCAAAAAGTCAAAACAATTAGGATCGATTTCAAAATGATGACAAGTTACGGGACTACAAAAAATTTAATCCTTTTACACTATGTCTAAATTTTGTATGCATCAGGTGTATCACTCACTATATAATATATATTAAAAATTTATAATTTATTATGCTAAAATTTAGGTCCTTTTACACTGAAATATATAATTATATTTTACGAATACAGAATATATGTTTTATTATAATAAGTTATAAATTTCAGTGCAAAAAAAACCTATTCTTACTGGATATGTTTAAGAAAGTAGAATTGAAAATTTAAGGGGATGTTTTAATTCGAAATTTTGAAAATGGATTTAAGGGCTTTTTAAATAAGAATTATGTTAAATGACTTGGGAGAAATTTATTTTTTCCGCAAATAAGAATAGTATAGTTTAAGGGCATATATTTATACATTAAAGTAGATAAATGAGTGAGAGATGAGAAAGATGCGCACAAAATACATACCAGCTTATTTCTTGAGTGAATAAAATTTTTTTTTATGAGGGAGAAACGAGAAATTCCCACACCCAGTATCGTTGGCCGCTTAGTCGGGTGGCTAAAATAAAATAAAAATGAGTAATATTCCTGTGAACCACGTTCACATTATGAACCCTAATTCAATATGACTCATTTCTCTCTCGCTCTCAATCATCTCATCTCTTGCATCACGCGCGCATCGCGCACTTACCAGTCATCGTCATTGTTGGCCACGACAATAGTGCGGCGACGGCAAGAAGCTAGATCTACGATTACCCCCGGTGCCAGATGAGATGATTAGCTTCAAAGACGGCAAGTGACGGAGCACCTCCTCCGTGACAAAGCTGTTATGCTATAAAACTATCACTGTTATTTTATAAAACTATCATTGTTACGCTATAAAACTATCACTCTATTAAACTCTCACTATCATGTTATAAAACTATCACTATTTTTCTATAAAAACTCTCACTATTATTCTATAAAACTATCACTGTTACGATATAAAACTATCACTCTATAAAACTCTCAATATCATGTTATTAAACTACCATTGTTATTCTATAAAACTCTAATCGTTATTAAAAAAAACTCTCAGTGTTATTCAATAAAACTATCACTGTTACACTATAAAACTATCACTCTATAAAATTCTCACTATGATTTTATTAAACTATCACTGTTATTTTATAAAGGTCGCGGCCACACACGGCCTTTTACTTTACACACTCGATTACTTTACACACACATTTAATATTTTAATCTTTACTTAATACACACAACATTTGGTCCATTATACCCTTTCAATTAAAAATTAAAAAAATAATACACATCTATATATATATATATACTGTTATACACCAAAACAAATAAAATGTTGACCAGAGCAGCCAAAATTTTGAATGGTCAACCAGACTTGCCAAAAATTTGAATGATCGACCACCTTGGCCGGCAAAATGTCTGTTGCGATTTTTAAAAGAAAAACATGAAAAAAAACTCATCTATCTACCATTTAAATGAAAGAAATGCACAAGAAAATTTATAAAATGTATCTTAAAACTTGTTTTTTAATCCATACTCTTTTTCCAATACATTTGCTTTTCAATATGTAGATTTTTAGCTTTTATGATGTTTTCTTCAAGTTTAAATAATGATGTAAATGAGTTGAGGAAAATGACGTGTCATGTGTATGAATTTAAAATTATGATGTATTGAGTAAAAAAAAAACTAGTAAATTATGATATAAAAAATATACACGGATGACAAATTATAAAATGTCAACCACTATGGAAAAAATTTATAATATTCATCCACTATAGCCAAAAAAATAAAATAAAATTTACATTCACCAACCAAAATTTTGAATGGTTCGACTTTTACATTTGAATGGTCGACCACCTTGGCGACCAAATTTTAAAATAAAAACACTAAACAAACTCATCTTTCTACCATTTAAATGAAAGAAATTCACAAAAAATTTAGAAAATGTATCTTAAAACTTGTTCTTTAATCCATGGCTTTTGCAATACATTGCTAAAAATATGTACGATTTTTTTTGTTATGTTAGGTATTTCTAAAATTTAAATAATGATGTAAATGAACTCATCTTTCTACCATTTAAATGAAAGAAATTCACAAGAAAATTTAGAAAATGTATCTTAAAACTTGTTCTTTAATCCATTGGGTGTGTAAAGTAAAAAGCCGTGTGTGATTAGCCGTGGCCTTTTATAAAACTCTCACTTTTATTCAAAAAAACTCTCACTGTTATTTTATAAAACTATCATTGTTACGCTATAAAACTATCATTGTTATTCTATAAAATTCACAATTCCAATTTCAAATCCCCCAAGTAATGGCCGCTCACACAGTTTTCAATTCCAGATCAGGCGAGACACATTCATCACCTACTACCTCCTCAACAAGGTTCTAGACGTTTCCATCGCCGCCAGAGTCCTACGTCGATCTCAACAAATGCGAGCCATGGAATCTGCCATGCGCTTCGCGGCGGCGTGGCCTGGGAGGGGAGGGGATGGGTCGTGGAGGCGTGTTGTGGGGAGGGGAGGGGTCGCGGTTGCGGCGGGGGGGGGGAGGTGGCCGCGTCGTGGGTGGAGAAAGGAAGGATCGGATCACGTCGGCGTGTGCTTATTTTTGTTTTCAAGGGTCAAGTATATATATTTGACCCATTTGTAGTGTATTGAGTCAAGTTTGACCCAAATTCATAGAATGAACCAAGTGTATATAAGTTTTTGTCAATGAAAATTATGGGGTAAAGAACATTTTTTAAAAATAAATTTGAGTGTGTAAATTTTGAAAATATTTAGAGAGAGATGAGGACGGTAGAAGAAAGAAATTAGAATTTAAAGGAAAAATTGCAAAAATTATACTTATCGTTTTTACTAATTGCATTTTGCTGATCGAACTTTCAATTTTTGTAGGGTAAATTCTGAACTTTAAATTTGTACCAATTTTGAAAGTTCATAACAATTTAAAAGTTCATTTCATGCCCTGCAAATTACGAAAGTCCTCACAATGCAATTATTAGCACATATCATTTCTATTTTTACAGTTTCTCCAAATGTATAATATGGAATGTAGAGAATATAATAGGTGAAAAACAAATTTCTTCCCGGTCATAAAACCACATTTGAATTTGATATATTCAAAAACTTAGACATAATGAATTAAAATACTTATAAACTAGTATCAATTTTAACTTTGAAAGGCCTAATTTTTTTTTTAATTATACAATTCTTATTTATGGGAGATAAAAAATTATATAAACTATTAGTTTTTAGTAATTTTGAAATAAATAATTTATAAAATTAAATATTTTAAACACGTAATATTTTGTATACTAGAATATATTACTTTATACATAATCAACTGAATTTATCTCACTTCGTGTAATATTAGAATATAGTAGTACTATATAAAGGAGGAAACATTAATAACGAGGAGTATCATGCATAATTAATTTATTTCGATAATAAAGGATAAGACTTGAAATTATATGGTTTTATCAGCCTTCTTGATTAAATAGAATAACATTTTACTATTTATTTTAGAATAAATTAAGTCTATACGTGAACTTTATTATTATTTATAAAAATTATTACTGAATGTATAAAAATTATCACTGTTTAAAGCATTTTTTAAATAGTGATATTTTTTGTGAATGACAGTGATAATTTTTTACATAACAGTAATATTAAAAAATAAAATTTCCAATAAATTCAAATTCACACAAATATGGAGTATTTTTTAATAATAAAGGACAATACTTAGAATTGTATGGTTTTATCAGGCGTCTGGGTTAAAGAAACAATAAAAAGGTTGGTCAATACATTCCATTCCCCTATACAAAATCTTCTTTTATGGCTTCTCCCAAACTGCGCCTACGATCTTTCTTGGAGTATTTAGGGGGTGTTTTGAAACACTTAAAACAACTTCCAAAAACTTTTTTCAAAGTTTCCTCTCACAATTTTTGAAAATAAGTGCTTCTGAAAGCTGTTTTAAGTGTTTCAAAACACACCCTAAATCCCCACACATAAGTACTTATATTTAAAATTTTATTATAAATTCTTGTGGCATATGATTTAATGCTAATCGACTTACTTAACAAAAGGAAATTATTTAATTTACTCTCCCACCCAGTATCATAATAATTTTTTAATGAATTGTATAAATTTACCCTTTCATATTCACATGGGACCATACTAGAGAGTAGAGTATTTCTATATTAATCTTTTTTTTTCTTTTTTATTTTTATAGAAAGCTAAAGGCATTTGGCTAGATCTCTCGAGTCTTGAGTCAAAATTACTAATTTGTTCAAAAAACTATTATAGAAACTATAAGTTTTGCTGAGAAAAATAGTTAGATAAATTTGTCTCCCCTAGTGAAATAATATCAATACATTTGCATGAGACGGGACATACACTTTAGGAGGAATAGTTGTTGATTTATACTAAATTATACCCGTCTCATGTATTAAACTATCTTGTACGAGTTTTTTTTTTAATTAAACAATTTATGTAGAGAAAAGTACTAATATTATCTAATATGCAGCATATAAACTAATATTCCTCTTTATATATGGACTAACTTTTGTTTCTTTAAATGGACTAATACTTTTCATTTCGTGTTTTGCAAAATCTTTGGCATTAAAAATATGTACACACACCCACCCTTTTTCTTTAAGGAGGACACTATAAAGACCATGCACATTGAATCATATCAGCCCAAAACAAATATTAGCTTTTCATGGGCATCATGATTTATGACTACATTACTGGGCTTCTTTTTATGGACATCATGATTCTTTTATGTATATTTCTACAAGATAAGGGGCCATATTTAGAAATTCATAACTCTATTATATTTTAACATAATCCCATCATTTACAATCTATATAAACCCAAAATTGTACCTACATTATATATATTTTTCATTTTTTGTGTTTTTATTTTAACTACAGAGAGGTTATTGAACAAGTGAAGTATATTATAAGTACATAAAATACTCCACCATCTCTGCATTTTTGCTCCGAACAATTGCAACTTGCTAAAATGCATTCATTTTTATTTTCTAGAATTTGTAAATTGTGATGATCAGGTAGACTGGTTAAGACTTACGATAGTATTTTCTTTTTTCTTCCGTTAACACAAATGCAAACAAATTATTCATATAAATAATTATTTAGAAAGGCACACAGAGCATCAAAATTAAGGAAGTTTTTCTAGTGATGAGTATTTCGATTATTAAAGGGTTAAATAAATAAATATATTTCACTTTAATAAATTAAAATATTATATTAATTGGCATAGCAACACTAATAAACGTGTTCAAATTGTACCGAAAAAACAAAAAGAAAATCTAATTGAATGACGTCTAACACTCTAGACTAAGCCCACTTTCTCATATACACCACACAGCTCTTTGCCTAATAACATCAAAACAAAATAAAATATCTTTGGAAATATGTAATGAAAATCGATCATTACCTTTTTTATTTCTCTGTATGTAAGAATATATATGTGTCATGTGATACCAATAAAAATTCCCAAACTTCCCGTAAAATTTGTTTTTGGTATGAAATTGATATTATTGCACTTATAAGTAGATATCACTATTCATATAAATTAAGAAAAAAAATTATGTGAAATATTGTAAACTAGTGTTATGTACAATACAACATAAATAAGACAAAAATTGTCTAAATTTCGCGGGTCGGGTCAGGGCGGGTCGGGCGCGGGCAGTGGGTTCAGGTTTTAACAACTTAATGTGTCATTACATGAACAAAAGAATGTTACCCTATGAGCAAAAGAGTGTTCTACATGAACAAAAACCAGTACAAACGCATAAACAAAACCAGAACAAACATAAAAGAAGTTCTCAGTCCAAAATTACAGATTTACATAACAACTTGATGTGTTACTATATGAACAAAAGAGTGTTACCCTATGAGCAAAAGAGTGTTACTACATGAACAAAAACCAGTACAAACACATAAACAAAACCATAACAAACGGAAACGAAATTCCCAGTCCAAAATTACAGATTTACATAACAACTTGATGTGTTACTACATGAACAAAAGAGTGTTACCCTATGAGCAAAAGAGTGTTACTACATGAACAAAACCAGTATAAACGCGAAAAAAAATCATCAGTCTAAAATTACAGATATACAGAACAACGTGAAAAGAGTGCAGAAGGATCTGAATTTCAGCACACACTTTGTGTTGAGGTGTAATTCAAACACCACACACATATTCTTCTTCTTCGCATGAAATCCATTCCAAAATTCAAATTGAACAACCCAATTTCATCCAATAATCGGAGTGAATTGAAAAAAATTAAATTGGACAAGAAATTAGGGCACGAATGAGGAAGAAGAACCCATGAGATCCACCAACAATCTGAAGAGAAGATGAAGAAGAAGAAGAAGTTTGACAGATTTCGTGATGATGGCCAAAGATGAAAGAAATCAATCTGCCCTAACCCGCTTCTTATGACCCGCGTGAAAAAAAAAAAAAAAAAAAAAAAACTCAATTGCACATAACACTAGTATGCAATATTGCATACAAGTTTTTGTCATAAATTAATATCAATAACATTTAATATTATAATTTTAATTTATAAGTATAATTGTATCAGTTGATAACTGTAATGGTATTTGTTTATATATGTAATGATATAAATTTTATATTATTAATAAATTTCATCGAGAATTTATTCATAAAAATTAATTAATAAGTATATTCTTTATTTTAGTAATAACATTTATATTTTCTTTCCAAATTTAACTTATATTATTTTAATGTATTTTAAGTGCTGTTAACGTTTGATTTGGCAGACATCTTCACTGTGTGAATGCCATCTAAATGACACATTGATGACAAATATAGAAAATTATCAATTTACAACTTATGAGATTTTTTACCAAAATTCAGGGCATGAAAATTAGAAAACTATCAATTTAAAACCTAACAAATAAAAACTATCAATTTAGAATTTAGAAATATTAAGACTATATTTAGCATCTTCTAGTTTATATCTTTTACTATTTATACACATTATTATTTTGACAAAGTCTAGTATGAAAATTTTCATACATGAAAAAACTTTAATTTACAACCAAATTTTGTAATTGATGAAGGTAAGACAAAATTGAGTGGTTCATGGTTTACTCGGCCCAAGTGGTTCATGGTTCACCCGGCCCGAATAGGTCATAATTTAGGGTTCATTATTTAGTATTTATGGTGTAGATGGTTGATTTAGGACAATTTTATAGATTTTCATATATGAAAATTTTCACACTAGACCTACTCCATAATTTTTTATTATTACTTTCATTCCTTGTTTTTATCAATCACGTGAAATTAATATTTTTTAAAAATTATGATTTATAAAAATATAATTGAGTAATTAGGAATTATAAAATCTCAAACATGATCTTAAAATGTACGAATATTAAATTAATAGATTATGTCTTTTAGGTTTTTTTTTTGAGCGCATGTCTTTTAGGCTCCAAATTATTAGTTTTCTATCTTTCAGGCTTTGAATTGATACCAAAAAATTTCAGGTCTTAAATTGATAGTTAAACTATCTTTCAGACTGTGAATGATAAAACTCCTAATTAATAACAATATTCCTAATTTGCAAAATTCAAATAGAAAAATATTCAACATATATAAATTATTTTATTTAGATCCTTCTCCCTTTCATTCCAAACACAGTATATAAATGCACACACACTTATGTGAATGCGAAATTGATCCCCTGCATTAACTGCACGGTGCAATTAACTGTATGACTGTTAAATCACACACATCCACATATATATGTGTGTTAGATCTAACGGTCCTGCAGTTAACTGCACCGTGCAGTTACTGTAGGGTATGCCCCGTATGAAAATGTGGAAAAATACGTAGTTTCAACCTACAAGTTTTTTTGAACAAATATACGTATATCGGTATATGTATAATGTATGTACACATATAAAACTCATTAAAGAGACAAAATAAATCTTCGAGCATACATGGTGGACAATGCACCACCATCTTAGAATTTTCAATACACGTGGCAGAAAATAAGTGGATGGTATCATTTACGCAGAATTTGTGGAATGGAGTACCACCACAAAACATTTTATCTTTACATCAATTTACACTGTCCACATAATTTGCATCAAATGCCCTTCAATAAAAAAGAAAATTATTTAATATTTATAAGTATATGATGACACGAAAACAAGACAAAGGTACTACATTTGAATGCGAATCCTGATTCACGGTGAACTCAATCTTTTAGTATCACCGTTATGCGTAAAAATTATCATTGTTATTTAAAAAAAATTATTACTGTTATATACAAAAATTCTCATTATTTAAAAAATATTTTTTATTTTTAAACAGTAAAATATTTTAGATATAAACTTGGTTCATTGGAGTTACTCAAGCTATTTACGATTTTATATTTGAGCAAATATGAGTGATGTTGTAAATTACGATTTTTTATTTTTTTTTGAAACATTGTAAATTACAACTTGAGCTCAATAAAATGATACACTTTGATATAGCGCAATTTATTGTGTGAGATAGTATAATGTGAAAAAATAAAAAAAAATATATATATATATATATATATATATATATATATTTACCCATTAACACATGCAATTAATTAATGCATTTTGACCTAAATTTTCAGATAGATTAATTTTATTTTTATTTTTTTTATAGAAAACAACTAAAAAAGTACTCCTGATATAATGAAGAAGATTAGTTCTAGGATAAATCAAGATTAATTTGTACAAAGTTAATATTATTCATCATTTCTTTTAAATGCGGAGTACTTCTCCATTTTTACGTTAATTTACTTAGTCGATTTTGATCAGTTTCTTATTCATTCCACGGTCCCATGAGGGCGTGTCTTTTAAATTAAATAAGTATATATATTATCAATTTATGTTTGATAAGATTTTTTTTAACAAATTATTTACAATTTTTTTTAAATTCATTTTACCCGAGATGATTACAAAATGATTCATTTTGCTTCAGTTAAATAAGATTTTGTCTTTCTGATTATAAATTATACTCATTATATTCTAATTTTGATTGATCATTTTTTTTAATTGGACGTCTCAAATTTGATTGGTTATTTTCATTTTTGAAATAAAACAACTTTCTTAAGTTAAAAATACCATTTACAAACATACTATCTTATTTACAATATATGTCACTAAAAGAACATCGATATCCTTCCATCAAACTCACTTTACATTACATAAAATTAAAAGAACATTTATATCACTCCACCAAACCAATTTTACACTATTTAATACTAATAAAAAACATTTTTATTAAAACTCATGTCATTTATAAATGGTCAAACAAAAAACATGATGGAGAGAGCATATTTTATTGAAATAAACTGCACATCTAGAACTATATAAAAGTAGAAGTAAGATGAAAGAAAATGAAAATGAATAATTATTATTGTAGCAAGTGGAGCTACACTTGCTTTGTCTCACTCTCCATTAAAGAGAGAAAGAGAGTGACTTTATTTTAATCAAAACAAATTATATCCTCTTTTCTTTTTAATTTTAACCAACAATTTCAAATGACAATAATTTTTTTTTAAAAATTATTTTTAAACACTACATTTTATATTATTTGTTTTTAAAGATCCCTAATTTGACATCTACATTTCACATATAAAATTAAAATTTATATCTAAATATTAATTTAAAAGTTTTAAAGTTTTTTTTATTGATTTTAACTATAGGAATTGAAATTAAATATTTTTTATTTTAAATTATGTAATTTCTTTTTTAATTTTAATATTATTTTAAAATTTTAGTTATTATTGGTGAATTTAATATACAATTAATTAAGTATTTGCACGACACCTACATCTATACAATATAATCTTCACATATTAGAGAAAAATATTAAAAAAAATAAAATAAAAATTAATATGTATGTTAATAAAATAGATTTAATTTAATTTTATATCACCCGACTTCACACTATACAATTTTCCATAAAAAAATTAAATTATTTAATTCATCCACCAACACGTAAGAAATGTAGTACAGTTTTAAAAAATACATTTAAATTGTATGGTGCACTCTTGTATAAGTAATTTTCATGTCTTTTTCACCCTAATTTCATAAACGAATTCCATTTAATTTATTATTGATATAAAATATAAAACATTATTTAATTATTTTAAATGACATCTTTACCCCTGAGATCATCTCCCTCCCTGTAGTTGTCATTTCTCACTCAATCTTTTCCTGTTCAGAGCTGAGAGGCACAGAAAGGATTCGTGTAGAGTTTCTCCACCACTATCTTTCTCTCTCTACCACACTCTCTCTACCACACACCAATTTCACACAGTAACAATCCACCGTATTAAAGAAAGATCAAAAGATAAGCAAAAACGATTACGAGAAATGGACTTAGCATCAAAGCTCCAATTCATGGACCTCCGGTCGACTTTCCTCGCCGGAACCACCCCTCTTTCCCACTCCTTCCCGCCGGCCCTCCGCCCCCTCCACCGCTCATTAATCGCCACATCTTCCTCCCTCAAACCCTCCACCGTCATCCACTCCAAAAACCCACCTCGAATTTCACCCAAATTACAAGCAATTGCCACCGAAACGTCCACTTCCACCAAAGCCCTAGAGGAAGACGACGACATAGAATCCCTCTTCTCAGCCAATGATTCCAATTCATCAGAAATTGATTACAAAAGGGGGAATAGCAAAAACGCGAGCGGGGCTTCTTCGATTTCTTCGGGCGTTAGGTTAGAAAACGTCAGCAAAACCTATAAGGGTGTCACAGTTTTGAAGAACATCAATTGGGAAGTGAAAAGGGGGGAAAAGGTAGGGTTAGTGGGCGTCAATGGCGCAGGGAAGACGACCCAATTGAGAATTATCGCCGGTTTAGAGGAACCGGATTCGGGGAATGTGATTAAAGCGAAGAATAACATGAAGTTTGCGTTCTTGAGCCAGGAATTTGAGGTGGTTTCAAGTAGGACATTGAGGGAGGAGCTTTTGAGCGCGTTTAAGGAGGAAATGGAGGTTGCGGAACGGCTGGAGAAGGTGCAGAAGGCGATTGAGAAATCGGTGGATGATTTGGAGCTTATGGGGAGGCTGTTGGATGAGTTTGATTTGCTTCAAAGGAGGGCACAAGCTGTGGATTTGGATGAGGTTGATGCTAAGATTAGTAAGCTGATGCCGGAGCTTGGTTTCGCGCCTGAGGATGGCGATAGGCTCGTTGCTTCGTTTAGTGGAGGGTGGCAAATGAGGATGTCACTTGGGAAGATTTTGTTGCAGGTATATAATATGAGTTGTTGATATGATTCTTGCTTCTTAATTTGCCCTGTTTTTCAATTATGTATGGTTTTTTGTTGTTAGGGATGATATAGAATGATGAATGCTACAGGACACTAATACTTTTCAGTGTAAACAACTAATACCTTTTAGTAAAACAAGTAATACCATTTTAAAATGAACTTTGATTGAACGGTGGAACTGGTGCGTGGAAGTATATGCGTTGGAACTATTGGTATAAGACTAGTGCTTGCTTCTCGTTGTATGATTATGATTATTAATTGGCGTGATTTTTTGGATAATATATGATTGGTGATGATAATTTTGCAGGATCTTGATTTGTTGCTTTTAGATGAACCTACAAATCATCTTGATCTTGATACAATCGTGTGGCTTGAGGGTTATCTGAAAAAGCAAGATGTGCCAATGGTGATCATATCTCATGACAGGGCTTTCCTCGACCAGTTATGTACGAAAATCGTGGAAACTGATATGGGTGTTTCCAGAACATTCGAAGGAAACTACTCTAATTATATAATCGCAAAGGCATCATGGATTGAAGCTCAGTTTGCAGCATGGGAGAAACAACAGAAGGAGATTGAACATACAAAAGACCTTATAAGTAGGTTAAGTGCTGGAGCAAATGCTGGCCGTGCTTCTACAGCTGAAAAGGTCCTTCTAATATGTCTTTTTGTCTTGTTATATTCAGTCTCTAATGAAATTAAAAGAAGAAATGAATTATACTTGTAGGCACATTTGATTAAGAATTTGATTAAGAATACCACTTGATCCTTACAATGATGTGGGCCTTTGTTTTTCTTCGAAACCAATTTCATCTTTAGGCCCTTTTTGTATGAATAAATGGATATATGGGTGTATAAGTATTTGACTGTATATTTTGGACACTATTATGAGGATAAAGAAATATGTCCAATATGCTGTTTTGCAGAGCACCTGCATGATACTTCTTTAGAATAATAGATTATTCATGGGCAACTATTTCTGCATTCATATTTCATGTCTAATTTATTTCAGTTATACATTATTTTTGTAGAACATAGAAAAAACATGTTACTTGATAATCATGTGACCAGGATTGAATTTTCATTCTTCAGATATTTTGTCAGTGTTTTCTGCATCTCACTTGTATGAGGGTCAATTTTTTATTTTGAACTTTAGCTGCCCAGCCTTTTATGCTCCTCATGCAATTGCTTTTGACTGAAACTAACTTTGTGTATATGCATTATTTAATATTTTATTTTGGAAATGGTTTGCTAACCCTTATTCCTTGACCTTTTTAATTTGATGGCAACAGAAGCTGGAAAAACTCCAGGATAAGGAACAAGTTGAGAAACCATTCATTCGAAAGCAAATGAAGATCAGGTTCCCAGAGCGTGGGAGAAGCGGCCAATCTGTTGTGGCATTAAAAGGGCTAGAATTTGGTTTTGAGAATGAGGTAATGATCTGATTTATTGCATTATAGAAAAAAAAATATGTTCTTTATGGGGAGACAATTAGGCAAAGAATGAATTCAGGAGATGGTCTTTCTTAAACAGTAAATGCTACAACTAAGCAATGATATGTAATACATTGTAAATATATATCAGATAAACAGGCTGCACCAATTTTGGGACCTTGTTGATCTGTTTAAAAATAAAGTTCGGTTGACTTAATAATGAATTAATGTATTGTGGAAGAGGGCTTTGATTTGCTCACACTGCATTAATATGACCAAATATAATCAATCAACAATATGGAAAAGGACTTGAAGCACATTTAAGAGGAATTTTCTTTGTTTTGTTTCTTTCATTTACTCTTCTGTTGAAAAGAATTATTGATCTGCCTAAATAAAGTTATGTTGTATTATATATTTTTTTTAGAGATTTTTTTTTCCTAAAATATCTGCTCGACGACTGCTCTCTGCACCATTTTTATGTAATTTTGTGGCACCAGGTTCTGTTTAAGAATGCAAATCTTACAATTGAAAGGGGAGAGAAAATCGCCATTCTTGGTCCCAATGGGTGCGGAAAAAGTACATTGCTCAAACTGATTATGGGTATGGAAAAACCAGACAAAGGAGAAGTTCTGCTTGGGGAGCACAATGTATTGCCAAACTATTTTGAGCAGAATCAGGTTTTGCTATCTCCACTATAGCTCAGAATTTGGTTTTAATATGCATTGCCTTGAATGAGCATTATGCATCCATTCCACATTTGTTGATTGTAAATTTTTCTGTTTGCTTTCAGGCAGAGGCGCTCGATTTGGAAAAGACGGTACTGGAAACAGTGGCTGAAGTTGCAGAGGACTGGAGGCTTGATGACATAAAGGGTCTGTTAGGCCGTTATAACTTTAAGGCTGATATGCTAGACCGGAAGGTCTCGTTTCTAAGTGGTGGTGAAAAGGTAGATGCATGCACTCATTACTTCTCTTATCGTCTTATGGTGTTAAATACAATTATCCTGACCCTTGATTTTGGAAATTCAACCTTGAGTAACACTTGGGAGTTGGGTGCACCAGTTGCACCGTGTGACTGGTGCACAACTAATACTGTTCAACTAATACCTTTTAGTAAAACAACAGATACCTTTTAAAAATTAACTTGAGTTGCACGGTGCAACTGGTGCATAAAAGTATTTGCCTCCTACCTATACTCATATATTTATTCCCCCGTTGCAGGCTCGTCTTGCCTTTTGCAAGTTCATGGTCCAACCGTCTACTCTGCTCGTCTTGGATGAGCCAACCAATCACTTGGACATACCTACAAAAGAGATGCTTGAGGTTTATTTTCTGACTAATGCATCCGTACTCATTTCCATCTTCAAAAAATTTCTTGCTTCATTTGTTTATTTGTATTTCAACAGGAGGCAATAAACGAGTACCAAGGCACTGTTATCACGGTCTCTCATGACCGATACTTCATAAAGCAAATTGTCAACAGAGTGTTGGAAGTTAAAGATGGCACACTGCAGGACTATGCAGGAGATTATAATGTAAGTCCTAGTTTGGAGCTTTCAGTCTTGAGTATCACGTGGGTGCACAACTAATACTATCCAACCAAAAAAGCTAATATTGTTCGGTGAAAACAACTAATACCATTTACAAATGCACTTGAGTTGCACGGTGCAATTAGTGCATAGAAGTATTTGCCTTTATTTCTTTATTTCACTGATTAAACACCATGTCATGTAATCTCATATCATCTTGTTTGAACGGTTACAGTATTATTTGGAGAAGAATCTTGAAGCGAGAGAAAGGGAGCTCGAACGGGAGGCAGAGCTCGACGAGAAGTCTTCAAAAGGGAAAGCTAAATCCAAGATGTCCAAGGTATTTACACTTTTTTACCTATGTTGCCTTACCACTTGTTCTTTTTCGACTAAATTACTGAAAATCCATCGCCCTTTGATTAGGCGGAGAGGGAAGCTAGGAAGAAGCAGAAAATGCAGTCGTTTCAAGCTGCAAAACAGAAATCAAAGTCTTCAAAGAATGCTAAAAGATGGAACTAAAGACAAAACCCCACACTTTCTTGCATTTACTTGGATTTTTCTCTACTAATCTTGGTATTTGTAAGCTTGTTCATTTGTATATATACACACGCCACCACAGAATACTAGGTCCCTTGGGTTAGTGAATGATTATTCGAAAAAATCAGCTGGTTATAGGTTGGACATAACAATACAATATAAATTAATTCTATTATCAACTTTGCTACATTATTAAGACAAATTTTGTTGCATTCACCATATTTTACTGCATCAGTATGATCACGATTCATGATTACAAATTCCCCACTCCCCTATCTACTCAGAATTTTTAAAGCTCGGGCAACTAGACCCGCGAGTTTAATTGAGCTCACATACTTTTATTTGTTTACCTTAAATATGCTAATGACTTGCAAATACCCTTCAATTACAAATAATATAAAGATCTTTAATTAATATAATGTTAGTTATCGAGTCAAGTTGAGTCGAGCTCGAGTATTTCTAGCTTTTTATCTAGTTGAGAAAAAATAGAGTTTAATTGAGTTCAAGTTTCGAGCTCCAAATTTGTAAGAGTCAAATTCGAGTTTGATACTACTCGTTTGGTTCATTTATAGCCCCGGTTATCCTGTACAAATCATGAAGGACGAAAATCGAAAATGGTTAAGCAATCAAGAGTTTGTTCATTAATGAAATACAAGAAAATACAGTAATCCCATAAATACAAAGATTAAAGGAAACAAACAAGATGCTAGTAATTACACATACTAGTTCCATCTTTTATCTTCACTCCATTCTCTTGGAAACCCTAACTTTCAACCCATCCCTCATGTATAGAATAACCGAACAATTAGGTGCAACAAGGTGCCCTTCCACCATTGACACTTTGTAATTATGGATCATGGTAGCTGCCACAGCCTTCATTTGAGTGAAAGCCACTTCCTTCCCCAAACATGTCCTCGGACCCGCATTGAACGCCAAGAACTTGTACGATGGCTCGTGTTTGATCGTCCCACGTTCTGAAATCCATCGCTCCGGCTTGAATTCCAAACAATCTTCTCCCCAGACCGACTCCATTCTCCCCATCGCGTACAGAAAGAACATCACCTTCATCTTCGGGTGCACATGATGCCCGCTCGGGAGAACGTCTCGTTCCGTCGGCTCCTTATGCTGGAACGGCACCGGCGGATACAATCTCAACGCCTCGCACAATGCTCCATGCATGTAAACGAGCTTATTCATTTCTTCTACTTTGAAAACATACCATTTTTTGTCTGGACAGATCGACCTTAGCTCATCCCGAATCTTCTTCTCGACTCGAGGATTCGTATATACGAGCCACGTGAACCATGTTAGAGCTGAACTTGTGGTGTCCCTCCCTGCAATTAAGGTTGTAAAAATAATCAAATAAGAGTAAGTCTCTAGTACATCAAGTGCACCGTGCAACTCAAGTATATTTTCAGACGATATTAATTAGTTGTTTTCACTAAGTAGTATCTAGTGCACAACTAATATTGTTAAGTGAAAACTACTAATACCGTCTGAAAATGCACTTGAATTGCACGGTGCCATCAAATGATGAAAATATAACTATTATTTGTAAATATTAGTAATAATCGAATCAAACAATTGCATACAATTGAATAATCTAAATATCACTTTCGAATCGAATATGAGTCATAGTTAAATTTGAATTTTAAACAAATATGAATAATTTAACGAATCGAATCAAATACTACAATATTCGATTAGATTCATTTACATCCCTACCTGCTATCATCAGATTCAAGATTGTATCCCTTAAGAACTTATCATCATACTGCCCTAAAGCATAATCACCACCATTAATGTAAGATGTTAGCAAATCAACACCCTCTTCCGTCTCACGATCGAAACCCGAACCCCCTCTTTGATTCAACTCGTCCCGTTTCATCGCGATGTATCCACCTATAACCTCGTCCAAAACCACCCTCGCTTCCGCCAACTTCCGCTCCGATCCAATCCCGAGCCACCTCTTCAACTTCCAAACCCTCTCAGGAAGCACGTGCCTCATGAAAATCGCCTCTTCCGCATCATCCATCGCCTTCGAAAAGGGCAAATCGGGAAAGTCAAGAGATAAACACCCCGGATCATAACCGGTCACCAAATAACAAGTTGTATCAAATGTTAGCCTTTGAAATACATCCTGCAAATCCACCACCCGGTTCTCCCGGCACACCGCCTCCATCACCGGAACGAGGCCGTGCTCCACCTTCTCGCGGCTGATCTTCACCAAACACCGGTGGAACCGCTGGTGGCCGATAAACCCCCTTGTCACCTTTCTCTGAACCCGCCACGACTCCGAATCCGAATTAAAAATCCCTTCCCCTAAAACATCAAACATTTCTTTAAACCTAGCTCCCTTTGGAAAATTCTTGAAATTTGCGCTCATTATATAGTGCACATTCGAAGGGTTGGCTATCAAAAGAATCTCCATGTTTGTGAACATCGGCCCTTTGAACAAGAACGTCCCCCGCCGCGTCCGCCGCAGCGCCTCCGTGCATAAGTCGTGAATCCGGCCGATGTTGAGCAGCAGCGCCGGCAGCATTCCGATCAACGGCCAGCTCCGGCGACGTCCACGCTTCTTGTGATTCCTCCATGCCCAAACACCAAGAAACCAAATTAAGGCCATCAAAACCTCCAAATACAACATTGCTCCTCCCATGTTTAATTTTTATCACATCAAATTATAAACACACCTTCCAATCAAATTCTGATTTTTAATCAACTCCCACCAAATTGCAGTTTCTTGCATTTGGACATACGTTCATAATGCATTTCAATGGCTGCAGGTCATGTATTTAGAGTAAAGAAAAGTACACTGCATCATTAATTTTTCATCGAAAAATGTGATGAAATCTCGCTTTTAAGATTTGTCTCTTTCTTGCATGAAACGTATTTTTTTGCACAAGGTTTTTGCTCGTCTTTAAAAGAAAAAACAAGGTTTTTGCTAGTTTTTATTTTACTTTTAGCAAATGGAATAACTGAAGTTGGTCATGATCCTTAATAAGCTCGACATGGACCACTTTTAAAATTTCAGATTTATTTTTTCTATTTGATTTTGGTACACGTTAGAGCTTGACTGTACGTAATTAGTTACATTACACACACATATATATGTATATAAATGAAATTAATTTCAAGAAGATTTTGTATTGAAATATATAATGTTATTCACAAATTTTGTATTGGGTAGATTTCTAACACGCAGTTTGTTAGAAGTCATTTGTTCTACATGGTACTATG
The DNA here is from genome assembly GCA_037126765.1 of Stenogyne calaminthoides. Lineage (NCBI taxonomy): Eukaryota > Viridiplantae > Streptophyta > Magnoliopsida > Lamiales > Lamiaceae > Stenogyne > Stenogyne calaminthoides. The sequence continues at coordinate 3,437,377 of JBBCBC010000002.1, forward strand.
TTTCTTCTCGTATGAAACATAATTTGCAATTGAGACTAATCCGAACTCTATGTTTTTCTATTATCGTGTAATTAGAATAGTATTTAGCTTGTCAAATATAATTGATAATCATAATCAATTCAATTACATTAACTGACTCGTACATACTTGAAAAACTGTTTTTTTTTAGTGTAATTGAAAGTTTTCGTATCATAATTAATGACTTATTTTTATTCATTAATTAAGCTCATTATCTGAACTTCAAGGAACATGTTTAAAATAAAATAAAAAATAAAAAAAACTTTAAGGAACAAAATCATGTCACTTGGGAAGGGCATTTAAACACAAATTTGGGACTTGGGAGTGTTGAAAAGGTTGCAATATAAATTCTGAAAAAACTTACTAGTAAATTTGAAAATTATCAAATAAAATCTGCAAATCATTTCAATATATATGCGTCTAAAATTTGTCAAATAAAATATCAAATAAATCCCAAAATGGAACTGAATTGGTACTTGGTACGTAGATTTGGGATTAATTACAAATTTAAAATTTACAACAGTATTTCCCCATCTGGTGGCATTCAATTAAGAGTAACACACTAACACCGGTTAATCTATGCATGATATTTCATCACCGTTATACACAAAAACTATCATTTTTATAAAAAATATTATTATTATTTAAAAAATATTTTATTTTTTGAACAACTATAATTTTTATGTATAACAATAATATTAAAAAAATTGAATTCACTGTGAACTTGGGTTCACACAATTTGAATTAATTTGTGTTTTACACATGATAAATAAATTTATTCGGGTAGTTTATGAGCAAATTTATTCGAATAAAATTTGTATGAAACAGTCTCTTGTATAAAACGTGGTGCAACCTAAACACAAATCAACACTCATTCTTTCTAAAGTGTTATAAACATCATGTCAAATTATATCCCGTCTTAATTACCGTGAAAATGTTTCATGTAAGTGCTCCTCATTTATTCGGCGTGCTTTTTATTTCTAATAATAATGACGGTTGCCTAATAGCCAGATCACAAAAATGAAAAAAAAAATGGAAAAAAAAAAAGAAACGAAAAGAAAAGAAAGGAAGCAAGCAAAAGAGTGTTAATGTGCAAATACACACCTAATTAACGCTTAGTAGTTAGTTCAAGATGTAGATTGACTTATAATCTACTTTTGATATGATCACTTGTGAGATCATCAATTACATGAGATATACCAAATTTAAATGAGACACACTTGCGTGAGACCGTTTCACGGTGAGACGGGGTGTAATTTAGGCATTGACGCTTTAACACTTTGGGAGGGGTGAGTGTTGATTGTACTAAGTTGTACCCCGTCTCATGCATGAGACCGTCTCATACGAGTTTTTGTCAATTTAAATTAAACAAATTAAAATGTAAAGCTAAAAGTTATATAACTGATTTTTGGGTACCATAGTTCCTAAAAGTAGTAATATAACTAATTGTCGGGGAGGCGTGTAGGGTGTGGTGAATGGTGAAATGTATTTCAATTTTGTTCTTCTTTAATTAGTTGATTCATTTTAACCGTCTGCCAACTCTTGTAATACGTATTAGTGATTCCTATACATGTGATAAATACATATGGTTGATCCAGATGATGACGAAGTGGAATAACTCAAGTGATTAGAACACCACTATTAATGCCGTGAGATAATGGATTCAAATTACCATTTTATAGATAAAAGAAAATTTGTTGATCCAGATTATGGAATATTATAATAGAATCCAAAAAGTAATTGACAATAATAGAAGGAAGTAAATGCGAGCAAGTACAAATAAAATGTGAAGTTTCAACTGAAACGAAGATGCAGTGACATATTATATTATACATTTTCTCTATATGGAGCCAATGTTAGCACAAAAGACTTGTACATTGTAACATAATGCATATAATTTATACTGATGTTTTGTTAAAAAAAACTCACCATTGGCTCCATATCATTGCTCATAGTATATGTGTGTTGCATATATATTTTAGTACATATATATACACGACTATAGACATATATATGCGTTTAATAAATTAGTGACAAGGAAAAAAAATAAGCATCCACTCCATTTCAACTTGGCTAGAATCCAAAAACATAGTGAAATCCATACACACAGTTTCGCCACTTTTACAGGCATGGCGGAAAAGAATGAAGGGAAACCTCAAAATGGAGAAAATGGAAGTAAGAATAGAGTTGTATACGATATGCACCACCAAAAAAGAGAAGGCAGAAAACAATTGCATAAAGCCATATATACTGAAGATTTAGTCGATGAAATCTTACAGTGGGTTGAGGTTACACATTAATATCTGTGCGCTTTGATCTTGCACTAGTGATCTCGTGGGAGCTCGTCAGCGCAAATCTTGGGATGCTGTAATTGTCGGGCGTTGACATGGGTTGCTGTGGGTAGAGCGTGGGAGGTGGCGTTAAGTTTCGTTGAGCTGGAAGGGGGGGAAGCACGTTGTACTTGTATGGATCACCAAGCGTACTACTGTAAGCGAAGGAAGATTATTTCGTAAGCATTGTTACTGTTCAATGGAAACAACTAATACTAACTAACTAATCCCTTTTAGTGAGTAACACTTAGGATCCATTTAGGATTTTTTGGGTAGGACCAATGGAGTTCATGGATATCAAATCTATGAACCAAGTTCACACAAGTTTTTATCACAAACTTATCATCACAAATATCTGCATGCTCAAATTCTAGGTAAAGAACTTTATAATTCGTGGACAAACGGGTTTGCATGACGATGATAAAGGCATGTATGCATCCTGCATCGAGCCTATCATCTTATACTTCTTCGGCAAGTTTATGGGAGTATAGATTGAAATTATACTACCTAGGGAATAGATGGCATAATGGCAAGGATAATGAGTGTGAAACTTCTTCTCTAGTATGAATATTAATGAATTGAGTATTCTCCCTCATTGGGGCAAAATTTGAGATTTCTACACTGAAGTTTTCAAACTGCTAATACGAGATATAGAGGTATATAAAACCATTTGGAAGTGTAAAAGCATATAGGCAAAGGAAAGGAAAGGTAAAGCACAATAATGAAGTATCTGCACAAGAACACTATAGGAGAAGAATTGGTCTTGACCGTCTTGTGTAAAACAGTTTTACCGTACAACCGATTCGCAAATAACACTTTATAGTATAACAACTAATACTTTTGAATAAAACAAACTAATACGTTTTAATGAAACAATTAATATTGTTTACAAATACACACAAAATTCAAACCAGTTGCACATAAAACTAGTTTACATAAGTTTTGACCATAGGAGAGATTTTTCTTCCCTACCCTGCAGGGCACTGCACAGTTGTGCTTTACTATGTTGTACCACATGCTTTAATGTGTTGTACAATGTACAGTGCGACATATTAAAGCACAACTGGGCAGTGCCCTGCAGGGTATAGGAGAAAAGGTTCATACCTTGAATTTTTATATAGATGATCATCATCGCTCGAGATTTCACCAGATTGTGGCAATGGTCTATTAACTTGGGTGGACCATGGGGCTGCACCAGGCAACTCATCTGAGAAATATCTCCTCCTGATCAACTAACAAACAATATACACATCATTTAGAAGATACTACCAAGAGAAACAAAAGCATGAATATGCAGGAGTCAAAATACAGACCATTCGGAAAAACTTAATCACAGCTTCCTTGTCGTATCTGGCTTCTTTGGCAGCCTAATCGAGAGACAGAATATTTTAGTTGTCATGAAGTTATGATCTATGAATGGCATAATCTAAAGGCATGATGCATCAAATTGTCCATAAACTATCAACTTTTGTTTCAGTAGGTCCCTAAACTATTTTTTGTTTAAAAATAATACTTCACGAGCTCCCTCAAGATGAAAATTGACAAATTGTTTGATTCACATTAATGGTCCGTTAAAAAAAGTAAATGTCAGCTTTATTTAATTTTAATTATATACAAAAGTATTTTTCGCAAGTCATTTTAGGTATCCATCACCTGAAGTACTGGGTTAAGACTATTACAAAAACATATGGATATCAATAAAATTTTACATATATATTATTTAATATGACCATTAAAATAAATAAAAAAATCCGTCAGCATACATCCTGAGGGAGCTCGTGAAAATAAAATTTCAACACTTGAAGGGCTCTTTAAATGAAAAAATAGTTTAAGGACCTTCGAAATATAAACTGATAGTTTAGGGACCTTTTTGATGCAATTATGCCTTATCTGAAACCAAACTTACTGTTACGAGGCCTCCACCAGTAGCGAAGCTCTCAGTTAACGGGAGCTCCTCACTTGATGAAAGCAATCCTTGTTTCTCAACCCACTGACGAGCTACATCAACAAGATTACCACTACTCACTCGAGTGCCCTCTTTAGGGGCAATATCAGCTTTGTTACCAATGACTATATAGGGGACAGGAAGCCCTCCAGGACCTCCAGATGCCAAAGGAGCTGAGAATGTCCCAGTTGCTGAAATTTCAGCTCCCCATTTCTGCAAATTACTCTTTGTCCTTCTTTGTGAAAGGTCATGAACAAACATAACACCTGAAATTTAAGTTCCCACCACACAAGAAAGGAAAAAGACTTTATGTTCAGTCCAATTTCCACACAAATGAATGCGTAATTGCCATCTTTTACCCAATATATAGAGTCAAACCTCTTTTAAAAAGTGTGGTTAAAAAAGAGACTCCACTATCCTATTTAGCTATTTTGAAAAAATTCTCTAAATACATTAGGAAGAGGTACTGTACCTTAAATAGCTCATAACAGTAAATAAATGATCTTGCTAATAACTATTGCATGATGGTTTACTGAACTCAGATGCATAAACAGCATAGACATAATTAGGATAAGGTATATCTATACACTCAACTATTGCCTCAGATTCAAGTAAGCCCTTAATGTGTTTTTTGGAGCAATTTAACCCTTTAACTTTTTCAAATAGGACAAATATTCCCTTGATGTATTTTGTTGGTGCAAATAAACCTTTTATCCTTTTAAAACTAACTAAAAATGTATTTCTATCGATTCAAATTTAGCTTTATTTTTTATTTAGTGTTTCTTATTTATAAATGAATGTGTTTTTTGAATTTTTTGTATGTTTTTTGATAAAAAATGAAACTATGATCTAATATTTATGTGTCTTTCTTTATTTTGGCATGGACATAAAGCTTTTAATATATATTTTGAATTAACAGAAGTGTCTATTTGTTCAATTTTGAAAAAATGAATAGTTTATTTACACAAAAAATACTTTTGATTTATTTGGACCTGGAATAATACTTAAGGGGTGTGGATGCACCAAAAAATACTTTAAGGCCTTACTTGGACCTGAGGTAATACTTTAGGGGCCTAGATGTACCTTTTCCCGACATAATTTACATACGAAAGAGAACATTATTGTGAAAAGAGTTATACTTAGCGAACACCACCTTTGTGCTAAACTTGTGTGTTCTGACAATGACTGCTTACCATTAATTTGTGAATAGAACAGAGACCGGCAATCTTTATAACGCTCGTGCCCTGAAATGTCCCAGAGTTCAATAAAAAATCCTCTCTCAGCATCACCTTTGATGCTACTTGATGAGCTAGACGAACTACCATAAGTAGTATGCTGAAAGAACAAAAATGCATCAATTTCACAAAAAAAGATCAGTAACCAATTCATTCAAGGACGATAGAATAAAAGGCTTACCTTGACACTTACAGAACAGCCAACAGTTTGAGAAGGGTGAGCAATGGAAGAACTTTTCATTATTAGATGAACAAGAGAAGTTTTCCCCACACCTGAACAAAGATTGCAGTTAAGATGGAAAATATCACTGATTATAATGTATACATGTGAAAATTGCAACTGCATGAGGCTAGTATTGGAAATTAGGTTTCAATCACTTCAGATCTATCTAAGAATAGGAAAATTTTTGCCCAATGGTTTGATCAAATGTACAATTTTACCTAAAAAAATTAAGACCCTAATTTGCCATTATATTATGAAAAGATTATACAGTTTAACACTATACAGTTGTCCCAAACAATTACTATTTTCATAAGTGCAAAATTACAGTATTAAATTTTCGTAAATTTCATATAAATATAGTGTTTAAGAGGATGTAAAATTAATGGACTGGGGTAAGTTTGGTATTTTAGAAAAATAAAACTATTACGGTAAGAACAAACCATTAGACCAAACCTTTGGGATATGCATGACCTTTGCACTAAATTTTACGACCATGGACACAGTGTTCCATAGAATATAAAGAACATCTACAAAAAATCCAAATAGCAAGAAACTCTAAGTTGGCTCCTCAAAGCTGTTAGGAAGTATCAATGATTCAAATACCACTAAATACAATATCCTAGAAAAGCATAACCAATTCAATTATAGAGGAAGAAGAGAACCTAAAGCATGTGCGTTATTCAGCAGAATTTATTCACTGATTAGCACCAACACTTTTGGTTGCAATAGTTGGGTCATAACAATCCAATTTTAGATAGATGGTAAATCTGTGTATTGAGGTCAAAGTATGACTCCACAGTGCTGTGTTTGAATATTATAATCTGATTCGAATTACTCAGAAATAGAAGAACCCCTAATGTCATAATTACTTGCTTAAATAACTAAAAGCCCTGTCCCAAACCACTAATATTTCTTCCATCACAAACCATATACCCTTATTACATCAGCACCTTAGGTTATGCTTCATCAAAATCAACAGTGTAAACTTCATCTAATCAATACTCCTTTGTGAAATCCAGAACACCAACAAACTTCAGTTCTTAGAATAGGTGCATAATTTTCATTTAAATCTATGAAACATTGCCATAAAGCTTAATCTACCAACTGTACTATAACCATCAAAGATCAACCCATATAAAAACATCTTGGAAGAAAAATGGAGATACTCAAGGAAAATATATTGAATAACAATGACGAAAACACGAAATTCAAAACAATATCAAGTTACCTGAATCCCCAACAACAAGCACTCTGACCTGCCCAACAGGAGGTCCACTGTTGTGCTCTTTCGTCTCCCTCTCCCTTTCCCTCCAAAACATAGCTCTTCTCTTCCCAACACGCAGAAGGATCCGATAATAGTACTCAACTGCTACCTTAGGTCCATTACGAGATACCCTAAATCCCCACGGGAAAAAAAAAGCAGTTTCTAATAGGACCTTTCAGATTCCAATTCCAAACCGATTTCACCCAGACAATTGCTTCAAGCCGAAGAGTACAGAATTGCGAATCCTTGTCCTATTCAAATACGGCAAATTTCAAACGAATCGCCTTCAGTTCTAACTAAACAGCCCCAAAAATCAGCTATTCAACCTAATAATGCTAAAAACGAAAGGGCTTAACACAAAATTCGTCCTATCTTCTTCAATGCACAAAAATGGAACCAAGATATACAACCAAACAGCATTAAGCCATTAGCTACGAGTAAGCTTCAGTTTTCTACGAAAAAACAGACGGGCTTGAGCTTCTATGTACGTGAATCACCGAAATGAAAACAAATTATCAGAGATGAGATTTCTTAAAGCAATTGACGGAAATTCTCAACAAAATTGGATCGATACGATAGGTTGAATCACGCGCAGCGGGCTTGATAGGCAGTTTGAACGGTTGGGTTTCAGCTACTGGAACTCGAAGAAGCGATTGGCGATGCTTATGAAACGCGAGTTTGATTGCAGATCTGGGGAACCACGACTTTATGTAAATAGAACGATTTCATCTTAGATTAAATTATTTTAACCCAACTCCATTAATTTTGGAGTTGAATTTTACTATGAATGGGTAAAAATAAAATAAAAAATAGCTCGAGCTCGATCAATTGGTGTTTATAAACTGAATTACTTTTATAGATAACTAAATTTTTAACAGTGCGTTGCACGTTATTAGGAAGTTCGTAAAAGAAGTTAGACATATTTTTTTTAGTGAAATGTAAACTCAAAATTCAAATCGATAACAAATTTGTAAAGGCATAAAAACTTTACCGTGCTCTGCTTTCAAATTAATATTATTAATTTAATTCACCTCTCAAAAGTACATTTAAGAAATAAATAATTATCATAGGTAGTCGATCTAAAAAAGATGGAAACCTGCAATTATATGTTAATAAAAAAAGTCATTATTTAAATGTGGAGCGCATGTAACATGCACTACAACCAATTAAAAATCTCCAAAAATAATAATAATAATAAGCCTAATAGAGATTGCTCTATCTCTAATTATATTGCATATTTTGTCATGGAATTTCTTGACGGCGAAAACTATATAAAAAGTAACAATAAAATAAATAATAATAGAATATTGGTTGAAAAATAATTGATAAGAATTATAAATGAAATGGGAAAATGAAAAGACATCAAATGGTAAAAGAGGATAATGAAAATTAATAACAAAATAAATAATAAATTAAAAGATGGGGTGTAAATGATCAAGAATAAAAAGAGAAAAGGTAAATTGGTCAAAAAATGACTTTCACACTCTTGTCACTTTTTAATATAGTATAGATATAGATTTACCCAATGATTTTATAATCGGATCGGACTGGCCGGTTCAACCGATTTAACCGGGAACTAGTCCGGAGACCCCCTAAAAACCGCTTTTGCAGTTGGACCGGTCAAAACCAGAAGAACCGGTCAAAACCGGTCAAACCGGTTTAACCGGTTCTAATTTTAATTTAAAAAAAAAACTTTTAACTATATGTATCAAGGTCCACCTTCATTTTATAATACTTCCTCTCACATTTTTCTCCAACACTTTTCAATGTGGGATAAATGTATGAGGTGGAACAAATTTAATAATACTTCCTCTCACATTTTTCTCCAACATTTTCGATGTGGGATAAATGTATGAGGTGGGAAAATTTTTATAATACTTTCTCTAACATTTTTTTTCAACACTTTCGAAATGGAATAAATGTATGAGGTGGAAAAATATTTATAATACTTCCTCTCACATTTTTCTCCAACACTTTCGATGTGTGATAAATGTATGAGGTGGAAATTTTTTTATAATACTTCCTCTCACATTTTTCTCCAACACTTTCGATGTGGGATAAATGTATGAGATGTGACAAATTTTATAGTACTTCCTCCAACATTTTTCTCCAACACTTTCAATGTGGGATCAATGTATGAGGGGAAAAAATTTATAATACTTACTCTCACATTTTTCTCCAACACTTTCAATGTGGGATAAATGTATGAGAGATGGGACAAATATATGAATCAAGGTCCACCCTTTTATATTATTTCCTCTCAAATTTGTCTCTAATACTTTCGATGTGGGATAAAAATATAAGGTCCACCTTCCCCCTTTTATATTACTTTCTCTTATATTATTGTGTTATTTTTTTATTATGACTATAACTTTTATTGTGTTTTCTTAAATATGAAAATTTATAATATATATGTTTAAATTTTTATAGGTGTATACTTATTTTATTTTTTTAACTAAACATAGGAAATATTGACAAAAATTAGAAAGAAATCATTTTAACGGTTGAACCGGTCCGACCGGTTGAACCGCTGACCGGTGGTCTGTCCAGTTCGATCACCGGTTCGGTTATGAAAACATTGGATTTACCTATGTTAAATTTTTTGTGATAACTTTATGATACACAATTTATATATCGCTATAAATTCAAATGTTAAAAATGAAGTATAATTCAACCTAAGATAAATATAATTAAGTGAACAAAAATATGATTTGTTGGAAAATGTGTTCTTCAGAGAGAGCTTCGATTCGATATATTATTCGTCCATTTTGAAGTTTTGGTGAATAAGAAATTAATTTTTAAAATTGATTGTAATAAAAATTTAGGAAATGGAGAAACAAGGAACTAAGATCTGGGAAAAGGACAAAGAATTGGGAATTATACGGATACTATTCCACCAACAGCTAATACATTTCTCCATTCATTTTGATCATTTTTTTGTTTGCGTCCCGGTGTAATTTTCAGACAACATCTCAATTCATCTCGAGCAAAATGTAGTGCTAATATAATTGCTCTTTGATCGTTGTATTTTGAAAAATTATTGTCCTACAATTCATTAACACCGAGGGTGAATGACATAATTTATTTTAAAAAAATCGTGTGTAACACGATTCTCAATTCCTCGTTTTCATACATTTTTAGTCATTTATAGTGCATCCCTACTAACAAGATTATGTAACTACTGATTTGAAATCAAATACACTTGGAGGAATTTCAAGACAATTGTTGATATTTGATCGATCTAGAACAAATCTCATCAATCCAGACTGCTTGGCGATAGCTGAGAAGTTAGAACATGTCGATGGATCGCAGAGACAAAAGCCACTAATGATGGTACTATGAACACATAACGATACTTTGATTCATTTTATAAAATAAGTTGGTGCCAAAAATATCCATTAAATATAGTATATGAGCCCAATGATGCACTAATCAGAACAAGAACACAAGACTTTTATGTAGGTCATTCATAGTAGATGGAAGCTCGACCCAATAATTAAGGTTAAAAATCAAGAAGTTCTAGGTAAGCAATGCGTTACGAAATTGGCATCACGACTCACCATATGAACCTCAAACCTTGGACTAGCATTGTTATTTGAGTTTAGCCCAGCCGAGTACTTGGTATTTAAACTTGATCCAAGCATCTGCCAAGCTTGCTCGATTACATTAACGAACTGGAAATAAAGTTCGACTCAACTCGCAAACGAGCCTAAATATATCACTCGAGTTATTATCACTTTACAATGAAATGACAAGAAGTCCTTGAATATCGACCGTAACTAGTCGAGCTAAAGCCAAATCGTTAATAAATCAAGCATGTCAAAGCTAAAATTCGACTTATTTATTAATATAAATGAATCGAGTTCGAGCTTTCACGAGCCTAGTCGAGCTATCCGATTTGAATAACAATTCTACCTCTTTGACTAACACGCCACATCATTCTCGCATATGTCTCAACAATTAAACGTTTATAGCCTTAGTCCATTAATCCATGATAAAATCTCATGCAAGCCCATAAATCAGTCTTCCTAAACTCACATACTCTCACTATCTTCAAGTGTTCAACTATTTAGCCGCCACAAAGATCCAAGGTCGCATTAAGGACCATGTCAACCCCTCTCTGTGATGAGAATTTGACGCAGCGAAAACGTAAGAATACAAGGAGTTGGATAAATTCAACAAGGGGTTTGAGAATTTCCCAAACAATTGAATGAAAGTACTACTAGGTCCAAAAACATGTATGAAAGACCCAATATACCCCTCCATTAGTTGTAAGATACAATTATTTGTTTAATTAATAATAGTACAATTATTATATCCCCTCCCAATAAATCAACCGGTCCCCCATTTCTCCCTCATTTATCTTTTGACTCTCTCTCTCTCTCTAAAACTTCTCCTCCATCCCTCTACACCAAAATCACCACACCACCATCACCATCTGGCCGTCGCCGCTGTTGAAACCTCTGCCCCCACCCCCCGCAGCGGAATAGCGATGACCCCCCACCGCGCCACTGCGGCCCAACAACGGCGAAACCTCCTTCCCCCAACCCAAACCAGATCCGCCGCGGCCCGCCTCTTCAAGCGCCGCCCCACACTCCCCACAACGCCGCCCCTCCCCTGACGACGGTGAATCCACAACTATTTCAGAGGCGGTGGTTGGTTGCAGATCTGTAATTTTTTTCTGTTTTTTTTTTTTTTGCATCGTGTTTGGTGGCGGTAGTGAGGGGGTGGTCGTTTTTTTGGTTGGTGGTGGTGGTGAGAGGGCGGCGGCAGATCTGTGGTATTTGTGGATATGGAAATGGAGGGGGTCTGCGCCAATGATGGAGGATGGCGACGGCGAGGGGGGCAGCTGTGTTGATGATGCTTTGGTGGCGTTGGTGAGGGGGGTGACTCTTCAAAGTCACATACTTCTCCCCTCTCTCTGTAGTCTCTGGTAAATTTGATGATGCTTTGAGATGTTTTGGGATTTTGAAGGAGAAAAGAAGATGCGTTTTGGTGTACACTTACCTGTTGAAGATAAGAAGACAAGGTCTGAATATGATTTTTGGATGAACCTATGCATGTTTTTTTATGCATATGTGCATAACTTTTTTGCATATATTCATGTATTGGTGCATTTGTGCATGTTGAAGATATGTAATTTTCTGGACATAGAAGATGATATGTAATTTTTTGGATTTAAATATGTAATTTTTTATGCATTTTTTGGAAGATGAACATATGTAAATATTTGAATTATCTAATAGTAATTGAAAAGAAAAACTGATATATTTTTTTTGGAAGAGTGGTTGCTTTTTTATTTTCGAAATTGAGTAACAACTGTGTTGGTGTTTGATTTTTAAAATTTGAGTAGCAATTGTGCTGGTGTATGTGATGGGAAACTGCAGGGAAAGTGTGAGTTGTCCCATCAATTATTATAAAAATGCTAAAAAGAGGGAAAAATTTAAAAACTGAACGGTATTTAAGACTTTCTTCAACCAATTTTGGACCTAAGAGTACTAAATTAAAGTGGTTTGACCTATTAGTATTTTAGTGACTCATTTTGGCCTGGAAAGTTGCTGACTCTTTTATTATATCAATAATTTGGAAAACAACTAAATACATAGTGACTATTTATAATAAGAACTAAGGAAATAAATATATAAGATCCTAAATTTGGAGGCTAAAATAAAACATCCTATATAAATGAACTAGTTTAATGCCCGCGTGTTACGCGGTTCTTTAATTTAAAAATACAACATTCCTATTAAATAATATATTTGATAATTAAAAATATAAAAATATGCATAAATACATTAAATATGAATTAATAATTATTTAAATTGTATATTAACAATCTTGCTTAAACCTTGAAATAAAATTATTATGTCAAACACTAATCATCATCCTTTTAATATGAAGTTGAAACCTGCAAATTAAAACAGAATAAATCGATTAAGAAAAAATATTAATATATTAATTAATATGTACTAATAAAAAAATAAAAGTGAATTAATTATAATATAAAATATTATGTTACACAAAATAAATTAAGATATACTACCTCCGTCCCAAAGAAACGTGCACGCTTATTATTTTCACGTATTTTTGCGAGCAAGTTTTTTATTAGTATTTGAAATGATAAAATAATTTTTAAAGATGCATGCAATAGATGAGAGGTAGATCTATAATACTTCTCTTTAAAAATCACTTTATCATTTGAAATACTAATAAACAACTCGCTCACAAAAACTCTATAATAAAATAGGTGTGCACGCTTTTATGGGACGGAGGGAGTACATAAGAGCAATAATAAAATTAAATTAATCATTAAAAAATTAATAATTAAATATAATTCATATTAGCATAAAATACATTTAGATTGAATATTTTACTTGTATTAAATTAAGCCAAAATAAAAATTAAATAAACAACAATAATTAAACTATATAATAAAGTTAAATAAATAAAACATAAAATAATAAAGATTAATTACCACATTTTATAAAATTTACCCATACTTTAAATAAATAAATAATTTAAAAATAATTATATTGTGACATACATGTAATCATTATCCATAAATCAAATTCATTATTTACTTTTTATATAATTCTCATTTCTTAATTAGATGACACACCATCGAAATTCACAATAATGCGACAAATAAACATTAGAAATTTCATATTAGCTGGTTGAGGGATGTTTTCAAAATCGATGTATGATAAAATTTATATATAAAATAAAAGTTAATACAAAGAAGCTAATGCTAAATAAATAAATATTCAAAACATTTAAAAATTTATAGATTAATTTAGTTTCTAAGTAACATAAATATAATCTAAGATGTGCATGGTTTATGACTTTAGTTATTGCATTTTTTTATATTAAACTACATATTAAAATGCCACATGGATGCCACATATAACTACAAATCAATAGAAAAATAACACATCAATATAATAAGATGTAACCTCTCATCCAAATTAATCTCAAGATGACACATCATCCAAATTAACCACAAAATGACGCATCATAAAAAAAAACTCTCTATTAGTATATAGAGGGATAATAAACAAGGAAATAAATCACGAAAAATAATAAAAGATGAATAATAAAAGATGCGATTATTTCTTCATCAAAATTTGAGTCTTGAAACTTCTCTATCTATCCTAGTAGTAACTCTGAAGTCTGAGGCAAAGAGAGATATATTGAGTTTTACATTTTAAGAAAATAATTATTTATTCCTTTTCCTAGAAAGAGTAAAAGGAAAATGATTCATTATGCTTTTCCACTACACAAATCAAGTTTTCACCTCATTAAAAAAATAAAAAAATTCCTTTGAAAAATAAAATAAAAATATATCAAAAAATTCAATACAAGTAATTTATGTTGAACCAACTGTCAAAAAAACAAAAAAAAGAAAAGCGAAAACAAAAAATAAGAAGCTGCTGTGGACCTGTGGTAGTATCAAGAAGTTCTAGACCTTTGGTAGGCGATCTAATTTGAACCAATCTCAGCCGTCCAAAATTTCTCCCACGCGCTTGCATCGTCTCAGAGAGTCACGGTAGCACAGAATTTTGATTACACCCCTATCTTAGCTTCACTACACCACCAAAATAACAAAAATGGCGGCTGCTGCCGCCGCTCTCCGCCTCCTGAAGCCAATTTCCGCCGCCGCGCCGTTCTTTTCTCTATTCAGTAATCCCAGGCTCAAGCACTCGACCTATCCATTGCTTCTCTTCTCCACCGCCGCCGCCTCCCGTCACCAGCGCAGCTTGTGCGTCTCCGCCACCGTCTCATCCGGCGAGGCTACGAAGCCGGAGCCGATTGAGTTGGAAAAAGGCGTGAAAATCCGCGAGTTCAGCAGGAGACTCAAGATTGCGGTCATTAAAGGGGGGGATGATGAGGGTTTGAGTAGATTGGGAGAGACGCTTGTGGTTAGGGGTTGGGTTAGAACACTCAGAGCTCAGAGCAGTGTTACGTTTATTGAGGTAGGGTTCCGAATTAGTTTCTGGTTTTTTTCCACTATCAAGTATGACACATTTTTGTGAATTTAAAATGTGCAATTTTGAATTGTGGTGAATGGATTATTCTCGTATTGTGGAGTAGGTTAATGATGGTTCTTGCCTTTCGAATATGCAATGCGTAATGAGTTCTGATGCTGAAGGTTATGATCAGGTAATACTATCATACATTTCAACAAGTTTATTAATGGGCTTTTTATGGAAGCAGTCAATTTATTAATTCGTGATTGGAAAGATTTTGATTCGAAGCCTTGCATGTTAAATTGAAATGAACTTGAGATTATTGTTGTTATCAAATTTGTGCTACATGACTGTCTTCCATGAGTAACAGTCTGATTTGTTAATCAACAACGTGGCCAGTCACATTAACAAGAAAGGCAAAACATTGTGTAGGATTATTGTATCAATTTTACTTTAGTCCATTTGGTTAAAAAGAAATAAGAGGTTTTTAGATTTCGATTGAGACAATAGAAGTGGTTTGGGGTAGGATAAAATTCAGAGTTGCAGTTTGGCATCAGGTCATAGGAACTTTATAGGTGTCCATGTGTCGGATTTAGTTAGGGATTGGTGCTTCGCTCTTAAGTGATACTATAATCTGATGTGCCTTTTCTCTTCAAATTGGATGCTGTAAAAGGGATCTCTCATCCCTTATACCTTCCCTACCTAAATGAAACATTATTTTTCCTAAAAAAAAAGGATTTTTTTTTTCCTTTTCTTTTTATGATATCAAATGATGTTAGAAGGTAACTAAAACTGTGCGGGGGCGGGTTCTTTTCTTAGCACTGATCTATTTGGGTGGATTTTATTTTTATCAATTTCCTTCAATTCAATTCTAGCAGTATTGCCAGTGAGTTAGAATAGTTAGTTAGCCTTACTATAACAGTTTCTTATTAACCTGCTCATGACAGTTATTTAGCAGCTGTCCATAGATTTCATTCCAACTGTCTAACTACATTCAAGTTATTAAAATACAAATCTCCTCTGTGTCGGCTGTGTTTCTCTCAGTTGTTAACACCCTGACTAGTTGGTATACAGTTGCAACATACTAAGACAAAATTTCTTGTGATTTATGCCTATGGCTTTTCTATAGCTTCTGTCATCAACCATCTCTGGTTCTCTAGATCTGATTTGCTTAAATTTATTTTCTTAGCTCTCCGATCCTGCGATCTTTAGCAATAACAAATCGATCAGTCTCCATCCTTTTAAGTCCAAATATTCAGTTCTCCCCCTACAAAAACAAGTAGCATTTGCCATATGTTTAGATACTGCATAAATATGGTTTGAGGAAGTAAATTTGATTGCACGGAACATGCTATTTAAATATATATATGTATATATCCTCAGGCTTAATTCAGAAAAGTTCTTCAATTCACAATTAGACAATTTAATTTTGAGGAGGAAGATCATGGGCCTTTAAATGATTTCGAAATTGATGGAGAAATTTAGCTTGATCTTAATAGTATTAATTATGTTGGGCCTGATTATTATTTTAATTCCAGTTTTTTTCTTTTTTAATTTTCTCAGAATGACTTATGCAGAGCTATATCTATTTGTATAGAAATTATAGGATCGAGAAATATTAACAAGTATAGTATCTCAGTAAAGACGTTTGGTTTACTATGGTTAATGAGAATATATCTTCAATATTTTCTTTCATATAAAATTATTTATTATTATTGTGGTAATTATTTAATTATTATCAATATTATTGTCAAATCTGTTATTAATCCAAGCGGAAATATTTTTTATATGTATTATTAATTAATATTAAAAAAATTAATAATAAAACAATGGTTGGAACATCTGATCAGTTTTATGTGTTGAATGCCTCTTAATAGGTGGAGGATGGTGCAATATTAACTGGCTCTTCAGTGTGGATACAAGGTATTATTGTAGCTAGTCCAGGGACAAAGCAAAAAGTAGAACTGAAGGTTGACAAACTTGTTATGGTAAATAATAATCTTGAAATTAAACTTTATCTTGCTTTAGTTCTTGATTGAGCTGAAAGTTGATAGTAGTGTCGCCAAATCAAGAAACATGTGTGCAGCAAATAAGTGGACCAATGAAGATTTTTTCATGTTATTTTTTATTTAGCTTTGTTAAGACGATGGGTATAGTTAGACTTGCACAGTAAAATTTCAACTTTTTTGCTTGTGATATTACAAGTTTTGACAAAATAACACTTCAGAAAGTATATTATTCGGGAGAGATGTTCTAATGGCAACTCGAATATGGGGTTTGAGCCTGATATATTTGTCTGACATGGTTGTTGACTTCACCTTGTTGGATCTTGGTTAATTTCAACTCATTAATAACCTTTATGTGCTGAATACATAAGACCATTTTCAAATATTTTGTGATCACAATTCATAATAACTCACAATCTCAAATATGTGGTCCTTTTTTATTATTTAATAATCCTCAATGCTAAATCTTCTTCATTACAATTTTTTTAGTTTGACTAATTGTTGTGACTCAGCATAAACCCTATAGACCTTGAATAGAGGAATTACTACAGCAAAATAATTGGAAAACAAGCATTAAATGAATAAATACATCAAAATTGCAAAATTTTCTGTTTAAATGCTTCGATTCATTAATTATTTTGACATATTATCTTAAATTCAGAGTTTTCCTCACAAATGATGTTAAAGCTTCTGCAACATGCCATACCAAGTGCATAACAAAAGGAGACAGTACACAATACTATCAATCAGATTTCTCTATTGCAAATTATTTTCCAACCCCCTTTTTTTGAACATTTCCGATTACTCTGCATGCTTATGGATGTTGTCACTTTATACATGTGCATCACACAGTGGTAATGTAGGAACAGGAGATGAAACATTATTTGCAATAAAGGATCTTATGTGCAATTCTACGTGATTGAAGAAAATACATTTGTCTACCTCACTCTTTGTGTTTGTTTCCCCTTGAGTATCTCTAATAAGTATGTAACTTTTGTTTCATTTAACTTTCTTGTAGGTTGGTAAGTGTGATCCTTCTTTCCCTATCCAGAAGAAAACGGTCACCAGAGAGTTTCTAAGAACTAAGGCTCATCTTCGTCCGAGGACAAATACTTTTGGGGCGGTAGGGCTCATCTTCTCCTTTAAAGGGTACAATTGTCCCAATTGAGGAGAGAAATGATTTCCCTTTTTCCTTTATGTTGTCTTTTGCCCGACCAATTTATTATACTCTTTTCATGCATTTTAGCAGAGTATCAGTTTAGCTGGAGTAGGATAACCAGATTTCTACATTTTTAATGATTTTTTTCTTTTAGAACCCATAAAAATATCACTTCTGGAATTTTGTCAATTTAGGGCCTGAAAGTTATTATAACTATCAATGTAGGGCTTGAAAGTTTTTTCTTATTGATTCAGGACCTGAAAAATTGGAAACTATCTGTACGGGGCTTAAAAGATAGGGACTATAAATTTAAGACTCAGAAAAATGTCAAAACATGATTTATAAAAATATTGTTGGATAACTAGAATGTATAAAATGCCAAACATTGTCTTAAATGAGTCCTAAGTTGGTACTAGTTTTTATATTTCAGGTCCCGAATTTATAGTTTCTATGTTTTTAGGTCCTAAATCGATAGGAAAAATCTTCTAGGCCCCTAAAACTTACAGTTTATGCTGTTAATGAAACCTTATTTTGACACAGTTTCTTCACTACATTAAAGTGGATTATTGTCTTTCTTCCACACCCCCTATACTAAGATGTATCATTCTGTCTTCCCTCTGTTTGTACTTAATTACCATACGTTTTACATTAGTTTCATCTTTCATTGCTTTACTGGACACCATTAATCTGTATGATGGTGTTTCATTTGGTTGAAAATAACCAAATATTTGTATCCTTATTTGACATAGGTTTCAAGGGTGCGGAATGCTCTGGCATATGCAACACATAAGTTTTTCCAAGAAAATGGCTTTGTTTGGCTATCAAGCCCCATAATAACTGCATCAGATTGCGAAGGAGCTGGTGAACAGTTCTGTGTAACAACCTTGGTATGCTATTTCTAACTTTTTCTTGGAAAATGTGTGGTCAAGTTTAAACATTTGATGCTTATCTCTGCACGTTATTTGAAATTTTACCCTTTAACACACAAGTTCGATATTGTAATCCCTGTGTTCCCTGTCCCTTCTTGGTTTGAAATTCTCATCATGATGTCAATAAAGAATTGCATTGATATAGGGTATATATCTGTGTTATGATGTTTATAGTTACCTGAACCTCTCATGCCACATGAATGTTTTTCTCTTCATTATGCCCTATATATATGCACTAATCCAAATTCCTCTTATCCCATTTGACCCATTTGGTAGTACGAGCTCAACCCAACTCCAAAACATTATTTTGCACCAACATGAGTATGTCTGCATGCCTGTTAGAATGCCATAGTATCTTCGCCCATCAATTCTTAAATGGAGATGAAGTACAAAAATGTAGTGCTTGATTTGTTCCCCTGCAAGCAATCACAATCTGTTATACCTGTTTTTTACTCAATTTATTAATCTATTTTATTGAGGAATAAGTGCAGCATTTCGTTTTCTTCTGCTATTTTGAGCAGGACTGCTTCTAATAATTTTTATAAGTACTCCCTTCGTCCAAGAAAAGTGTGCTCGTTTGTTTGGGTACAAGTTTTAAGAAAAAATAGATAAAGTAAGTAGATAAAATAGATAAAGTTATTGTGGGTAATGTGGGGTCCATTACGAATAAAGTGATTGTTTGTGAATAAAGTTGAGTGTCAATTTGAGTAATTAAAAAAGTGATGGGTTGAACGGTGAAGATAAAGTGATGGTTTCCATAAAAGGAATGAGCACACTTTTGGTGGACGGACATATAAGGTATGTGAGCACACTTTTGATGGACGGAGGGAATACTTGATAATGTGGAATTGTGAATATGTTTCATATGTTTACCTGATAACAATTGCTCATAGCACAGGTTCCAAACTCCATTGAAGCTACACATTCTCCAGTGAATGCCATTCCCAAAACAAAGGACGGTTTAATTGATTGGTCCCAAGTAAGGCTTTTCTCACTCTCTGCTTTTCCTTTTTCTTGAACCAACTACTTAAAAAGCTTTCAATCCAATGAATCTGACACTTGTCTTATATAATATATTATAACTTCATTAAGTGAGCTATTGCAGCATCTTGGACACAACTTACTCGATCGTAATATTTATTTTCCATCTTTACTCAGCTCTTGGTAAAATTTCCCATGATTGGCAATTTTTCCATCTTTTCTTAAATAAAAAATCCATGAGTTATGCCCACGTGATGTGCATTTTCTATCAGTGACCTACTCGGAACTTTAGCTTTGAAGAGAAACATTAGCGCAGCTATGTTTTATTATGTTTAGTAACTTTTGGCCCGCACGTATTGGTTTGGTAGTTTTTTTTATCAAATTAATACAATCAAAGCTAAATGCATGCACCTCTACTACCTGCGCTTAATGGATTGGAGGAAAATAACCAACACAAATGGTTGGAAAATTAACATTTTTTCCTAAATCTTGTCTGTTATCTTTCTGCAACTTTATATAAATTTTGTAGTGTAATTTCCTTTTTTCTTGTTATGGCAGGACTTTTTTGGAAAGCCGGCTTTTCTGACAGTATCTGGGCAGTTGAATGCTGAAACATATGCTACTGCTCTTTCTGATGTATTGTTTTTCTACTTGTTGATTTTATGTGTCCCCTTGCTCTTTTCTTGAACTGTTAAAATATACTTTACATTCATTGTCTGATATAGTTAAGTGCTTCCTGTCAGGTATATACTTTTGGTCCTACGTTTAGAGCAGAAAATTCCAACACGTCTCGGCACTTGGCTGAATTTTGGGTATACTTTGGATACTGACTTGTGTCTATTATACTATTTTTTAATAACATATATAATCTTTTGTTTCAGATAATTGATTTCTATCCTGAAAATTGTGTTTCATGGTCTTAACTTCTCTTTTCTCTTTTTCCAAGATGATAGAACCAGAACTTGCATTTGCTGATTTAGAAGATGACATGGCCTGTGCAACTGCATATCTCCATTATGTAGTATGTTACCTTGTGAACCTATTGTCCACTCAATCGTTCTATTCAGATGCTTTCTTAGGATGTTATGCGTGTTTCTAACAGTGATTGTACCTTAAATTTTGCTTGAAGGTACAATACATTCTTGACAACTGCAAGGAAGATATGGATTTCTTCGATAAGTGGATTGAAAAGGGAATCATCAAGCGGTTAAGTGTAGGGGTTTTTAGCTTACTTTTGACATGAGTCAATCTCTTATTTAATCATATAGTATATTTTTGGGAAAATAATTTTTGTAGTCCTGCAACTCTGCAAGTGACCCCTATTTCGGTTTGAGTCCTATCGACTCACGATTTGAAAATAGTCGGTAAACTTTCAATTGCTCAACGTTTTAGTCCGGGAACCGGTTGTAGGAGGAGAAACATCCCGTTGACAGTGACATGGCAGTATCTGATTTGTCCACAAGGCAGAGTCTGATTGGTCAACTGGAGGTGTCACCTACTATAGCTGGTCACCGGACAAAAATGTCGAAAAAATTGAGAGCTACAGGACTATTTTCAATTAGTGAAAGTTGACAGAACTGAAACCGAAATAAGGGCAACTTACAGGACTTAAAAGTATTTTCCCTATATAATTTTATGGCCATAATCCTTTTTTCTTTTTAAAGAGAGGCTTTCTTATGATTTTAATTTGAATACTGTTGATGTTGTTTCACATACGCTTGTGTATATAGCCTAATCTTGGCTTCTTTTCAAACATTTAACTTTCAGGATGTAGTTGAGAGGAACTTTGTTCAGTTGACATACAGCGATGCAGTTGATCTTCTCTTGAAGGCAAAGAAGAAATTTGAATTTCCGGTATTTGTCTTGTTGAAGATTGTTTTGGCTACTATACATAATTTTGATAAGTCGGATAATGCCCTTGAGCTCATTCTTCTAAAAATTAAGAAACCTGACTGAATATCAGATGTGAATAGATAAGATTTAAATAAATCTTGGTCCAAGTTTTTGGAAAGCTCTTTCTTGGTATAAATGGAAGCGGGAAGGATATAATTATATCTAATCCGATATTGTGCATCATCTGCAATGGTCCACCAAATAAAATGATTGAATCCTCGCTTCTTTAATTCGTAGTTAGGCCAAAAATCATATAACTTCCAGATAGTTTTCGCGCTAGGATTGAAAATTTCGATTGTACAATAGTTCAATTATTTACATTTTCATATTTTGGTTTAGGTAACATGGGGATGTGATCTGCAAAGTGAGCACGAGCGCTATATCACAGAAGAGGCATTCGGTGGTTGCCCTGTAATTATAAGAGATTACCCAAAGGCAAGAATATGTTTCATCTGGGCTACATTTGCATCAGATAGCTTAAATAATTGAAAATCAAATATATATACATATTTTTTTAATTCAGGCAATCAAGGCATTTTACATGCGTGAAAATGAGGATGGAAAGACTGTTGCAGCCATGGATATGTTGGTTCCTCGGGTATATTTCCTCCCCCACCCCCCCAAAAAAAAAAGAAAAGGGATATACATATTATTAAGACTTCTTTATGTTGTCTTTTCCTTCTCAATACATTTTAATTGTCAGGTTGGTGAACTTATTGGTGGAAGCCAAAGAGAAGAGCGCCTTGAATTTTTGGAACGACGGTTGGATGAGTTAAAGCTCAACAAGGAGAGCTATTGGTGGTATCTTGACCTACGTCGATATGGTTCAGGTGAGACCATACTTTAGCTTATGTTCCCTTGGAAAAAAAAAAATAGGCTCGTAAATTTTGGGGGTTGATAAAGAAGGACATTATGTTTAGTGGCCAGTAAAGTAAACTAAGGACAGTATTTTTTTTTGTTATGTAAACGTGGGCCAAATGGGCCTACATTTACATAAATTTAAAAAGTATTGTCCTTAATTTATAAAACCCGTAAACATAATGTCCTCCTTTTGCAACCCCCAATAGATACAGCCCTAAAAGAAACATTTTCCCCATCTCTTTTTATTGGAGTTTAAAGTTGCCAAAGTTTATAGTTTTTCCCTTTTCGTGAGGGGTGGGGATGTCGATATCAAGTAAATTTAGACATCTTTAGTGCAGTAACCTTTGATTTCTTTGTTTCGTCCAGTTCCTCATGCCGGATTTGGATTAGGCTTTGAAAGGCTTGTACAGTTTGCCACTGGGATAGAAAACATTAGAGACGTGATTCCTTTCCCTCGATCACCTGGTTCGGCTGAATTTTGATAAACTGGAGAAAATGCGAGTCCTGATTATGTTCCTTAGTTGGAGTCCATATATATATTCAAAATTTGAGATTTAGGTCAGAATTTGAGATAAGTGGTTTTGTTGTCTATGGTCTGGAAAGCAAAAAATAAAAATCAAGATTTGCAGGATCCTTATTGCATAATTGTTGTAAATTAAATAATGATGCGTCAAGTGTAGACATGGCGATCTGAATCTCTTTTTTCATTTTTCTTTTTTGGGATAAAAAGCAGCTTCAATATTCATTCATTTACTGGAAATATGAGTGGTTTTATGCTCTAGAGCACTTTTCATGCATCAGATTTGAGGTTTCTGGTGTCTTTTTCAACAAGTTTTAGATATGCATGTAATCACATGTATAGGTATTCTGTACTTGTTGATCACCTCATGTATCATCTACAATAGATAAGATATCAGTAATTCATAGCCACTTAGCCAGCCATATGGCAACGATTAGGGGTGTAAATGAGCCGAATAGTATCAAACTCGAACTCGATTCGATTTAAAAACTCGAAGCTCGAAACTCGACTCGAGCTCATTTCTTTTGAACTCGAGTTTGACTCGATAGAAGACTTGGTATACTCGAGTTTGACTCGGCTAAACTCGATTAATATATTTTTATTTTATTTATAATTAAAATACATTTGTAAATAATTAAAATATTATGGCATATAAAATAGTAAAATTATGTGAGCTTGATTATGCTCGTGAGCCTAACGAGCTTACTATTGTTGAGCTCGAACTCGAGTTCAAGAATTACTTGAATAACTCGAATTCGAGCTCGACTCGATTAGATTCAAGTCGATTTCAAGTTTTTTCGAGTCGAGCATAAATAGCTCATGAGCAGGCTTGACTCATTTACACCCCGAGTAACCATTTCACCATGCATCCGGTCAATTTAAACTGGACCAAGCGATCCTAACTAGTTGCATTTTCTCACACTGGTTGGAGTCTAATTAAATTATATATCGAATACAAAAAAGTTAAAAAAGTGAGTTAAAGTAAAGTAGATTCAATAGTTCTTTATAATTCATCCTATATTTAATTTCCTCACGCTAGTTCTAGTGCCAGTACTCATGACTCATCAAGTTACCATCACTTGAATTTCGACTCCAACTCCAATCAACCAGTTACTTGGATATCTTTTTCTAGTATATATAGTGACAAAAAGTACTTATATAATATAAATTTCGTAAATTTTATTTATTGGTGGAAAATTCAACATGCATTACTCAAATAAAGGGATATAGCCTACTTAGCCCACTTCAAGTATAAATGGGTTCAAATTTATAGAGCCTTCAAGATTCCCAATAGCAAGGATTCCATAATTGAGCCATTATATAATGATGTATTAATACCATCGTAATTTTGTAATGGAGCATAAAATACTTTGGGCATGGTGGCCTATGAGATTTGTTCATTATAAAATTGGTTTCATATTTACAGTTCTAATTTTTAGTTATTACGATATATACTCTTTTATGATATAAGTTATATTTT
This sequence comes from Stenogyne calaminthoides, assembly GCA_037126765.1. Lineage (NCBI taxonomy): Eukaryota > Viridiplantae > Streptophyta > Magnoliopsida > Lamiales > Lamiaceae > Stenogyne > Stenogyne calaminthoides. The sequence goes on from JBBCBC010000002.1 coordinate 3,462,188, forward strand.
TCAATTATCACTACTAATATACTTTTATAATACAAGACATCATTTTTATAGTAATAAATCACATCTTTCAATTATCACAGCTAATACCCTTTAATAATATATTAATATAAGTTATACTCTTATACAATTTTACAGGTCTCCATATAATAAAATTTGTTCACTGTAAACAAAAGAAAAATTATGTACACGGTACATTTAATGTACATAGATAATGGTAAATTACCTATGAGATTAAAGTTCCATAACTATACATTTTTGTTTGGTTTTGTTCTAATTAGATTCTCTATTACAAACAATTTAATGTAGATTTGTTTAAATTAGATTCTTTATGTGTCATATATTTTTATTTTATTTAATCAATGTACATTTAAATTGAATGCGCTAAAATCAATTGTTGGAATGCCTTCAACTCTAAAGTTATTTAGACTCATTATTCTATTTTGGGCTTATCCTTTAGCCCAATCTGTTTCAGATTAGTGAATATACGTATTGGAGATAATATCATAATTGATCTTGTAATTTTGCACGTGTTCATAAATAGTCCTGTAAATTTTTACTTTATCAATTTTGGTCATTTTATCTTCATTTTGATCCTTCCTTGCCAAAATTTTAAACGAAAATGGTTGTAAATCGGTCTTAGCATACATAAAATGATAGACTCATTGAGAGGAAGATAATTGTATAGGCCTCAACCCTTATCTAACCGTATGTCACTCGAAATTAGTCAAAAATTGACAAAAATCATTATTTTGAAATTGCGAATTTTGGAGTAGATATTGCAATCGACTAATTGAGGGGTTTTCTCCCTAAATGAGAGACGGTACAAATGAGAGTGGTTGCGACTGTCAATGAGACCAAAATTAAAAAATTAAGGCAATTTCCGATCGAATTTTGAATTTTACGGCAAAAAAAAAATATATATATATATATCAAATTTGACACCTAAATGACTAAAATTGCTAATGTGCGTAAAACCTAACATGACTATTTATGGACACGCAAAAAGTTATAGAACCATTTGTGAGAGAGGTGACGACCGTCAATGAGAACAATTTTTTGACACCAAAATGACTAAAATTTATAATGTACATAAAAACTAACAGGACTATTTATGGACACAAACAAAGTTATAGGACTATTTGTGATTTTATCTCATATATATTGTACCCCTAATATTAACCTAGCTAGGGTGAATCTGTATTGCGGCACACATTATATTCTACCTGTCGACATAATTAACATATTGTTAGTGAACACATAATTTTATATATTCTTATTGTCGATTTTATTCATCTTTCTTTTATCCGTTATCACATCAATAACGATCATCTAAACTATAAAGCATGCACATATGATGTTAGCTTCATAGTGTGAAAAATGGTACAACTAGAAGAGCATTTAACACAACTATACTTGGATTATGCATATATATACATATATATATATATATATATATATAACATTTTTACAAAATACAAATAGTAATTTATATAGAAATACAAATTATATGGAAATGGATTGGGGAGTGCAATAAAGCACACAAGTAGGGCTTTCATGGTTGTGTACCCCTTCATAGGTTGTTATCACATATCTTGAGTCCTCCCCTTCTCTTTCTACCCTTTTCTTCACATTGCATCCTTCATTTGAACACTTGAAATAATTCCTGTTACATTCATTATTTTTCATCAAAAGTTAAAAGATAATTTAACACAATGGTGAATTTTTTGAAATGAGGCAGTTGACATCACGTTATGTGAGGATTGTGTATTCGAAAAATAAAAAATGATGAATTTTTCGAAAGGAGGCAGAACCTTGAAGAATCAGAAGTTGGAATTAGTCCACAACGACTTGTGGAATCCAACATCGATAACATCTCTTGGTGGAGCGTTATATTATATGACTTTTATTGTTGACTCTACGAAAAAGGTATGGGGTTTATTTTCTGAAGAATAATTCTGATGCCTTTAATGCTATCAGGGAGTGGAAGACTTTTGAAGAAAATGAGACGTGTTTAAAAGTGAAGTGTTTGAGATCTGATAATGGTGGAGGATACGAGCTCTATGAGTTCAAAGAATTTTGCGCAGCGAATGGAATTCACATAGAGAAAACTGTGAGAGGAACCCTGAGCAGAACTGTGTTGCAGAACCTAATGTGAACGTCTTACAAGCATGAGATTGAAGTGTGGGCTGCCAAAGATGTTTTGGGCAGATGCAGTGAACATTGTAGCTTACTTAATAAACAAAAGACCGTCAATTTCCTTGGAAAATCGCAAACCAAAGGAGGTTGGACTGGTAAAGAGGTAAATATGTCTTTTCTTAGAGTATTTGAGTGTGTTTCATATGTTCATATTGATGTTGCTGATAGAGGTAAATTGAATGATAAATATGTTAAATGTACTTTATTGGATATGGACGGTGATGAAAAGCAGTTGTCTAATCGATTTGGTATGAAGGACCTTGGAGAGACCAAGTAAATCTTGGGTATGAGAATTGACCGTGATAGGGTGTCAGGAAAATTGTATCTTTCACGGGCTGAATAAATCAAGAAGGTCTTGAAGAAGTTCAATATGGAAGATGTGAAGTCAGTTCGTGTCCCGTTGGGAAGTCAGTCCAAGCTATTCAACAAGGACTCACATAGTAATGAAGAGGGGCGAGCCTACATGCAAAAACTCCACACGCTTCAGCAATTGGTAGTATGACGTATGTTATGGTGTGTACAAGATCAGACATTGCACATGCGGTGGGAGTAGTTAATCGATTTATGCGTAATCCGCATAATCAACATTGTGAGGCAATAAAGTGGATCCTCAAGTACTTGAGAGGTACTATAGAAAGAGTCTTATGTTTTGAAGGTAAAAGTATAGTACAACCAGGTATGGCTTACTTTTGGGGGTACAATAATTTCTTGGGCTTCTAAGTTGCAGAAAATCACACTGTAAAAGCAGGTATGTAGCAGTTATTGAGGCTAGTAAATAGATATATGGTTGCAGAATCTCTTATGTGAATTGGGGAATGAGCAAAAGGATAGTATTCTCTACAATGATAGTCAGAATGCTATTTACTTAGCAAAGAATTTCACTCGAGAACATAGCAATTGAGTTGAGGTATCATTACATGTGTTACCTTATGGAGAATAAGAACTTGTAGCTAATGAAGATCCGAAAAAATGAGAATCCCGCCGATATGTTCACTAAGGTTGTGACCTTAAAGAAGTTGAAGCTATGCATAACTTCAACTGACCTTGAAAACTGAGATGAAGGCTTGACACTACTACCAGTAAGAGTTATCGATAAGATGGAGGAGACAAGTTACATTTGGAGTCAGTCTCCAGGTGGGAGATTGTTGGATTGTGGAGCTTGATCGACTGCTTCACGTTCCAACTTCTCGGCATTTTTGGGGCCTTTAAAGCAGTTTTCGAGTTGAAGGACCTTTAGAAATTTGACCCAATTTCGAGTATACGGGTTTGATTGTTCCGATAAATCCTTTATTTCTCGTCCACTCAAGGGGATGCGGGCACACTTGTGCTCAGTGGGAATTGTAAAGATTCCCCGGAGAAAAATAGAGATGTCTCCTACGTTACCCATAATATGTGAAAATATCGACGTAATTTCATAAAGTGAGCCTTTTGGAAGCGAGATGATAATGGGCATTATAATTTACTTTCAGCCTAAACTAGCTTTCCGTCATACATAAAGAGGAAGGGGAAAATCTTCACATCACTGTCAAAGTGACATAAATGAGACAAAAAAGAGAAAATCAAGGGCATCGGCCTATCAAAGCCCCTTGCCATAGGTTCCTTGACCTCTTTTTCGTTGACCGTAGGCTTGGTAGTGCGGGGGAGGGGACATAGGCATTCCTAACGAATTTGGTCAATAAATTCGATTATTTAATTTTGTTCCTATCAATTTTTTTTTTTTTTTTTGTAATTGCTATTAAAATTCTAACACATAATAATTGGAAGAAAAAAAAAAGGTTCATGAGCTTGTCAGTCGACCTGCAGGCTGACCCCTTTAGACGGACCTTCAAATGATAATCCAACCCTCTTTAGAGTTGGAGCTGGCTGGCTTGACGGGCTTAACTTGTTATGACTTTAGGCAACCCAACATATCATTATTGGGTGATGCTTCTTCTCCCCCAACTAAAATTGAATTAAAATTAATTTTTCATTTCTTATTATTGGGGTTCAAACAATATCCCACATTGGAAAAATATGGGAGGATCATGACGTTTATTAGGATGGACACTATCTCAATTGGTATGAGACCTTTTGGGAGATGCCCAAAAACAAATCCGTGCGGACTCGGCCCAAAGCGGACAGTATCATATCAATGCGGGGATTTGGGTCCATCCAGGGTCATAACACTTATCATGTTTTTATTTTATAAATGTCTGATTAATTGATGATAATATGGGTCATACTATGTAAAAAATATAGAAAAAGAGAAAGATTAGGATCTATAGATGCTAGCTACTACAGTTCATGATCTTATAAGTACTTCTTATTTTTCTATTTAACTTTTGGTTTGGCCTTAAATAGAAATTTTTTATGTTACGGTGTTGGGCAGCTTGCAGTAGGATTGTAAGATGTTGTATCATCTATTTTGATATAATATACAGTATAATACATTCAATATGCCCTAATTAAATTCCTCCTGGACTATGTTCAGTAGGGTACTATTATATAAACCCTTAAATAAACACTACTAAATGGTTACCAACTCCATAAATAAAATAAAGAAAAGAGGAAATTAAATTCTAAATAACAGTATGGAGCTAATTAAGATTTAGGAAAAACAATTATATAATTAATAGCAAGCTATTCAAAAGTATAATTAAGGCAACTTAATTAATTTATAATACCTCGGATTGGGGCTGCTCTTGATCATCTTTTTTCCATATTTTCTCCATTTAAATCCATCATCCATGAATTCAAGATTCGATTTAGTTCTAAATGCAACCCTGAACTCATGTTTCTCCTTGTATTTCTTCACCATCCTTATAACAAAACATGAAAATTTTAATTCACACATACATAAACAAAATGCACAATATCAAGAGCTAAATCATCAATAAATTAAAATTCAAGGCCAAGGTGAACTCACATGTTACTATCCAATGGAATCGAACTCAAACATTCATCAAAAACCGTCGTATTATTTTTAGAACCACTTTTCTCCAAGTGTTCCTCGTCGGACATGAGATAACTCGAACTATCATCAAAATAAAATAAATCATTATGTTTATGATGATCAATATAATTGAAATTAGAGTTGGGAATTTGATCAAAAGTAGGGTTAGGGTTTTGAAAAGGAGGAGTACTAGTGTTCATATTGGAGTAAAAGTTTGAAGAAATTATAATTGGAAAAAAGTATGTTTAGCTTGTGGAAAATGTAACATTCACATTCCTTTATAAATAATTTTCTTGAGTTAATTAATTGTATTTTTGTCTTTATAAGTTGCATGAAGCTTCATGGAGCCCTTACAAGAGACACGCAATAAAGGTACTCCAAAGCCAAGTGGTGTTTGTACAGTATCGCAAATTGGGATAAGATGACATCAGGCAATTTTATATATGTGGGGTATATATAATAGTGTAAAATGGAATTTGCAGCAAGTGCAAAGTCACTATTTTGATGGGGATGCATTCAAAACACTATAAAAATGTTAATAAGGGGTATACATATAACTTATATTATTAAAGGGTATTAGTAACCAAGTGACTTAGCCCACTTGACCACTGGACTCCTCATTTAAGTGGGAGACCCAGGTTCGATTCTCTCTGTGAACAAATTAGAGTTATGAGAGTTATAAGGTGGATTGACGATTTCGTGGAGTATTTGGGTGCTTGGATATAACTTATTAGTTACTATTATAGAACAGTTATTACTCGTGATATTGAAGGGTGCAATTTATATTATAATAGGAATATTTGTATGGATAATTAAATGGTATGACTTACATTACAAAATATTATTAATCGTAATAACTGAAGAGTCAGATCTGTAAATATAAAATCAATTTCATGTGAACAAGTTCACATGATATCTACCCTAAATTTAATTATTTTGGTTCAAAATCTAATTTTATACAGATAAATATATGGTGAATTTTAAAACTCCCACTTTTGATCATTAACTTTATAATGATAACAAAATTATATATATGTGAGACTGTCACATAAGATAAATTTAAATTAAATGTCAGCTTTACCAAGTTTTCCACTAACATATATATTTGTGTTCTTCTTTCTAATTCATTTGTAAATTGTAATCGATTACATGTGAAACGATCTTATGATTAATAAGAAATCGACTTGATAATAAATTGTACACGAATTGTATTAAATCGTTAAATTAGAGCATTGACAATTATATTTTAATATATAATAGCATACATTCATACGTATATTTTCAAGAATGAAAGAGACGTGAGAATGAAGAATGCATGCAATTATAACTTCAACACGGCTCGTGAATTATATTGTAAAATTGAAACACATTATGGATAAAATGGTCTCATTTTGTACCTTAGAATCACTATCTAAAATTTATGTACCTTAAAGTCACATGACTTTAAATTTTGTACCTTAGAGACATTTTCTCTTTATATATAATATTTATTATGACGTCACACCGACTCAATCCGGTCAAACCGATCCGACCTCGGTCCAACCTTTTTTTGGGGTCGTTCGGTTCAACTTCTGGTTCCGGTTTTTAAAACATAGATTAAAGGCTTGGGGAACGGGGTAAAACATGACATTGTTTTCAACATATCCCATCATTGAAAATTAAGACCGCCATATTAAGTTAATAATAATCGAAGTCAATGAAACTTTATTAATTAGGAATAAATAATTGTGATATTCTTGTCACGAGAATGTGCATCGAAATGTGGTACGGCTGCTAAAAGTCTCTTAACATGATCCAACAAAAGATTTTTTTTTTCAATTCGATCTTCACCACATAGGAACCTTCCTATATTTTTTTAAAAAATAAAAAATAAACAAAATTATATATATAATTACTACCTTCGTCCCAGATTAGTTTTCATAGTTGACTTTTACACGTGTTTTTGCGAGCGAGTTTTGTATTAGTAATTGAAATAATAAAGTGACTTTTAAGGAAATATATGATAGATGAGCCTTTTATTTATCATACCCCTCCTTAAAAATCATTTTATCATTTCAATTACTAATACAAAACTCACTCGCAAAAACGCGTGTAAAAGTCAACTGTGAAAACTGATCTGTGACGGAGGGAGTATTATGCACACATCCAGAGAGCACATGTGTCTTGTGCATCAAGTGCACCACATTTTTTAAACATGTAATTTAAAAGTTCAACTATTTACATTAAAACATTCACCTTGTTTGGTGTAAAACAAGTTCAATGTCTTAAAAAAATAAACTGCACGTTTAAAAAATGCACTTGAATTGCATGATGTATTTGATTAATACAAAACTTTGTTATATATATATATATATATATTCTAAATTAGATCTTATTAAAAAGAAAAAGAAAAGACGGAGGGTCACAACCCGGCCCAAGGTTAAAGCACAAAACACAAACAGAATTTACAAAAACGAGGAGACTAGCCCCAAAGAAGGCAAGAACTAACATCTATGCAAGGGGGCCTAGAGGACTAAGCCCAAGAACACCAAACCCCACCACCAAAGCCAAAGAGACCGTCGAGTGCAAGCAACTCGCGGCCACCCTGCACAAAAGAAAACGAAAAACACCCAATGCAAAGATGAGCAGCCAAATACACACCTCAGCCGTGCTAAAACATGACAAACACTAAAGAACCTAACCTAACAAAACCAAAATTACACCACATGCTGAGAAAGATACCGGATCAAGGTGGCTTCATAGAGTTGAGCCTCGTAAACTTCCGTGTGGCTGCAATGTGCATTGCAGCTGACGTCGGAGAAAAGTCCTTCTAAACTAAATTCAGGTTACTGCCCTTTTTTAAAGCCCGTCTTGCCGGACTGTCTTCTGGTCGTGCGCACAGGGCAATAGGTTTCATTTTAAGGGGTGCTGAAGCTGCAACTTTCCGAACCTTTGGGGTGAAAGGCTCCACCTCCGAGTCCTGCAAAAATTGCTCGAAATTTTCAAGCGAGAGTCGTCTCTCCTTCTCCCGCGATGACGGACTGCTCCCCAAACCCGACGTTGAGACCACAACCGAGCAGTCCCCTGCTCATCCAACTCCATTAAATGGGGCATACCAACATCCTCCTCACCACTATTCTTATATTCGTCTGTGACATGCTCAACAAGAGCATTGAAAGAATTATAAGTTGTCATATTCTTCCCTCCGTTGTCATCGTTGCACTAATATCCACTACCAACACTCTTCCCCATTGTGTTCGAATCAAAGCCCAAAGTCGAATTTTCAATAACTCTATTGTCAGCCTTAGTAATCCAAACCTTCTCCCCACCCTTATTCACGTGATTCTGCACTCCCTTCAACCTATGTCTACAATTCTTCCAGTCATGACCAACAATGGCACAGTGATTACAGAAATCAGGAGAATTTTCAATAACAAAGAAAGTAAAAGTACTATGATTTTTTTCTTTTAACCAAAATTTTATCCCTAACCTCATTTTTTTGAAATCGACCTCAACCAAGACCCTCGCGAATTGGCCATATTCCCCATTCAAAGTATTATCATCAATTCATAATGCGTTCCCAAAGAACTGGCTAATGCCCAGATCACAGCAGAATCCCAATAATCAAACGGTAATTCATAGAAGCGTATCCATACCTGAGCTTTAGAAGAACTTATGTTGTAGGGATTGAAATCAGGGCACCAATTCGAAAGACGAAAGGAACCCGGATTAATCCCCCAAGATTTCTTGTTGAATATCCGCTTTCGTTCGAGAGAATCGGCAATAAAGACGTTGAAGAATCCTCTCCCAAGAGGTGTGAGTCTACAATTTTCCTTAAGACCCCAAACCGTTTGCAACTTCTCCTTCAATGCTTTGAAAGAAAACTTACGAATCTCATAAGAAGCCCTTCCAAGAAACGAATCCTTGAAAACTTCCAATCGACGCTGGTATGTATCTTCAGGGATGGTAACGGAGCAGAACTCACCTTCGTTCGCTGGAACCGGGAAAGAAATCGGCGCCGGATCTTGTTTTTGTTGGGAAATAAGGGGTGCCCGGATCTATTCGAGTTGAATTTAAATACATATTTAAATTAATCAATTAATTACTAACATGAATTAATCCTAAATCAATTCAACATAATTGACAGTGTGTGTGCGTGTATTTTTTGTGTTGTTGAAAATATCATGCAACACGAGAACAACATATGACATAATGAAGTATAAAAACGCAGCGGTCTGAAAGGATTTCAAAATTTTGTATAGTCTATAATCCAGACTACACGAACCTTATGGTTAAAAACATCACTATAACGAGTAGTGAGATACACACGAATCTCTCACAAGATCCTAAAAGGTGTAGTGAAAAACCACACACCAAAATCAATTTATTCAATCAAGTAACTAATGATCTTATTAAACCTAAAACTTGATCTAATAAGATAAAATCAATACTGATGGGAAATGTTGGAATACACTCGACCAGTACAAATAGACATAGCATCGACCCTCACACTCCACTCACGGTTGTCTCTTGGATGCTACTCTCTTAAGTTTGGAGTAGAGCAAATGATATTTCACTTTAACTCAAAACTTGAATGTCGACCAATGCAGTCTATTTATAGACATTCGGACCAACTGCATTGTCCTATCCACTTGGTGTGAACAGCCTTGAACTTCTCCTCCACTATCTCCATTGTATTGGTGTAACCACCCATGATCTTTCTATTCTCACTCCATTCTAGTGCAACCGCTTGATAATATCCGAAATTATCTTCAACCTGCAATGTAGGAAACATAGAAAAACACATCTATTAAAACAGAGTCAGTGTTAGGAGAAAGGGAAAATTTATGATGTTGTGCAGAATGTTGTCCAACATCTGGAACAACATCCGAGCAACATCAACAAACTTTCCCAATTTGGCCTTTCTACTACAACACACCTGATGTTAAACACAACATCCGAACTTGTGTCAGGAAAGAAACAAATAATAGCCATTCAGAGAACAACTACTATTCAACCAAATCATAATTTAAAAACAAACAAACAAACACAAGCACTAAGTACACCAGCAGTGTACTTAGGCCAAAGTATCCAACAACATAAAGTAAATGACAGAAATATAAACCTATCATCTAATTGTCCATTAACAGAGTTTATAAAGTAAAGAGCAGTAAATAAAAGATTACAACAAAGAAAGGAATTTCTATAGTGAAATAAAGGGAAGGATCGGGCCGTTGGAATATTTCAAGATCTCCATAACTGCAAATGCTCCCCATACTTAAAAAAACTCCAACCGCCTTGAATCCAATCACTAGTTATCGGCTCCATAAAGGCGATCAATGATAGAATGCTCTCGGAGAGACATATTTTCCCCGGTAGGTGTCATTAACACCTCATCATCGGTGTTATCGAGCTATCATCAACGGTTCAGAACAATCTGCTTCACCAATCATTCAAGAAGAACATTTAGGACATCTTCCACAACATCCTCCACAACCTCATTAACAACATTTTTTGTACAAAGATCTTCAACCTCTTTATCTTGAAAGATCATTCTCGACCATCTTGTCAGCGAAGACCATCATCATCCTCGAAGAATCGATTCATTATCCTTTTCACCGCATGGCGGATGGACCGACTCCATCATCACCACCATCATTATCACCATCATCAGGTGATCCTCCCCCTGTTGGAGTAGAAAAACAGGTTTCTCCGTAAGGTTTGGTTTGTTTAATCGGAGCATCTATGTTCTCTTTGGATGGAAATAATCGATCGAAATGAAAGAATTTGTAAAATGAATGCAGGGGGTGTACCATCTCTTCCGTTATTGTATAAGGACCGCATACAACGGGATGAACTGGACATTTTTGGCTTGCGGTTCGAGGATCGGACAAAGGAAGATCCACAGTTTTGTTTCCACCTTTCAGCACATGGGATATTCCAAAGCTTGGAACAAATCCACTAATTCTTTCACCTTTTGGCCTCTCAAATTCTAACTTATCCAAGAACTGACAGATTAAACATGGATAAGGAAGAATGCTTCCTTCGTGTGTTTACCAAAGAAATGTCATCATGTTATCAAATATAACTTTGCCCCCAGTTAAACCTCACTCCAAGTGTACAATCTTGTACAACAAGAAGACTTGCTCTTTGGTTAACACAGTAGAGTTTGTTGAGGGAATCCAATTGGAAACAAGCGAATTTATGCATCATGTATCATACAAGAAGGTTAATTTGGCGTTAAAAATTGTAAAGTCCATTTAGAATACCTTCCACCAAAGGTGATGACATACATCACTTCCTTAATATCTAGCTCAACATTATCTTCCTCGACATTGTCTAGTTTTTTTAGAAAGACATTGATGAGTTTAGGATTGATTGTTACCACATTGTATCTGAATCTTATCTTTCCATAGTTTGAAGACTTCCAATTGCCACAACTCCTTTTTAAGTTTTCATAGAATTCAACAACCCAACCAACATAATAAGGTTTAACATATTGAAGAGCATGCATCAATGATCTACTCTCTAGAAAATCAATTAGGTTATTTGCTTCAAAGTCTGGGATTTTAATAACCCTTTCATCTATTATGTTCCTTTTGAGCAAAGATTTAACCACAACAGACTTTCTATTATACTCTTCCTTATCATCAGGTTCAGAGTCAGATTCCATTACCTCATCAAAGATTTGATCAAGCTCATCATCAGACTCATCTTGTTGAGTTCATTTTCTTGTGTTTCTCTTCCTCAAGATCCTTAGCTTCCTGATCAATTTACGTTCGGTCAATCGATGATTCAAAAGATCTGTGAGCATTATTCATAGGAGGATCATTTTTCTTTTTGGTTCTCCTTTCTTTCTTAGCCATTAGCTCTTCCATTGTAAGGTCATCATCAGAATCCTCTGGTTCTGCAATAGGGACTTTTGGAATTTCCATTTCTTCATCAGAATCATCAACTTGGATGGGATCATCAGAACCACCATCAGTTCTCTTAGGACGTTTTCCAGTGTAGTCAACTTTTTTGCCTAGGTTTCTCTGTGACATTCTCCTCTTTCCCCATCTACCAACACCTCTTCTGGGAGCCAATTGCTTTTTCCTCAGCCTAATGCTCTTCAAATTCTCCCCCATTCCTTCTAAATCAGAGGAGTCAGCAGCTTTCATTTCAACATCTACCGCTTGATTTGATTTGGGTTTCGAAGGGTTTTTAAACAAGTTCAAAGAATGGAGTTTACGAGGGTATTTCTGGAGAGGGTTCTTCAGCCAAAGGTCTGGCTGAGAGATCAACATAGTCAGAAATATTTACTAAGTTAGCACCAAAGTAAATGTCAGGCAAAACGATAGGGTTCTGCTCAACGACTTGTTTTACAAGAAGAGCAACAAGTGATTTTGGAGCGGAATCAGGAATGTGTAGTATAGGAGGTTTAGGAATGGAAGAAGACGATGATCCACCAATATTTGTGGAATCATAATTTGGGTTTTGTGCGGCCATTTCTGCAAGAAGGTTCAGAGGGTTTGAGTTTTCTGGAGAAGAAGATTTCGAGGGAGAAGGGTTTGCGTGGGTTTGTGAATGACCAGGAGTGACCGATGGGTTTTGTTTTTCAGCCATTCCACTGCCTTTCTGTCCAATCAAATTAAAGCATAGGCAATTAAAATAATGTAATGAGAAAATAGGAGGGAAAAGTATAGTATGTGACTGAAAATAAAGAAATAACACAAGTAACAACAACAAACCTCGAATCCAATATGCAACAATAGTGTTTTCAGCATTCAATAATAAACATCACAAACAAATCGAACTTAAGTAGAGAAGAAGAAATGGAGGTCATTACACAAAACCACCAAGAAACCGACCAAGAGTGGGGTAAAGAAACCACCCACTAAGACAAGTGTGATCGTGTGTATGTGTAAGGACCGCCAAAAACATTTTCGAAAACCAGGAAACAATATCTAAAATTAAATAGACACAAATCAGTTCAAATAACTTGTTCAAACCGCAAATTCAACTTATCCAGAGCATTAAATAAATTATGTATGATAGATAAAGTTCGAATCACTTAAGGTTTCACAAAATGTCGGCCCACATATATCTCAACACTCAATTTTGCATGAAATTCATCATCAAAGTGTTGCAACTTTTGAATTTTTCTTTAAACACATGTTCACATTGATCCATCTTTTCAAAAGAGTGCATCGTAGTAGCGAGCTCCGTGCCCCATAGTTACTGAATGGATTGTGAACAAACATGGATGTATATTTAATCACCTTTTGAAAAGAGAACATCGTAGTAGCGAGCTCCGTCTCCCATAGTTACTCAGTGATTACACATCTAAGTTGTGTTTTATTTTTAATGCATTTAAGAGATATATGCCCAGGACTTTGTATCTAAACCATGATTCAAACAATAAGATCAAAACACTATCATTTAAAGCTAAAAAATAAGCAAAACAACAGAAAAACTCATTATCAGAACCACAATGTTGCTTCAAATGTTGAAAACATTTGTCACAACATCTAGTGTTTATTTTCAGATATAGCAAAGACCAAGAGATTTTCTAAGTGAAGAAAACCTCTCATTATCAAGGGCTTTTGTGAAAATATCAGCAAGTTTTTTTTCAGTAGAAATGTATTCTAACTTCACAACTTCTTTCTCTACAAGATCTCTTATAAAGTGATGTCTTATACTTATATGCTTAGTCAAAGAATGTTGCACAGGATTCTTGGAAATATTGATAACACTAGTATTATCACAATAAACAGTCAAAATACCACTTTCCAACCCATAATCATCAAACATCTTTTTAAGCCATAGCAGTTTGTAGGTCCCGAACGGGTTTTGTGAGGGCAGAAGTCTAGAGGGGAGGGGTGAATATACTTCTGAAAACTTTTCGTGCAAGATCAGGTGTGATGGCAGGTTGCCTGATCAGAGTGCGAGTGAATCAGTTTGGACTGATATCCAACTTACTGATCGCCTGATGGCAGATCAGTTCGGTGTCTATCAGTTTAACTGATGTGCGGAAGCTAGTTTTAACCCGTGTGAAAAACCAGTTTTACGAAATCAGATTTTGAAGTCTGTTTTTAATAAGATGACTAAAGTGTCAAACTGATCAGATCAGTTGCTTGATGCAGACTGATCCTAACTCAGAATATGTATGCAGTTTAAACTCTAGTTGTGTGCAATAGTGTAAAGCAGTTAAGAGCAAGTAAATACACACAAGATTTTTATAGTGGTTCGGACAACCAGTCCTACGTCCACTCTTCCCTATCACAAGGGGCACCAACTTAACCAACTGGACTTAGTTTATTGTGTTAGTCCAACATAGTACAACCAACATATGTTTAAAGAGTTCTCACTCAACCGATCCCAGAAATCAGAACTAGAAACCCTAGTCTGAAATCTTGCAAAACAAACTTAACCTAACTTTTTGGGTTTGGGTAAAGATTTGTTATTGTTCCAACTGGAAATCTATCCTAGTGTTTATGTAGCCTAAAGCTAGAGGATGAGATTTCTATGCTAATAACTAATGGGATGAACACTTATAAGATAAACTTGAATTTTGTGTTCTTCGTGCGGAAATTTGCTTAAGGCTTGAGCTTGATGATAATTTCTGTGTCTTCACTATGAAGAGCAATCCCATATTTATAGACCTCGAAATCAAAGTGCCGTTGGAGAGCAATTTGAATTTCAGGCTATTTTTGGTAGGTTGTAGGATTGATTTGACGTGCTTCAGGAACAGCATAGCCGAAAGCGTGTATATTTGTCCTTTATAGCCGTTTGACTTTGCAGCGCCGAATCCCGCAGTGTCAGCTCCGTACATACGTGTCTCGTTCTCATTGGTTAACAAGTACACTTTTTCAGTGTTTGTTCTATCAACTAAAGTTGACATTCTTCTTGTCCGATAGTACGTATGATCTGGTGTAACATCAGTTGACACCTGGTGTGAGCTGACCTGATCAGATAAAACTGATCAGTCTACCTGATAGAGTCTTCTGGTGCAAGTTGTCTTAGCTCAACTAGCAGACTCGGCTGATATAGGTCTTCTGGTCTTGATCTTCTGGTAGTCATTTGATCTTCAGGTCTTCTGAACTTGAGCTTCATGTCTTCACCTGATCATCCGAATTTGTCTGATCTTCTGACTTGACTTGTCTTCTGACCTCATCTGGTCTTCTGATCTTCTGAACTCATCTGGTCTTCGATCTTGACCTCATCATCTGGCTTCGATCTTGACCTCATCTCGGTCTTCTCGATCTTGACGATTTAACCTATACATATTGAGTTCCCCCTCAATATGTGACCTATCTTATACATCAGTTGTCTATACATTTCAGCTGGTCATCCTATCCTGATTCTAAGTCATCAGTCAGCTAACTGGTCTGACTGGTCCTATTACAAACTGTTTTGGATCTTCCATCAAAACTTAATACAAATTTCCCAACAATTTCCCCATTTTGATGGAACCAAAACACTTAATCGTAAAAAAGTATAACCATGCGAAAAATAAAAACATAGACAATAGAAATCAGAAGACAATGAGATGTTGTCTTAAGATCAGAAAGGTAACTTGTTTTATATATAAGAGTTAAAGATTACAAGTACACGAATTACCTATCATCTGATCTAAAGACAAGACATCTTATGATCTCTTCAAAATGAGAATCTCTGAAGATCTCCTGAAATATTGAAAATCTTGTACATTCTCTGCAGCAAGGCCTCCAGTCTTTCTCTCTCAAATATATCTCATTTCTTAGCAAAATCGTAGAAGAGCTTTTTAAATCCCATCTTTGGGTCAAGAGGAGTTATCTCCTGGGTGAGATCATTGTCCCGAAATTTGGGTGCGTATGGGATTAAGGACATGATTTTCCCTTCATGCATCACCACCTTGTAGAATTTTGGGTATTTGATCTCCAGCCAATTTAGAAATTCAGCATCGAACTCTCCTCGATCAGTATTTTCTGGTATCTTCTGAATAGTATGCACATCGCTCAAACCAATGAATTTTTAATCCTTGTCCATTTAGGTTGCAAGTCTTGTTGGGCCCGTATCACCTTCAACCTCCTTAGGAAAGGCTCTCTCTTCCCAATCTATATCTTCTACTTCGGCTGCCTTCTTATTCTTTCTTTTGACATACCTTCGGTTCAGACCGACAGCTTTAGCAAGCTTCTTCTTCTTAATAGCCGCTTCTATGAACCCACGCCTCATATGTTGCTCTTCTCAGATCTGCAGAACACATCCATGATTGAGATCCCAGTCACTACAGCTTCGATGATGCCTTGGCCTTCGCTTTTCCGTCTTTTTCTTACGCCCGTGATTCTTTTCCTTTCTCAAACTCTCTTTGCAAGGTCAAGACTTTTTCGCCAAATCTTCTTGATCGAATCTCTTCCGAACAGATGATGAGAAATCTTCAATCATTCCACCCTTGTTATCGATCACCAAGGAGGATTTATGTTCAGATATGGCCTTATCTTGACACTTTGAATCGACTCTTTGTGTTCTTCAACAAATTGTAACATCTCAGCAACCTCCGTATCAGGAGTCTCAGCCGCTGTTGTTGGGGGTTGTTATTTTTCTGATCCACCCTCTTCTTCCCCTTTTTTTGGTTTCAAAGAAAAAGTTTTGATATCCCGATGTTCGGGGCATTGAACTCCCTTAAAGATCTCGGATCTTAGCTAAATCAACCCAAAGAGGGGTGATCTAAATAGTGGAGGCAGTTGGGAGAGGTCCCATTACCCGATTAAGAATAGTTTGCAACGCCTTTTGAGCTTTACTGATGGAGCCCTCCAGTCGTCTCCATACAACATCAAGACTTATATCCGTCTTTCCCAATGATGAGTAGATGCTTTCTGCGAAAGGGTGCCAATGTCGGATAGAATGGAGACCTCTGTGACGACAGTTTATCGGATAATGGATCGACACGCTCATTCTTGTTCTTCATGTCGATTGTGCATGTCTGCAGCTTTGTCGATCGTTATCTTCCTTTATGTCTCCACCAAGGCCTGTTGCTCCTCTCTGAATCATCCGCCGCTTTTGAGTCGGGCTTGAAATTGAATGGCCAAACGGATGCCTTAACCCCATCTTGTATGTTCTTTGTAAGCGGCTCGTGGTTTCGGTAGAGATAGTAACTACCGATCGGATGTTTAAGCCCTCGCCAATCGTGGTCTCATCTCATGAGCACCCTTTAATCGGTTTCATCGACAAGTTGCTCATACTTTACGGTAAGTATCAGCAACATCCTCCTCTTCTCCTCCCGAAATGCCCAAATTTTCCGTGTGCCAACCATCCCGATATCAGCATCTCAGAGTTAGTCTGGTAAAAGGCTTTATATACACGGCATTCCGCTTTGCCCTTTTCTCCAGGTTCACAAAGTAATCAGGCTCCAAATCGTTCACCAGGATGAGGAAATCTTCTATATCTTTGAGCCTGATGTCCCTCCAAAAGACAATCTCCTCGACACTTCGATCCCTTGATGATTGATGAGATCGGGAAGTCTTTGGTCGATAAAAGCATTTACTTGGCGCAGCCAGAAAATAGATGGTGGAATCTTCTTGTTGAAAGCGAGCCAAGAATTGTTCTAGTGTTGAAGGGGTTGTGGGAGATGGAAACAAATAGATCATCACCAGCAACATCTGGTGTGCGCTCCAGTTGAGAGGGTTCTGGGGCAGGTGATGGAGTTTGTTTTCTGGGTGAGGGGGTAGGGGAAGGAGAAGGGGTAAAAGGTGATTTGGGAGAAGGTTCAGGTGATGGTGAGATGTGGGTTATGGGTGATGGTGTTTTGGAAATGGGTGTGGGTGATCTGGGGAAGAAAGTGGTTCCATGACCTTTGAATAGAGAACTTCGGATGAGTGGAAATGATAGTTCATACTCGGCCCGAGCCTCCTCGCCTTGTTCACCGATCTCTCTCCCTCCACCGGGTTCTTCCACCAAGCACCATTTCTGTCTGGCCGTCTAGTATCTCGTCAATCTATGATCTCAACATCATGCCCCTCGTCCCTAAGACCCTGAAGGCATTCCAAATTTCTTTGGCAAAATTGTTGTGAGTTTCTTCGACACTTCACACCTCGTCGAAAGACTTACTCACAACTTGTTTCCTTTTTGTAGCTCTAGCCTTGGTTACAGCCGCCTTAGACTTTTTTTAATCACGAACAAGGTCATCATCGATTGTCCGTCCAATTCCTCGTCCCCTAAAAGCAAAATTGCCTTGAACTTTTCAGTAAGGTTCCTCCCCGATATCTCGACCCGAGATAGTTGGGCATCTTATCGCCAAAGGATGATCTTGACTTTGTAGAATGTTGCATATGTTTTTGGTCGAAGACCACTTGGTTACCGCTCATTCACAAAGAAATTTTGCGTATTCTTACGTGATCGATTTTTTGAACAACCCCATCCAATTCATATCAGGGCCTTCCTCGATGATAAAGATCATGCCGTACGCAACTACATTGTGTTCTTGCGCCGGATCAAGGCAATCCCCAAAATAACCTTGGGAAAAATCTCGAACAAGAGTCAGTATTTCCTTCTGAGGTAGGGAACCTTGACATTGGTGATATTTGCGATGTTCCCTGGCCTCAGGAGCACTTTCTGCAGATACTCCTTGTCGGACATCCCGCATTGAATTCGCGGGTAGTTTTACGCCCATTAGGAGTCCAAATATCCTCTGCGTAAGTCTCATTTATGACATCAATCTCATTGCCTGCAACGAAGGAATATAGTTCCTTGTTGTCCGTCTCTTTCAATTTCTGCAAAAACTCCAGGGATTCAATTATTGATACACTGTCTAAGTGCCTATAGCAAAACTGCTCTAGTCCACAAGCTCTCAAACACTCCATTATCTCCATGGATTCCGGATCGCGAGTGATGTGGAAGAAGACATATTTTTCATCGATGACGTGCTTAATCTGTTGGGATAACATATGCCAGGATCTATCGGGATGACGTCATAAACACAATTAAATTAACAATTATTACTAGCATGAATTTACCTAAGTGAATTCAAATAATAATCAATCCAACAACAACATGCAAATAATATTTCACGTAAAAGATCATAGCATGCGGAATTTCTAGGAGTTTACGTAAACGTACCCGTTAGAGAGACGATCTGAGACAGACAGGATCAAGTATCTGGATACCCACCAAAAGTCCTTCTCAAGTATTCCCAAGTCCTCGTCCAATAACCCCGGTGGAAGGTCCTCCAATGAACGATTTATAAAACAAAGGAAAATAAAATTATTGTTGCACCACCTTTGTGGATTTCTAATATTTACAACGCATGGAACAATTCACTCATAATTGAAATTTTTCAAAATACACATACCGTCGACGCTTCAAAATATTTGTTATTTTAGCAACGCCGAGTGATATTTTTCCTAAAAATTAATTTTAGTTCTTCTGTTGGGATGAAAAAATCACCCCTATTTATAAGTGAGGGAGGGATGAAATTTGAGACCAATTAGGGCTTAGGAAAGATCTTTTCTTGATCTCCAAGAAATCTTGAATATATCCAATATATTCTTCTTTCCATGTGTATTTTTCCACAAAATCTCACACCCTTATTTAGCCTTAATTTTTGAAAATTACAAGAAGATTTGCAAGATTGGACCTTTCTTGAATTTATGAGATATTCTTGTATTCCAAGAATACATATCTTTCTCCATAAAATCTTTCCAAGAAAATCAAGAAAATCTTTCTTCCCTTTCTTACACATAATTTTCGAAAAATCCAATTAAAGAAGCCAAGTGGGAGTTTTCTTGAATTTATGGGATAATCTTGTATTCCAAGAATACATTATCTCCTTTGCATAAAATCTTTTCAAGAAAATTTTTCTCCCTCTTTTCTTTAATATTTTCGAAATTATTGAGGAAATATTGCAACAATAAATTTATTTTATTTTAAGCACCTGTATTTATTGGACTATAATTTGGACTACTTGAGGGGCCTTTAGGAGAATTAAGATGGACCTTCCAATGGACTTCTGAATTCCAATATTGAGCCACAATATAATCCAGCCCATTAATATTAATAAATGCCACTATATAATTAATATTGCACTATCCAATCTTAACCCATATTACAGTAATATGGCTCCCGATTATATGGGCCCCTAGCAAATATTGCTAGACAAATTCGGAACTCCATCCAAGTCCACTAAGAAGATCTAGAGCCAAACTGGTTCCTTCACTACTTCACAAGCAGCCTACTTTACCCTGCCTATGGTTGAGAGAGAAGGATGCATTTCTCGCTTCACACTCGGCCCATTTCATGGCTACACTTCCCAAATGAAACACACTAATCGAGGTAGATAGTCTGGAATCTAGGTTTGATTGGAAATCCGAGTTCGTGTATCCCACTGGAAATAAACTGTCTGACTGATAAACCAACATTCTATCTCGAGTTCTTGTCAGATACTTCAGAATGTTCTTAACAGCAGTCCAATGTTGATTTTCGGATTACTTTGATATCTCGTTACCATGCCTATGGGCGAACATATATCCTGGTCTCATACACAACATTGATACATGAGGGCTTCCCTATCACCGACGATAAGGAATGCCTCTCATGTCATCTATCTCCTTTGTGTCTTAGGGCACATGTCTTCGATAGATGGATTATGTGCCCGAAAGGTACAAAACCCTTCTTGAATCTTGCATGTTGAAACGCTTTCAAAACGGTATCTATGTATGAAGCTTCGATAAGCCGGTCATTCTTTTCTTTTGATCTTGAGTGATCTTGATCCCAAGAATATGACCGGTTTCCCCTAAGTCCTTCATATCAAACTGTTTTGACAGCCATACCCTTACGTCTAACAAAACCTTTACATCATTTCCAATGAGCGTATTATCATCTACGATAGTACCCCGAATACCAAGGCGCCCGTCACACTTTCTATAAACACAACTCTAAAATCGCTTTGATCAAACCCATAAGATTTTATTACATGATCAAAAACATTGGTTCCAAGCTCGAGATGTTTGCTTAAGTCCATAAATGGACTTCCTCACTTTGTACACAAGGTGTTCTTGGCCTTTTCCAATGAAACCTTCGGGCTGTTGCATATAGATTTCCTCGTCAAGACTCTCGTTAAGGATAGTTGTCTTGACATCCATTTGCCAGATCTCAAAAATCTAGATCTTGAACTATTGCCAAGAGATTGCGAATGGACTTAAGCATGGCTCTGAGGAAAAAGGTTTCTTCATAATCGATACCCTCTTTACGAGTGTATCCCTTTGCCATAAGCCTAGCTTTAAAGGTTCCCACCTTCCCGTCCAGGTCCTCTTTTCCTCTTGTAGACCCACTTGCATCCAATGGTTTACCCCGTTGTGTGGTTCAACTAGCCCCCCACACCTAATTATGATCCATTGAGCCCATCTCGGCTTCCATCGGCATTTTGCCGAGATTCTGAATCCTTATCTTAGAACCGCCTCTCAGGGACCGGTCCGATTCACTATCCCCGGGACCAAATCCAAGATTCTCCTATCCCCATGAATCTCTCAGGTTGGCGGACAACCCTCCCACTACGACGAGGTTCCGATTGTGTTTGTGACACTGGTATATCAACTTTGATGCTTGGTATAGGAGTTTGCCCTCTTATTTCATTTTAAGGTAATCTCACTTTTGGGCTTTCGATTGTTCATAAAGTCTTCCCCAAAAATCTAAATTGCATACTTATTATTACCACTTTTTGATCTTCGGGACCATAGAACATGCAACCTTTCGTTCCCATGGGATATCCTATAAATGACCTTTTAGTTCCGATCGGTGCATCCAACTTACTGGCCTTCCTTGTCTAAGACGTATCTGGGACACCCCCAAATCCCTGAGATGTCTCAAATCCCCGCTTGTGCCCGGGTCCACAACTCTTTAGGGTTTTGGGAACCGATTTGGATGGTACCAGATTCAGGATTTAAGTCATTGTTTCCAAGGCATGACCCCAAAATGACTTTGGTAGATCCGAATAACTCATCATGGATCGACCATTTCTATGAGTGTTCTGTTTCTTCGTTCGCAACCCTGCTTTTATTGAGGGGTTAAAGTCCTGCGATCAATTGGGAAACAATGCTTTTTTTGTCTAACGGTAGTTCAAAAAACTCATTTGAGGTATTCGCTTCCACGATCAAATCGTAGAAACTTGATACTCTTTTCCCTATGATTCTCCACTTCGCTTTTGAACTCCTTGAATTTATCAAAGGTTTCCAATTTGTGTTTCATGAGGAAATGTGCTAACCTTGAGTAATCATCGATGAAAGTCATTAAATACTCATAGTCACCTCTAGCTTTGGTTGACATTGGACCACACATCGATTGAACGATTTTAACACTTACGTGGCACTATTCCCTGGCTCCCCCGCCCTCTTGGTCATTTTACCCTCCAAACATGATTCGCGTTGGAAGTGGTTCTAACTGTGAGGTCCCGATAACCAACCATCTTTCACCAACCTTTGTATCCTATTTAGATTAATATGACCTAATCTTAGATGCCATATAAGTGTCTTCGCTCCACGTTTTATGAACGTTTTTCTCTTATTAAATGAAAATACTCAATGTGTTATAAGATGCATTTTTGTGAGTGGTGTGCACACGCCAATAGTATAGAGATTGTTCCGTAAAGTTTCATGACGAGATAATCACATCGTTACGGTAAACATTAACTTGCTTAGAAAAATGAACAAAATATCCATCATTAAATAGTTTTGAATCGAGATAAGGTTTTTTAGTAAAACCGGAACATAAAGAACATCTCTCAAAACTAAAATCTTGTCTTCAAAAAAAATGCACGCCTCTCCCGCTTCAACCACCACCATGCACATCGCTTTCAACTTCACATAGCATTGCGGAATGCTACTTTCGTGAATTGCAATACCCGCTACCTTCGTAGCATTGCAATTTAATAGTTACTTTACGTAATATTGCCCATGTGATGAGGATCTCACTCCCACTAAGTTGTCGCGGGTCATTGCAGAACCTCGTTCGTGA